>JBBPBR010000008.1:7035648-7083506 GCA_037974775.1 Cicer pinnatifidum
GATAGTTATATAAATTATAAATTATTATCTAATTGTAAAATAATTTATAAATTATAAATTTATTATAAATAATTGTAAAATAATTTTATAATTTTATAAGTTTTATAAATAATATTTAATGTATTATTAGTATTTATAATTTATTATAAATAATTTTAAAATAATTTTATAATTTATAAATTTATTATCAAATAATGTTATCAAATAGATTTTGGAGGTATTAAAGAAATTGTGGAAGAAGAAGGAAAAATAAAAATTAAAGAGATTAAAGAAGTTGTTAAAGGAGAAGGACATACTTCTCAAGAGGTACACATTAGCTTTTTGGCTGATGTGGATGAAATATAATGAGGTGGCAAAATATGATGAGGTAGCATCTGGGAGTCTGTTTTAAATATATATAATAGATATGATTAGAAAAATTAAAATGAGAGAAAATCATGTTGATCACAATAATTTATAAATTTATTATAAAATAACTTATAAAATAATTTGATAGTTATATAAATTATAAATTATTATCTAATTGTAAAATAATTTATAAATTATAAATTTATTATAAATAATTGTAAAATAATTTTATAATTTTATAAGTTTTATAAATAATATTTAATGTATTATAAATATAATTATCTTATAATAAATTATAAATTTATCATAAATAATTTTAAAATAATTTTATAATTTATAAATTTATTATCAAATAATGTTATCAAATAGATTTTGGAGGTATTAAAGAATTTGTGGAAGAAGAAGGAAAAATAGAAATTAAAGAGATTAAAGAAGTTGTTAAAGGAGAAGGACATACTTCTCAAGAGGTACACATTAGCTTTTTGGCTGATGTGGATGAAATATAATGAGGTGGCAAAATATGATGAGGTAGCATCTGGGAGTCTGTTTTAAATATATATAATAGATAATAGATATTTAAAAAGTATCGAGACTTTAGAATTACTCATCTCGCGTGGCTCACTTGAGAGTAAATCAAGTTAAAAGAGTTATTCTTTGCATGAGTTGGTAGATTTCTTTGACTTATGTAAGTGTCTTCATGTCAAATATAGTATGGCATTTATTTGTATTTGATTTAGTTTCTCCAAGATAAGTAAAATTCGAGGAATTTGATGTCGCGTTTCCTTGAAAATCTCATTTAAGTTTGGGGTGTGGTTGATCTCATGGACCTTCTTCATTGTCATATTGTCCATATAAACTTCAAACATGTTGTCAAATTCTAGGGTAAATACCTTGTTCATCGTAAGATGATAGGTGGAGCCAACATTCTTCAAATTTAAGGATTTCACTTCATTAATTCTTGTCCTCGATTATGAACACGATTTTTTGTTTTTCATCAAGATGCATTAATATGGGATTTGAGGGAGGGGATATGGAGTCCACTGTTTTGAAAAATAACCTACAGCAAGATTTGATTGGCAGCATACCAAGTCATGATGGGGAAAAGAACCCTTGAGAATTTTCATTTTCAATATCAGGAACTTAACCTATGCTCTTCATGTACAGACACATGTTGGACTTGGTTCCTTGGTGAGAAATTGACAATTTTCATGCAAATATTGACAGAAGCGGAAAGAAAGATTGTGAATGTAAACACAATGACCAGTGCAGAATGAAAGAGACTCAAAATGTTTCAGAAAGGTCATTCATATTGACAGAAAATGTTTAAGCAGACAATTTTTTAGGAAGGTTACATATAAAAGTTACATTACAACATTCTATCAAAAAAAGGGTTAAGTTTCGATATTTCATAGAAAACAATTACACAACATATGACAAACTTTACCGTCTTTATTTTATAAAAAAAGTCATTGTTCCCAAGTCATAAAGTAGCAAAATTTAAAAGGCCATATTGGAAGCTAAAAGCATGTTATGTAATCCATTCGAACATTCACTTCTTCAAGATATTTCCTTCATATAATGTTTAAATTCTTCACTTAGTTCACATTGCCCAATATTTTTGAACAACTTCCCATCTATTAGTTATTGGCTTAGTCAACTATAATTTAGTTGTAACTGTTTTGCTTTTACTCTTGCTTAGAGTTAGAATGCAGTTAGTTAATTAGTCCTATTACTATAAATAGTTTGTTGTAATTAGTAGTAGGAATGTCAATTGATGACTTCTCTTGTATAGTGACGAATAACTGAAACTGTTACGAGAAAGTTGTAATTCATTCAAAAAAGAAAATTCAAATAAAGTGAAAGTTGTAATTCATTCACAAAAGAAAATTCAATAAAGTGTGGCTGTTGATTAAGATGATTGGGCAACATTGGCTCTAATCATCTGAATATTTTTCTGGTGTTATCTGTCAGTTTTTGTGTTCATATTTCGGTGCAATCTGAATCAAATTCCTACTGAAGGAGCCTACAGATTCATACCAACAATAAAAAAAATTTCTTATGATGTTTTTTTACTAAGCATCAAGAAGCTAAACTGTTTAGTCTTTGCTAGAATTGTAATTTAAACTAGATTTTTTATTATTAAAATTACTGGACTCTCAATTACAGTGCTACCTCCTAGCCCACCCACATGCAAATTGAAGCCAAGTACAGAAACAGTTTACTTTCTCAATGATTTTATCAATCAAATGTCCATTTGATAGATACATTAAGAGTCCTCACCACGAATTTCTTTATCAAATTTAGACTTTAGATCTGCCGGAATTCTAGTAGGACGATAGTTTTTATCGAGCCATACTGCTGTGGCATGTGCTTCCAAAATAGGCTGTCATGAAATTCACCAAATATCAGTAAATATTTTCAAAGGTAAAATAAAAAGTAAACTGTAAGTAATGGAAAATTGTAAATAGACCTCTTGGTTTGGTAACTTATAGATGAAGTGTTCAAAGCAGAAGCGGGCCGCTGAATGGTATGAAATCCTAACCTTTACAACAAATCTGTCTTGACTCTGGTTGCAAGTTTTTTAAAATCAGAACAAAGTTTGGCAAACAGATCTATGCTTATACAATATGTCATATCCTTTTAGAGTATTTATACCTAACAAACACAAATGACCAACAAAATCGGCGTGACTTACTCTTAGAGGTGCAAGGAATTTCATGGACATTTCTGATACTGCCAATGCATCACCATTGCGAGCAACGTTGTCACAACTAAAACCAATGCTTCCCATATACTCATGACGAGCTTATGAAGACATTTTTATGTATAAATGATCAGTTAATGCATCTAAAACGGAAAGTATTAAATAGTTAAAAATTCACAACAATACATTACAAAATTTGCAAATGGTCAATTAAACATTAATTCAATTCAGTATCCTGTTAAGGGTAAACCCCTGACCAAAAAAAAAAAGATCAAGATAAATGGGGCAACATTTAAAAGCAGAGCCATGATATAACAAATACCATATGTACAACATTTAGAGAACAAAAAGAAACTAACAGTGTGAATAGCTAAAAAAAACTAAGATTGCATCAAAATTTGAACAGGAAAGTTTTGATTTGACACTTCAAAATCGAAAGGTTTAGACATCATCTCAAGCACAAAACCATAAATAGCCGTGCATTGTCAATAACTCCGTTGAATCATGGTTTAGACCAAGTTTAGACTGCTTTTCAATTACATTCCTTCTTGATATGATTATTGAGTCTACAACATTGTATCTTATGCTTGTGCTGCTCTGATTTTGTTAAGGTTTCTATTGACACCACACTGAAAATTTTAAGTATGGTCATCAATTCTAAACTCAGGTCATTTGCTCAAGATTATAAATCAAACTATTTTTTCTCCCTAGAGAAACAGGTTGAAGATACCGAGTCTAAACAATGTTTTGATTCTTAAGTCATCAAATTACCTCAGCACTGCTGTCAGCATTATGCCATGTCAAACTTTAGTTTTCATTTAGATTTGCAAACAGTTAAAAATTAAGAACTGCTTTCAATTTTATACATCAATTACAAGAGATATACATACAAAACGAAAGGTTTCAAAAACACCATCCGAAAAAAGTTATCTCAATTCTCAACATAAAATTCAGATAAAAGTAACAGTTTTTGGTACTAAACATCTACATGTAATAGCTCATGAGGTCTCACCATGTTGGCAATAACTAGCATAAACGGCATTGTTGACCACGCCAAACTGATCCAACTCATAATCGCGAACCTTTAGTTCAACATCGAAGAACCCACTCATGCTGTAAAATGACAAAAGCAAATGAGTACAACCTTGCAAGAAAAACCTTCAAAATAAAAAACCTTGCAAGAAGAATATTATATATGACCTAAAGAAGGAACAAATTTAATCATTTCCATTATTTCAATAATAATATAATACTGATAAAACATTAACACAGCAATGCTGTCAAGCTAGAAATAAACAATCCTACCCAAACTGCTCAATAGTCAATATAAAAAGTTAAAACAAAAAGATAAGGTCAATATAAAATCATTGTATCTAAAGTTGTCCGATGCAATATATAGCAAATATTTTTTCGAAAAGTTTAAGTGTAACGTGAGACATAGGGAGAGTAGATAAGAAATAGTAATCAATATATTAAGGTTGAGATATCCACAAATAAGGTTATGATTGAAAAATAATAACTAAAACACATTATATTCTAAAATGGTGATAATTTGAGAGATATCGAAATTACAAAACTGATGATATATAAAGAGCAATGAAACACATATTTCACTTAAATATATATATGAATTAAAAAGAAAGAAGCTTGAACCTGAAATGCAACATGTTTGGATAAACAACTTAATTAAGCGTTTATAGGATAAATGTTTATTAAATAAGTGCTTATGTTGGGATGTTATTTCTGCTATGTGAAATGCACTCTAATTTTTGTTAAAAAAAAATACTATAATAAAAGATAAAATCATAAAATAAAGTCAAACAATTTTAATATAAACTATAAGTTGTAATTGAAAACATAACTATGAACATAGTCTCACAAGAAGTGCTTATGCAAGTGGATTGAAACATAGCTATGATATATGAAGGGAAAGCCAACGAGATAAGAAAAAAATGTATATGATCCATCAATTTCGAAGTGGAAAAACTAATATCAATTAACAATGAAGAAGAAACAAGGGTTTGTGAGGATAAATTATTTGTACCATTTGGTCCCGCTGATATCGGAGAGTGGTAAAGAAGCGGTAGCTTTCACCGGGAGAATTGAGCGGAGTGGCGGTGGATTGAACAACCGGCGGGGACACTGAAAAGTGGAAGATTGAGCAGTTAGGTGAAACGACGTAGTATTGAGGTGTAATAGGGAAGGAAACGACGTCGTAGAAGCATGATTCAACATTTTTAATTTTTGGGGTGAGCGTTATATCCAATGTTCATACCTCATAATTCATATATAAATATGCATCTTTGAAATTAACTAAGTTCCCTGTGCTGTGCCTTCCATCATCAAATGCGCGAAATTATAATTATGGTAGTTACGTAATCTCCCTTAACTAGATTTATTTATTGTATACACTAGCTTCTCCCTAAATATTTAATACGTTTTTATTTATTATGGGTATCGTGGGACTAATGAAATCAAGTTTTAGCGGTTACTTACTTCCATCATATTATAAATTCAAATTAGGATCTATTTTATTCTATTTTAACTTTTGTTTATTTTATTTTTAGATTAATTAATTTAGTCTTTCCATTTTAGAAATGTCTAATATTTTTTCATGTATTTTGAGGTTGAATTTTTATGATTTAATAGATGATATATTTATGTGATTGTTAACAACATAGAAAATCATAGAGAGGAGAGAATAAAAAGAGGTTAGAATTTCAATAGAATATCAAAACTTTACGAATAAAAGAGTTACAAAAATAATATGTAGTAAATTATAAACCCAAATAGCGTGTTATCTAACTAAATTGAGGATATGAAAATGAGTTAAGTGAGAGTCGCATGACAATATTTTACATCAAATTTAGTTGATTTTGTTTTATAAATTAGTTGCCAAGTAATAATTCACCTAAGAGTGTTATGTCATCAATTAAGTTGTCAATATCGTTTGATCGCAGTCCTTTGTTTTTGTTAGATAATATTATTATATATTAATAATAAGGGTACTTTAGACATTTCTATTTTTTAGTATATATACTCATTGTAACCCTATTAACTACAGTTTGGTTCATTCTATGTTATGAAACCCTAAAATGGTCGTCTCTTAGTTGTCTATCTTCTTCCTCTTTTCAATGTTAACATGGTATCAAAGAGCTTTGATTGATTTTGGGATATATTGTAAAAAAGAGAGAGACTATTTTGATAGGAAAGACAACCATCAAAAGAGAAAAGAGAAGAGAAACTCTGTTCCCGATTTTGTTAAATCAGTCTCACAAAAACATCGATTGCACATTCGTTAACCGTTGGATCGGGCTGATTTTTGGACAGCAGGTTTGCAACATTCATTTCTTCGTTTTCAACGGTCGGATCGGCGAAACGACGTCTGTAGAGGGAGAAATCATGCTCGCACAACACCAGATTTATTTTGTTTCAATGATTGTGTTTGTCGTACTTTTTTGTCATTATTTGTTATGGCTGATGCTAAGGATGATTCTCTTCAAGCACATTGGAAAGCACATTGTCCGAAATTGAGGAGAACACATAAGAAGAATTTTAGGGGACCATTGTCCAATGTTGTTGCTTCTGCTCCTTCTACCATTGACTCTAGTTCTGGTTCTGTATACTCATCTGAGATTGCTTCCCAAATATCTGATATTGCAGAACAGCTTCAAAAACTTCTTGCCACTCAATCACATGAAATGTCTGCCACTTCTTCTAATGGTTTGAACTCCTCTGTTATATCAGGTATATCTCCTTCCACATGGATTCTTGATTCGGGAGCATCTCATTATGACCTACAATGATAAATCTTTTGTGTCTGTGAAACCTGTCTCGTCTGTGTCGGTTATGACTGCTGATGGCACTCCTATGCCACTAGCAGGCGTTGGTTCTGTCTCCACACCTAACATGTCTTTGTCTGATGTTTATTATATTCCTAATCTTACTTTGAGCCTTGCTTCTGTTAGTCAAATATGTGATCTCGGTTATTCGGTTATGTTTTCTTCCACTTCTTGTTGTGTGCAGGATCCACATTCCGGGAGGCTGATTGGGACAGGTCATAGACAAGGAGGACTTTATGTTTTGGATGACCTGCGACTCCCAAATACTGCAGCCTCAATCACTACTGCTGACTTATTATCTAGTTTTCGCTTGAATACCTTATCTTCTAGTTTTTATTTATGGCATTCCCGCCTTGGACATGTTTCTGCTTCTAGATTAAAATATTTGGCTTCTACTGGAGCATTAGGAAAGTTGCAAACCTGTGATATCTCAGATTGTTGTGGTTGTAAACTTGCTAAACTTCCAGCTTTACCATTTAGTAAAAGTGTTTCTGTTTCACATGCACCCTTTGATTTAGTTCACTCTGATGTTTGGGGTCCCTCATCAGTTCTCACCAAAGCTGGATCTATATATTATGTTTCGTTTATTGATGATTACACTCGTTATTGTTGGGTTTATCTTATGAAAAATCGGTCTGAATTTTTTGACATTTATCATATGTTTCGTGCAATGGTCAAAACTCAACATAATTCTGTTATAAAGTGCTTTCGTTGTGATTTAGGTGGTGAATATACCTCTAATAAATTTTCTGAATTACTTGCTTATGATGGCACCCTCCACCAAACATCTTGTACTGATACTCCTCAACAAAATGGAGTCGCTGAAAGGAAACACCGTCATATTATAGAGACTGCTCGTTCCCTTTTGTTGTCCGCTTCAGTTCCTAGTGAGTTTTGGGGAGAAGCAGTTCTTACTGCTGTTCATGTTATTAATAGAATTCCATCCTCTACCATATCAGGTTTGTCTCCCTTTGAAAAATTGTATGCTTCTACCCCTGATTACTATTCTTTGAAAGTTTTTGGTTCTACTTGTTTTGTTCTTCGCCCTCAAGTATAGCGCAGTAAGTTATCTTCTCGTTCAGCCATGTGTGTTTTTCTTGGTTATGGGGATGGTCAAAAGGGTTATCGTTGTTATGATCCTCATGCAAGAAAACTTTATGTATCTCGTAATGTTGTTTTTCTTGAGCACATCCCTTTTTACACTATTTCCTCTGATTCTCAAATTACTAAGAGTTCTGAACTAACCCATATTGATCCGTTTGGTCCTAATGATTATACTTCTAGTGATTGTAATGTTGAGAATTGCAGGCCAAATACTAATACTCCACATGATGACATCTCTCTTGTCCCCCCAGCTGTCCAACCACCTCCTGCGATTGTTGATCCTCCTCGTTACCCCTCTCGTCAACGTAAGTCTACCCAGTTACTTGATTTTGTCTATTCCACTTATTCAACTTCGTTTGTTTCTTTCTTAACCTCTATTCACAGTTTGTCTGAGCCCTCTTCCAATAAAGAGGCTGTTCTTGATCCTCTTTGGCAGCAGGCTATGGCAGAAGAACTATCTGCGTTGCACAAAACCAATACTTGGGAATTAGTACCTCTTTCTCCTGGAAAACGTGCTATTGGGTCTCGTTGGGTATACAAGATCAAAACTAAGTCAGATGGGTCAATTGAGCGCTACAAAGCACATCTTGTTGCTAAGGGTTTCTCTCAACAATATGGTATGGATTATGAAGAAACTTTTACTCCTGTAGCCAAGATGACCACTATTCGTACTCTTATTGCAGTTGCATCTGTTCGTCAATGGCATATTTCCCAAATGGATGTCAAAAATGCTTTTTTAAATGGTGAGCTTCATGAAGAAGTCTATATGGTCCCCCCACAAGGAGTTTCTCACAATCAAGGGGAAGTGTGTAAGTTAAAAAAGGCTCTATATGGTCTTAAACAGGCTCCTTGAGCTTGGTTTGAGAAATTCTCTACAGTGATCACTTCTCTTGGTTTCTGCTCTAGTGAACATGATTCTGCATTGTTTATAAGGTCCACCACTTATGGTCGCATTATACTTTCTCTATATGTTGATGATATGATTATTAAAGGTGATGATGTTAGTGGAATCAATGAGTTGAAATTGCAGTTAGCCAAACAGTTTGAGATGAAGGACTTGGGAACTCTTCGCTATTTCTTGGGGATTGAAGTTGCCTACTCTCCTAGAGGCTACCTTCTTTCTCAATCCAAGTACATTGCCAACATTCTTGACCAGGCTCGTCTTTCTGATACTAGAGCAGCAGATACTCCTCTTGAGTTGAATGTGAAATATACTCCCTCAGATGGTGTTCCTTTACCAGATTCTACTTTGTATCGTACTTTGGTTGACAGCTTAGTGTATCTTACGATTACCAGACCTGACATTGCTTATGCTGTTCATGTTGTTAGTCAGTTTGTTGTCTCTCCCACTACAGTACATTAGGCAGTAGTTGTTCGTATTCTTCGTTATCTTCGAGGAATCCAATTTCAAAGCATTCTCTTTCCATCGTCATCCTCATTAGAGTTACGAGCTTATTCTAATGTTGATTGGGCTGGTGACACCGCAGATCGTAAATCTACCACAGGATTTTGTATCTTTCTTGGAGACTCTCTTATTTCTTGGAAGAGTAAGAAACAAGACATTGTATCTCGCTCCTCTACAGAAGCTGAGTATCGTGCTATGGCATCCACTACCGCTGAAATAATTTGGTTGCGTTGGCTTTTGTCTGATATGGGTATCTCTCTTTCTGAGCCAACTCCGATGCACTGCGATAACAAGAGTGCTATTCAAATTGCTCACAACTCGGTCTTTCATGAACGCATCAAACACATTGAGATTGATTGTCATTTTACTCGTCATCATCTTCAGCATGGAACCATTACTCTACCGTTTGTCTCTTCTTCTTTACAGATTGCTGATTTGTTCACAAAGATGCATTCCATTAAACGTTTCAGTTTTTTAGTTGACAAACTCTCGATGCTCAATGTTAATGCATCGTGAGTTTGAGGGGAGATGTTAGATAATATTATTATATATTAGTAATAAGGGTACTTTAGACATTTCTATTTTTTAGTATATATACTCATTGTAACCCTATTAACTACAGTTTGGTTCATTCTATGTTATGAAACCCTAAAGTGGTTGTCTCTTGGTTGTCTATCTTCTTCCTCTTTTCATTGTTAACAGTTTTACCATAATTGTGACTCAAATTTAGAGGAGTCAAAATGAGATAGTTCCAAAGATGGCTTTCATATTTTGTCAGCAAGTTGTTGCCATTGAGCAGAACACTCAGTTGCAGAGGAATTGAGATAGACCAAATTGTGAACCTCATCGTGTGAACATATATATATATGGTAAGTTAAACTATTATGAAGTTGTCTGTCTCTTTGTATTGGACACTATGGAAAAAGATTTCTCGAATGTGGTAATTGAATTGAATTCCTACATGATGACTCGTTTAATTTAGCTGATTTATATTTTTCACAAATTTTTTATAATCATTCTTGGTATATTAGTCTGATTTATGTAACTAATAGACTGACTTTAAATAAAAAAATTATGTAATGAAATAGTTGTTTAACCTAATAGTAATTAAAGCAAATTGAGAGTTCAATTTTGAAATTAAAAATGTATAATTGATACCGCTCTTCTCTTCTTTATAAACAAAAAAGTTACAAAATTATAAGTACCATAAAAAAGCACAACAAGTAGAAGGACAAGATAGACTTTTACATTATCATAAAATGGATATCTTTTGTTGGGGGTTTACTCCAAATCTTGAGTAAGAAGATGATAAAACTGATGATGATGAATGTTGCACAAATAAATTCCAAAACGTGTGTATGACATTAAGCGTTAGATTCGATTTGCCCCTATCAATCTATATATATTGGATGCAAACGGGTTAACCGATGAATCTCCTTTAGGATACTTTGGAATCATTGAAGTAAATTGCACATTCACATCAAGCCTATCGATCAATGATAGTTTATAGAATAAAATTCATTCATTTACTCTCGTGAAATGACTCATAAATATTTTTGACATAAATTTATTCATGTAACATGAAAATTGTCTTGTTCTTTCATATCAATTGATGAAAGAAAACAACTATTGAGAAAGATTGTAACCGTTGATAACTTAAAAGATGTATTGATTTGAATTAAATGCAAACATTGCAACCACTTGACCAAGTGATACATTAAGTTATTTAATTTTGCTACATTAATATAATTATTACAGAATTCCAAATATATTTTGGAAATTCCTCTCACATCTTGATCGTCAAAAAATACAAAAAAAAAAAAATAAAAAGTTAGGATATAACAATTCAAAAGAGAACAGGAATCCGAGATGAAATATGCATTATAGGAGTATGATTTCTTACTCTTTTATAGAAATTTATGATATAGAAAGAGTCATAATATCAAAATCATTGAGTAAATTTTCTATCATACTCCAGTTCCTTCTATATATATTGGACATTTTCTGCTCATTTGTGATCTTGGTTCTTAACTCTCAAATTGAAGGATGTTATTTCGGCTGGAATTATATCAACAATTTTGACTATATGGTACTGTATTCATTAACTTAGATTCCTGGATCAATTCATTAACATGGTAAGGTTTGGTAGGGAATCATGTCAAATTATTCTCCCAACTATCATTATTTTTAACATCTTGAAATTGCTTTCAAGAATAGCTTATTAAGCATCTGTTTGGAAAAGTCTCCTTTGTGGCCACACGTTAATAGTGTTTTCAACGCTATCCCAAAAATGCTATAAATCTCTTTGGCTTCAATGTGATTCACATCTAGAGGTTTCCAAGCTTTTCTTTTAATTTATCCATTGCTTCTTCAAAAGTTTTAAGTTTTGTTCACCTTATGGCCATTTGGTTTGGTCCGTTTAGTTCACGATTGTATTTATGTAAAATATTCGTTAGTTATAATATCTTATGTGATTTTTTAATTTAATTTTAAATACATTATTTTATTTTTGTTTTTTTCTTTTTAATTTTAAATAATAATTTGATCCTTTATACTTTAAAATGTCAATAATATTATATATTTTTACAAAAACTTATAAAATTTATCAAAATCTTAAAACAAAATTCATGATTTTTTTTATAATCTCCAATAAGGTTAAATCCATCAAATAAAAAATAAAAAAATGAGTTTATTTGAATATTTGAGTTTGAATTTGATTATATTAAAAATGATAGTTAATTTTATGAATTTTATAAAATAAAATGATAATATTGTTGATATTTTAAGATATAAAAGATTAATATTGTGTATATTTTAAGATATAAAGGAGAAAAATGTTTATAATATGGAAACTTGAGAAAAACCATTAATTAATTGTGTGAACACATGTTTAACTCTTATCAAAACAAGATACTAAATATTCACATCAGATTTATAATTTCACACATCATTATTCTAGCTATTTGCTCTTTGATAAGCATATTTAGTGTATGTGTTGAAAGGAAACTCGTGCAATTGTTCTTATCCATAAGATAACCTTCGATCTTCTACTGTTTGATCACTTTATTGCATCTTAATTTGCTTTAAAAATATGTTGAATCTTGTCATTTGCTAGTTGATGAAATTGTTAGAAAATATTATTATATAATAGTAATAAGTGTATTTTAGATATTTCTATTCTTTTTGTATATATACTCATTGTAACTTTATTAACTATAGTTTTATTCATTCTATTTTTATGAAACTCTAGAGTGGTTGTCTCTTGGTTGTCTCTCTTCTTTCTCTTTTCATTGTTAACATGATATCAAAGAGCTTTGTTTGATTTTGGGATCTAGTATAAAGAAGAGATAGACTATTTTGTTAGGAAAGGCAACCATCAAAAGAGAAAAGGGAAGAGTAACCCTATTCCCGATTTTGTTAAATCAGTTTCACAAAAACATCGAGCATTCGTTAACCGTTGGATCGGGCTGATTTTTGGACAGCAGGTTCGCAACATTCATGTCTTCGTCTTCAATGGTCGGATCGGCGAAACGACGTCTTTAGGAGGAGAAATCGTGCTCGCACAACACCAGATTATCCCCAATTTATTTTGTCTCAATGATTGTGTTTGTCGTATTTTTCTGTCATTATTTGTTATGGCTGGTGCTAAGGATGATTTTCTTCAAGCACATTGTAAAGCACATTGTCCGAAATTGGAGAGAGCACATAAGAAGAATTTTAGGGGACTATCGTCCTATGTTGTTGCTTCTGCTCCTCCTACCATTGACGCTAGTTCTGGTTCTGTATACTCATCTGAGTCTGCTTCTCAAATATCTGATATTGCAGAACAGCTTCAAAAAATTCTTGCCACTCAATCACATGCCATGTTTGCCACCTCTTATAATGGTTTGAACTCCTCTGGTATGTCAGGTATATCTCCTTCCATATGGATTCTTGATTCGGGAGCATCTCATCATATGACATACGATGATAAATCTTTTGTGTTTGTGAAACCTGTCTCATTTGTGTCGGTTATGACTGTTGATGGCACTCCTATGCCACTAGCAGACGTTGGTTCTGTCTCCACACCTAACATGTCTCTTTCTAATGTTTATTATATTCCTAATCTTACTTTGAGTCTTGCTTCTGTTAGTCAAATATGTGATCTCGGTTATTCGGTTATGTTTTCCTCCACTTCTTGTTGTGTGCAGGATCCACATTCCGGGAGGCTGATTGAGACAGGTCATAGACAAGGGAGACTTCATATTTTGGATCACCTGCGACTCCCAGATACGGCAGCCTCAACAACTACTGCTGACTTATTATCTAGTTTTCGCTTGAATTTCTTATCTTATAATTTTTATTTATGGCATTCCCGCCTTGGACATGTTTCTGCTTCTAGAATAAAATATTTGGCTTCTACTGGAGCCTTAGGAAAGTTGAAAACCTATGATATCTCAGATTTTTGTGGTAGTAAACTTGCTAAACTTCCAGCTTTACCGTTTAGTAAAAGTGTTTCCATTTCACATGCGCCATTTGATTTAGTTCACTCTGATGTTTAGGGTCCCTCACCTGTTCTCACCAAAGGTGGATCTAGATATTATGTTTCATTTATTGATGATTACACTCGTTATTGTTTGGTTTATCTTATGAAAAATCGGTCTGAATTTTTTGACATTTATCATATGTTTCGTGCAATGGTCAAAACTCAACATAATTTGGTTATAAAGTTCTTTCGTTATGATTTAGGTGGTGAATATACCTCTAATAAATTATCTAAATTACTTGCTTATGATGGCACCCTCCACCAAACATCTAGTACTGATACTACTCAACAAAATGGAGTTGCTGAAAGGAAACACTGTCATATTATAGAGATTGCTCGTTCCATTTTGTTGTCTGCTTCAGTTCCTAGTGAGTTTTGGGGAGAAGCAATTCTTACTGTTGTTCATGCTATTAATAAAATTTCATCCTCTATCATATCAGGTTTGTCTCCCTTTGAAAAATTGTATGCTTCTACCCCTGATTACTATTCTTTGAAAGTTTTTGGTTCTACTTGTTTTGTTCTTCGCCCTCAAGTAGAGCGCAGTAAGTTGTCTTCTCGTTCATCCATGTATGTTTTTCTTGGTTATGGGGATGGTCAAAAGGGTTATCGTTGTTATGATCCTCTTGCAAGAAAACTTTATGTATCTCGTAATGTTGTTTTTCTTGAGCGCATCCCTTTTTACTCTATTTCCTCTGATTCTCAGATTACTAAGAGTTCTGAACTAACCCATATTGATTCGTTAGGTCCTAATGATTATGCTTATAGTGATTGTAATGTTGAGAATTGCAAGACAAATACTAATACTCCACATGATGACATCCCTCTTGTCCCCCCCGGTTGTCCAACCACCTCCTGCGATTGTTGATCCTCCTCGTTACCCCTCTCGTCAATGTAAGTCTACCCAGTTACCTGATTTTGTCTATTCCACTTACTCAACTTCGTTTGTGTCTTTTTTAACCTCTATTCACAGTTTGTCTGAGCCCTCTTCCTATAAAGAGGTTGTTCTTGATCCTCTTTGGCAGCAGGCTATGGCAGAAGAACTATCTGCATTGCACAAAACCAATGCTTATGAATTAGTACCTCTTCCTCCTGGAAAACGTGTTATTGGGTCTCGTTGGGTATACAAGATCAAAACTAAGTTTGATGGGTCAATTGAGCGCTACAAAACACGTCTTGTTGCTAAGGGTTTCTCTCAACAATATAGTATGGATTATGAAGAAACTTTTGCTTCTGTAGCCAAGATGACCACTATTCGTACTCTTATTGCAGTTGCATCTGTTCGTCAATGGCATATTTCCCAAATGGATGTCAAAAATGCTTTTTTAAATGGTGAGCTTCATGAAAAAGTCTATATGGTCCCCTTACAAGGAGTTTCTTATAATCAAGGGGAAGTATGTAAGTTAAAAAAGGCTCTATATGGTCTTAAATAGGCTCCTCGAGCTTGGTTTGAGAAATTCTCTACTGTGATCACGTCTCTTGGTTTCCGCTCTAGTGAACATGATTATGCATTGTTTATAAGGTCCACCATATGTTGATGATATGATTATTACAAGTGATGTTGTTAGTGGAATCAATGAGTTGAAATTGTAGTTAGTCAAACAGTTTGAGATGAAGGACTTGGGAACTCTCCGCTATTTCTTGGGGATTGAAGTTGCCTACTCTCCTAGAGGCTACCTTCTTTCTCAATCCAAGTATATTACCAACATTCTTGACCAAACTCGTCTTTCTGATACTAGAGCAGCAAATACTCCTCTTGAGTTGAATGTGAAATATGCTCCCTCGGATGGTGTTTCTTTACCCGATTCTACTTTGTATCGTACTTTGGTTGGCAGCTTAGTGTATCTTGCGATTATCAGACCTGACATTGCTTATGTTGTTCATGTTGTTAATCAGTTTGTTGTCTCTCCCACTACAATACATTGGGCAACAATTGTTCGTATTCTTCGTTATCTTCTAGGAACTCAATTTCAAAGCCTTCTCTTTCCATCGTCATCCTCATTAGAGTTACGAGCTTATTCTGATGCTGATTGGGCTGGTGACACCATAGATCGTAAATTCACCACAGGATTTTGTATCTTTCTTGGAGACTCTCTTATTTCTTGGAAGAGTAAGAAACAAGACATTGTCTCTCGCTCCTCTACAGAAGCTGAGTATCGTGCTATGGCATCCACTACCGCTGAAATAATTTGGTTGCGTTGGCTTTTTTCTAATATGGGTATCTCTCTTTCTGAGCCAACTCCGATGCACTGCGATAACAAGAGTGCTATTCAAATTGCTCACAACTCGGTCTTTCATGAACGCACCAAACACATTGAGATTGATTGTCATTTTACTCGTCATCATCTTCAGCATGGAACCATTACTCTACCGTTTATCTCTTCTTCTTTACAGATTGCTGATTTGTTCACAAAGATGCATTACATTAAACGTTTCCGTTTTTTAGTTGACAAACTCTCGATGCTCAATGGTAATGCATCGTGAGTTTGAGGGGAGATGTTATATAATATTATTATATATTAGTAATAAGGGTACTTTAGACATTTCTATTCTTTTGTATATATATTCATTGTAACCCTATTAACTATAGTTTTGTTCATTCTATGTTATGAAACCCTAGAGTGGTTGTCTATTGGTTGTCTCTCTTCTTCCTCTTTTCAATGTTAACAGTAATATTGTAAGGACGTGATGCCGGTGTTTTGCAAATTAAATGTGTATTTACATTGTAATTTTATTGATTTGGCACCATAAAATACTAAAGTACTCTAAGATGGATATGAATTAGCTATTTTCAATTTCATATATTTGTAAGACTTTATGTTCATTTTGAATATATGATATCACACTTTGTATTCTCTATGGTAGAATTTGAACTAGTAATATGTTGTCTATTTTCTGCACTTTGTATTCTCTATGGTAGAATTTGAACTAGTAATGTGTTGTCTATTTTGTGCAGGGGGCTCATTGTTCTTATATGTGAACTTAATAAATGTAAGTTTAGTTTTATGCAATTTATAATTTTCAAATTATTTAGTATTTTAAATTGTTTATTGATTTCTGAAATTCATTTCCTTTATTCTCATAGAAATAGTAATTTTGCAATGTAGAATAACTTTCTGCAAAGCTATCAAGTCTATTGATATTAATCATAAAATCAATTTAAGTAAGTGTCTTAAGAGTGTGATTTATATCAATAATTGGTAACTAAATTTTAAAATCCTCCCACTTTTGTTTTTAACAAGAAATCCAACAATCTTGGGAAACGGAAAAATTATATATAATTTGATAGAGGAAAATGAACGATTACATATAATTTGGAGGAAAAATCATCCCACCTACTTGTGCTATTATATGAGAATACATAATTAATTGTTTGATTGTACATTCTTACAAGTCAATAAACAAGAAAAAAAGTATCCAGGTTAATTGTTTGATTGTACATTCCTTATTTGATACTTTGTAGGGAACGTTAGCAGGAAATGAGTTTGTTGGCGAACTTTGTTGCAAAAGAAGTGTCGTTAATTGCTGGGAGAACATGTTTGAATAATGGAAGTTTTTCTAGTGAAGCAGCTGAATTATGAGTATTAGATGGGATTTCATATTCTAGGATACTAGCAACTCTTGTGTTGTCAAAAGTTCCAAGGCAAATCGCATATGGTCTAGCAGTCATTAAATTCAATGTTCACATTAATATTTTTTCCCATAATTAATTTTTCGCAGCTCATGACATTCTATTTTTGAAATTGAGAATATAGTAGTTTATTATATATTTTAATGAAATTAATAAAAATAAATTTTATGTTTTTATAAGTTTTAATGGAGTTAGTTAATAAAAATAAATTAGAAATTTAAATCTAATTTACAGGTATTAATAATTTAGAATTACAATTAATAATAAAATAAAATAAATTTAATAAATAATAATAAGTCTTAGTGACAGACAATACTGAAGAAATAAATCAAGAAATAAAAAATATGTAGGGACGGTCTTCAAAACATGTAATAATATTTCTCAAAATTTAGCAAAACATCTCCTTAAAGTTGATAATATTTTTCAAAATATACCAAAGCATCTCCTTAAAATTGACGGTAGATCCGAGTGTCACTCAGAATATTTTTCACCTCTACATCTTTTGACTTTTAGTGATAAACTTAGTATGTTACTAAAATCAATTTTCTTGTGGTGAAAACTAGATTATATATATATATATATATATATATATATATATATATATATATATATATATATTAATGATCAAACATATTTGACGGTGGATTTGTTAAAATTTGTTGTGCGGAATAACACATAATTTAGTCACCGATAGCATCTCGAATGGTGAATTTAATATGAATTCATTAAATATGGTCCATCATGTCACATCATTTTGAAATAACTTATTCATTTTTTACTCCAAACGATGAACTGAGTGGTTCATTAGATAGGGTACACCACTAATTGTGATATATTTATTGTTATACGTAAATTAATTATAAAAAAAAGAAAAAGTAATTGCCATGAAGTACAGTTCCTTCTTGAGAGTACCGTGATGACACATTGACACAACTCCAACGGTAAACTCACAAAAACTAAATTTTACGTTATTACACACTGCGGACGAATGCATTTACGTACTGTTGGAGATGCTCTGAGTCAACATGTCACACTCTCTCTCAATATATAATATAATAGAATTAAATTGTTAAATAGTTGTGAAATGAAAGCTAGAAAACAAAAGCAAGGGATAATACATTACAAGTATGATAAGTCCTTTTCACAACGTTAGGTAAGAAAATAATTATTTCGATCCATTATTTGTGGTCCAAGATATATTTTACGCGTTAGTTTTACTTACTTTTTTAGCCCATAATTTTCTATTAGATTTCTCAGTAACTGTTACACTTCAAGAATTTGAAAGAAAAGTTTTAAGTTTCTAGATAATGCTTCCTTTCTGCCAACTTGCAATTTGATGTCTCACACACTCAAGAATGTGCGCTGTTTTATTGGTCACATACTTTTGTCTCTGTTTTTAGTCAAAAGAAAAATGAAGGTATCTATCTCACAAAATTAGGAAACTGATAGATGCAAGGTTAACACTCCAACTTTGCTTACTTAAAAGTGTGAAAGAAAACTTGGAGGGTATCTATATATAAAATGGTTCTATACAAAAATTGATATTTTTACAACTCAAAGGTTGATATGTTTAAATTATTTTTATTTGTTTTATTGCAATCAACAACTTAAATTATAGTTGCAATATAACAACTACAATTGTGATTGAATCAATGACATTTTTTACAATATTTAAAATCAAAGTCACTATAATTCCAAATTAAAATCAACTCGTTAGTAAAAATGCTATTAGTGAAATCTATTACAAGTATTACCCTTTAATCTAATACAAAAAAGAATTCTATTACAAATAAAACCATGACAAAAATGAACTTACATATAAAAAAAAGAGAAAATTTCTCAAAAAATAAAAGAAGAAAATTTCTCATTAGTTCTACATACAAACCGAATGAAAAAGAAAAATTACTAATGAATAGAATCAAAACAAAGGAACTTGTATTTTCCAAACTTTAATATCACAATCAAGACTACCACTATAAACAAGATAAGAATTACAATTATCATCATCACTCTTACTTTTAGAATCATTTGCTGCCATAGCCAAACACTTCACAGGTTTTCTATGACCTTGCAAAACACCCAAACAACTATAACTTTTTTCATGAATTCCTCTTCTCCATATCCTAACACTATTATCAGCTGAACCACTACACACCAAATCATCATTCACAACCAAACACAATATAGCCTTTGTATGCCCTCTAAGTGCACCAACAAGTACCATTTTTTCATCATCACTTTTTTCCCAAACCAAAATTGATCTGTCACAAGCACCTGAATATAAAATTGACCCATTTTTGTTAAGTGCTAAAGCATTCACAGCTGATCTATGTTTCTCCAATGTTCCAATCAAAAAGTGCTTTTTTTCACTTTTTTCATTTTCATTATGATTATGATTTTTCTTCCAAATTTTGATCTTTTTATCAGCTGAACCAGTATAAACCACCCCATCAGAAGAAACAACAATTGAATTGATAGCATCTTCATGTGCATTTTTCACTGACTCCAAACACTTGAAATCAGAAACCCTCCAAATTTTGAATGTTCTGTCCCATGAAGCAGAGTAAATTAAAGACTCATCTTTTGAAACAGCAAGAGAAGAAACAGTGTCAATATGATTAACCCATGTACACTTTTTATGTCTTCTAACTTCAACATAATTCTTAGACGAAAATATCTTCGAAAATCGGTCGTTGAAAGTTGGAAGTGTTGCTATGCATTTGAATAGGCTTTGAGGATCTTGATCATTGGTAGTACTATTTTTTGTTTTTGTTTCGATTTTCCAAACTCGGATTTTGTGATCTTGATGAGCACTAAACAGCATATCATTGAGAATGATCATTGATTTTATGGTTGATTTGTTACTTATGGCAACTAAATTGTTGTTGGTGTTGTTTGAGGCTTCAAGGGCAAAAGGGTCTTTGTCAAACCTTCTTATTTCACTATTGGAAGATGCACTATAGAGGAATTTGGAGTGAAGAGTTAGGGAGAAGATAGGAGAAGTGTGGCCTTTGATGGTTGTAAGAAGTTGGTGATGTGTGGTTTGAGATTGTTGAGAAGGTTGTGAGGAGAGAGAAGGAACAGAAGGTAGACTTGGTTGTGAAGACAGAGAAGAAGAGATTGATGATTCTGAATTAAGGTGATGATCATGTGAGTGAGATTGTTGAGAAGATTGTGAGGTGAGAGAAGGAACAGAAGGTAGACTTGGTTGTGAAGACAGAGAAGAAGAGGTTGATGATTCTGAATTAAGGTGATGATCATGTGAGTGAGATTGTGTTTGTTGTTGTTGGTTTTGTGAGTAGCAAGATAAGGGACATTGAAGAAGTCCCATTTTCATTAGGTTGTTATTTGAGATTGTCTTTGTTGGGTGGGAGTTTTAATGGGTTTTATAGAGACATGTTTTGTGTATGGAATTTTCTTAGAAGTCTGTAACTGTTCATTTTTGCAATTTGCATTAATAATGCATTTAGGTATGACCAAGGTGTGCCAAATGACATAACTTATTCTATCTTTAGATTATAATAATTAGGGAATATTTATTAAGAGTTTCAAAAGAGTATTAAATGCATGGATAAAATATATTTGGAGTTCTATTTTGTGTGTCACTTGTTTAAGTGAAAATTGGTCTCCTTAGAGGCAATTTATCCATGCATATTCCTTGGCAAAGAACACAATGTTGGATGTGGAGGATGGACAGGCTAAGGACTTATTATTTGATAATTAAAAATTAGTCGTATATATATATATATATTCGTTATAAGATTCACTAATAAAAAATATTTGGTTTATATCTTAATATTTTTTTTATTCTTACGAGGAGTAGTTATA
Organism: Cicer pinnatifidum; assembly: GCA_037974775.1. Taxonomy (NCBI): domain Eukaryota; kingdom Viridiplantae; phylum Streptophyta; class Magnoliopsida; order Fabales; family Fabaceae; genus Cicer; species Cicer pinnatifidum. Next base: position 7,057,033 of record JBBPBR010000008.1, read on the forward strand.
TATTTGATTTGAACAATATTATAGTTAGAAAAAATTTCACATTCAACACTATTGAATTTGTGTCGTGTATATATATAGTTGATTTTAATCAACAAGCTTTTGATACTATATTAAATGTTTATATTAAATCTAATTCATCTTTATAAAATTTATTTTTAAGGGTGTGGTTCACTCTTTATAAACTTTGTTTAGGTCTTATTTTTAATCAGTGTGGTACTAGATGTTTTTTGAATTTTATGTGGTTTTACTTTATTGTATAACATTAATGGCTCAAGCCAAATATGACGTCGTTAATTTTATTTGAGAATAGCTAACGAGATTCCTAATTTTTTTGTTAGGGCTTAATTTTTATTTTTGAAAAAGCCAAATTAAAACATATATTAACAAAGTAGATATTCAAAACACAAGATGGGTCAGGAATACCTAAAATGTTTATTGTTAAAGGACTAGAACACTACAAATGAGCTTATTATATGATTCAACGATACTAATCAAAGAAATCAAGAGAGGATAAATTACAAAACAAACCCGATACATTCTAATGGATATTGCCACCAAATATTAAAGTATATACAAACTTTTAGCCTTTACTTTGAGCCACCACTAAGAAACAATCTTAACACGATCTAGTAACTCAATGGAAGCAACATTACTTTGTTTAAATACCACTTTGTTACAAGCATTCCCTATGGTTCATGCACACGCCAACTAAATTATTTGAAGTTTTTGACGTATTAAGTTATCACCAAAAAATAAACCTTCAAACTGTTTAACATGTAAAGGTGTTTCCTTTTGAAGAACACTTTTAATCCCTAGCCAAGCCAAAACATCTCCCAAATCCGACCAAAAATAGGACATTCAAAGAATAAATGTTGAACCGATTATGCCGTATCACATCCACCAACACACACAATTGAGTGTTGCTCAAGCACTCCACGAGAAGTCAAATTATATTTCATTGCTATCTCGTTATTCAAAAGTTTCCACGAAAAAATAAAGACTTTAAATGGAACCACTATATTCCAAATAAAGTCACACAATGGTTCATTTGCCACATTTAAAACATTCTCTATGATATGATAAAGTGACTTGACAGAGTAAGTATTATCGAGGTTACGTTTCCAAGTCCACATATATAATACATTTTCTAGAAAAACAATTGTTTCAAACAAAGCAATACATTCAAGAACAAGATTATGCATTCAAGAACAAGATTATCTTCCCAAACAAATAAATTTTGTCTATATCTCCATCCTACCCCATCAACACTCCACCTAAGCCTACTCATCTCCACTACTTAAATCTTATCATTTGCTAAACTAAATAGCCTATTAAAATGCTCACATAAAACTTCACTCTCTATTACACCCATATTTTAGAGACAAAACTTTAACCCATAGACCATGTTGATATGTTTTCATGCGTCAACCCTATTTTCTTAATAAAGCAAAGTTAAAATCCCTCAACCTATGCACACCTAAACCCCCTTTCTCATTCAAAAGTCAAATCTTCTCCCACTAAATCCAGTGAATTTTACGGGATTCCTCACTACCCCCACAAAAGAAATTTAAGAATTGATTCAATGTAAAAGCTTGTATCTGATGGAGCTCTAAAGAAGAAAATAAAATAGACTAGTAAAGCTGCTACAACAACTTTGAGAAGGACTTAGCGACCACCCATTGATAAGTTATGGCTCTTCCATACTTACAATATTTGCCTAATTTATTTATGTCTACTTTCAATAGTTTTGATTATTCATTTAAGTGTATTGCTCCTACTATTACATTTGAAATTATGAATTTGCTTTTGTAAGAAAAAGATCTTACTCTTTAGATATATTAATTAATTTCACATAATTTTAAAAAGTTAATAAAAATTTTAACAAATTTAATATTATTAACTAAATTAAATCACTTTACTAGTTCTTGTGAAAGCACAAGTTAAAGAGAGTAACTTGATTTTGAGTTTCTTCCGAATATTTTTCAAGAAACGTGTACTATCAGCTTCCTTGACCTTTCTAACTAAAGATAAAGTCAAATAGGATTCAATTGGACAATTATGAATACTTACATTAACGAGGTCAACAAGTTTTGCTACATGAAATTAATTAATGGAATTTGAGCTGAAATTTGGGAAGAAAATACCCCCAATTAATAAAAAAAATTAATTGGTGGCCCCATTAAGCAAGTTGGGAAAAACTTTCCAGCCGACAAGATTGTTTTACGCTACCACTAGCTGGTTTTGGTGAGAACAAGCTACATTATTCCATAATAAAAGAGGGTAAGATATGCAAGTTGTGAAATTTCCTAACTTTTTCTATTTTAGGTGATAATATGAAATATTAAAGGTAGTTCCTAATTAAATATAATCATATCGAATGGAAATTGGGCATGTATGGTTCATGATCATTCCATATGTTTTTATATTGGCTTATGATGTATGTATATCTGGTTTTGGGACCCATAGGGTTATTATTTTGGTCAAACCACTTGTACAATAATAGCCAATTTTCATTTATTATGATTCAAATATTAAGTAGGCTACAAAATATAATAATCCAATCCAAGCTTGTCATTCAGCACATATATGTTATCACATTAGTTTGGATAGTTTTGGAAATTTTTTGATGGGGCTATGGATTTTTAGCTTATCTATTTGGCTATGGAGTATATCATTTTAAATTTGGGATTTTTCTTTGTGATGATATAATATGAATTTTGCACTTAGCTAAATTAATATTCTAATTAAACTAAAAATAATTTGAATTTTGTTTGACTATTTCTTTTATGGATATAAATTAAAAAGTATGAATTTTCTTAACTATCCATTATTTTTATGAATAGAAATTAAAATATCAATTAAACTAAATATCAAAGAAGAAAAACATCAATAAATTTTTAATGTATTAGAATAATTAAAAAGTAACCTTCCAACCACATTAAGGGCAGACATCTGGGAATTGAAACTTCTGGCTTAGCATCTTATATAAAATTGATTTTGCACACTCTTGAATTTGTATTTTTGCAACATGTCACATACGGTGTGAATTTGACTTTTGTGAAGTGAATAGTTAATAAAATATATTAATTAATTGTTAATTTGATTTTTTTAAAGTAAATAGTTAGTAATAAATTAATTAATTATTGATATTATAATTATCATAATAGAGAGAAATGAGACCAAGAGGTGCTACGATCTCCCAAGTTATATATATAGTCAACTATTACATAGTTCTAAGTTAATTAGTAAGTAACTTTTATATAAAAAATAGATTTAAATATGTATTTTATTAATTATTTTATTAATTATTTTGATTTATAAATATATCTTTCACTAATTAATTTAGTTTTTAATCGTGTTTTATATTAGTCAATTTGATTCATAAAATTACTAACAAAAAAGAAATTTGATTATGTATTTAGTTTTGATACGATCAAAATTATAATTATAATAGACTCACCTTATATATTTAAAAAATCAAATGATATTTTACATTTATATAACTATTAGAGTGTTGGTCTCATTATTGATCATTTATGATATACTGTCAACCGTTAATTTAATTATTAATTGTGTTAATTATTTTATTTTTTAAAATAAATTATTCACTTTAAATGATCTAAATCTCACGCACTATAAATTCAGCTCCTCTAATATAAACAACTCATTTTACTTCACAAAATAAGTAAACTCAATCCTTAAATAACAAATGAAAAATAAATATGATATATACATCATAATCAATCATAAATTTATTAAAATAATAATCATTAATTGCGTCACTTTATAATTTATTAACTTTAAAGAATTCAAATTAATTGATTACTACTTCATATCCAAGGCAAAAACATGAACCAAAGAATATAACTGATGACCTTCATTTCATTTAAACAAGACTCAAGCCACTGAGTCTTACACTAAGTTGTATCTTTTTATGAAACTAAGTTGTATTTTGAACTCACAATCGTAGTTGCCGTTTTTCTCCTTTTCATTTCTTATTTTCTTCCTATATTCTCTAGTGTCTAGACCTTATGCCTATGACTATATATAGCTGCCTAATATTTATGATTTTTGTTATCATAGCCTATAATATTTATAATATTCCTCTTTCAAACGATGAATATAGAAAATTTATAATTAATCAAATACAAATTATTATTATTATTGTAAGTTACAAAATGTGATGCCATTATTTTAAAATGCCAATCATAAATTTAATAGTTTAAATAAATGATAAAAAAAAGTTATTGCACTAAAATTTGGCATATATATATATATATATATATATATATATTATTGTAATAATCATCGACCTGCCTGCCACTGAGCACATTAAGAACTTTTATAAAAGTAGTTTGGTAGACATAATTGTGTCTAGAGACTAATTAGAAGAATCGTCGACGTTACTAAATTAATTTTATTTACTTAGGTTTTTTCGATTAGGCCAAACCCCCAAAATAAGAAGACACGGGGACCAGTGTTCACAAAAGTACAAACTAGATTATCGTCTTGGAAGAGTAAAATCTATCCATAGTGTTACCTGCTTTTGAATTACCACAAATTGCTGAATCACAAACTTTTGTATCATTGTAATAAATTAAAACAAAATATTCAAAATTCTTTAATATTAAATCATAAAAATAATAAACTAAATTATTTAAAATCATCTAAAATTATATTGAATCAACTAAATATTTATTTGATTTAGTGATTTTAATAAAAATAAAACAAAAATAAAAATTAATTAGTAGACTAAACATAAATTTATTTTAATAAAAGAAAAATGAAATTTAAAAAACTATTATCATCTTGTATGAAATAAATCATTAACTTTATATATGTATTTGTTATGGAATATTTTTATTCTACCGCAAAAAATTAAGAGGAATTTAACTAACTTTTGTTGTAATTTGTAAGCCTAAATATTATTGGTAAAGTACACTTCAAAGATAAACTCCAAACCTTAGTGAGATTGTTCGATACGCACAATGTAGATAGCCTAAAAGTTAAAAAATATGTACTTTTTGGATAACATTTTGCTCTCATTTAACTAGTGGTATGATCCATTTGGTTAGACCATATTCCTTCACATAATAATCCAAAGTACAAAATGAAAGAACACCTCAGAGTCTATTTACTTTATGAAAATATTTTTTATTCATTTATTAATTTTCTTTTGTTAATTTTACTTATTAATAAAAAGGTAATACAGATTTTCGAAGTAAATAATTATTTAAATTTTTATAAACAATAAAAATATCAAAAATCTATTTTTATTATTTTTAAAAATACATTTTCCATCACTGATATTTCACGTTCTTTCTGTGATGATGAATCAATTAAAGAATCTCTCATAAAATTAAAATCAACACACATTTTAAAAAATAAAAATATAAAATAATTTTACAAAATAATGAAGCCTTTACAACTAATTCTTTATAATTTTGCACTAAAATATTATTAATCCTCTCTACCTGTTTGGTCATCTTTTTATCACTTAATTAACATCACATTTAAAATAAATTAACACTAAAATTATTTTCTTCTTTTTTAAACACATCATCTATTCCGTGGTGTGCATGACTATGTGGAATTAGGGTAAAAACAGGTAAGGTCGATTGTTGGGGTGAAAGGTGCAAGATCTAAAATGCATATTTAGTCGACCAAGTCGAACTATAGACCCAATCAAAACCTTTACATAATATTTATTATTATTTTTTACAGAAATAATATTTATTATATTTAATAAAATATTTTCAATATTTATTATTATATTTTCAATAAGTTGTACTTTGTGTTAGATCATGAATACATTTGCTAATATTTTCAATAATTTAAAGATATTAATCTACATCAATTTTTAACATTTATCATTATAAAATATAATTTTAATAGAATGTCATGTAAAATTAAATTCATTTCAAACTGGATATATCTTAGTGTCATTGGTCTATTTTTCTGTAACACTGGATAGGCTTAAGTGATAAGACTAAAACTTGCTAGAGCTAGGAAGCATTTAGTTAGTTTTTTAGTTTTCTTCACTTGGTTGTTATGATATAAACGGTTACAAATTGTCTCTGTTATAGCTCATTCCCTTGATTGTTCTGTGTTTGAAAATGGTTAGTTCTGTTATGCTAAACAAAATACTGCTATGATTTTCTTATTATTAAAGATATAGTTGTCCTTAAACCTTAGTTCAAAACTGATAAATATAATTAGACGGAGACGTCTTGTTTCTTAAACCTTAGTGGATTTACTATCTCTTTTAAGAGTGTTGAAAATATAATTCATATTTGATTTTTTAACTAAGAATTTGTTAAACAAATAATGATGAACATCAATTAAACTATTTTTTAATTTTTATGTCAAAGAAAGAAACTTTAAAAAAAAAAATTATGCCAAAGAAAGAAACTTTAAAAATCTTTATTTAAAAAATCATATTGGCGTTTTACCTGTCTGCTTGGTTTAACCGGATTGACCCATTTATTAGTAGTTATGTCAAACAACATTTAAAATCGTAGTAAATGGATAAAACTTGGATTTTTAAACTAGTCTATGTTTGTTTTTTGTTATTCTAATATTGTTTTAACACAGTCAAAAATCAAAATTGCAGCCGCCATAAAACAGGTGCAGAAGCATCAACCGCTCATCTCATCATCTTTTCAGCTACTCCACCTTGCAACAGTGCTTTCCGCACGTAGTCACCAATCATCTATAGTATATCTATAGTATGTCATAGAATTAAAAAGTGTATCCTCATCACTTTTGTTGGATTATATACAATTACTGACAAAACTTCTCATACATACTTTAAAATAAAAAAATATAAGGCTGCACATTAGTTATGAGAAGCCTACACATTAGTTATTAATAACAAATTAATATTGCAAATAAAAGTATGTATTTAAGACTTTTTTTTTAATAGAAATCTAAGGCATCTTTTATATAAGATTTATTGGAGAAAAATATATTACATATATTTGATTATGGTTTAAATATATTTTCTGTCTTCTGTCTTAGTAAATATAACAATTTTAGTTTTAGTTTTTAAAGTAATTTTTGGTTAGATTTCATCCATGTAAAAGAAAAATATTTTTTATGGTAGAATGTAAAGAAGAATGTAGTAATTAAGTTACACTCAAGTGATTCACATTAAAAGCAAACATTCAAATACTTATAGTCACTCCAATCTTAAAGATAATCGATTATAATTTAATAAGCAAGCTAGTTGAAGAGAAAGACGAAAAGAAATCCAAGTAAGAAAGACGAAGCAAGAGCGGAACTGGACCTACACAAACCAAAACTCTTAATATGAGCAGAAGTGGGGTGTGGTTGGGTAAAGATTTGTTGAATGTTTTGGTTATCTGAAGCTGTTATTTGCACCTTCCTTTGTTGTGATGGCAATATGGTAGGATACATAACAGACTCCTCATCATAAGAGTGATCAAGTCCAAGCAGATGACCTATTTGATGCATTGCCTCACTCTCCAAGTCAAATTTCCACGACCAAAGGTACCCATTTCCTACCACCCACTCCCTTGCATTGTCAAAACCTATCACACCTAACTTTCTTTTTGAATTTTGTTGCAAAATTATCAAACTGAACCCAACAACAACATCCTCAATTCCATCGTTGGAATTATACAACCCAAACTTAATGTCAGCATCATCATTCGATGTCTCCGTGAAATTCATTACCTTTGTGATCTTTGACCATTGCGTTAAGGCATTTCTCAACACTGTCATACCTTCCAATGTGAATTCACTCTCTGGAATAAAATAGGAAAGATTTTTAGTTCCTTTAGGGAACCATTTATTCCCATTTGGCCACGACATATTAGTTGTATCGTGGCCGAAGTTGAGATTCATATCTGGGATACCACATCGTGGAAATGAAATATGTTCTAAAAACTCGTCGTTTATGTTGCCTGTTACTTTAAGATTGAAATTTTGTTGGTAGGTTTTGATAGCTGATATGGTTTCTTTGTCTAGAACATCATCGAACGACTCTACGTCTTGTTGGAGGTAGCCGAAAACGGACAAATAATTTTTTATTTGAGATAGGTCTTGATTCTTTGTTGATGATAATTGTGAATTTAATGGAGGAGAGGACTCTTGTTTGCTCTTGTCTAATGTCTTTTTCGATGCATTTTCTTTCATTATTTGTTTGCCGAAAGATGGAGAGAATCGAGGGGTATAAGCTGAAAGGGTTGTATTGGCAATGGTAAGGAGAAGGATTAAGAGAAATTCAACTAGATATGATATCATCATGTGAATGAATTTGTAGATAAAATGGTGAGTGAACTTGTAGAATTGTAGAAGAATATATAGAATCATGAGTTAAGTGGAGGATTGGTTGTTTTGTTAATTACCACTAATTACTAATTCGTTGATGGATTGTACCAGTAAGAATACGAGGTTGACTTTAACTATTTATGATCATACGAACGGGCAAAATGAAGTGTTTATATAAAATAAAATATTGAGCAAAAGCTCTGAAAGGGATTGGTAGTGGAGACGTCAAAAATCCGTTTGTAGTTGTTGTTTTCATAGCCAACATTTTATTGGTTATGTTTTACATAATTATGATTTTAAATATGCAAAAGGAAATGGGAACATGAAACACACATATAGTAATTAAGTATAAAACAAGTTAAAAGTGTAGTTAGTAACAAACAAGACATGTTGCACGTTTGGCTCTTGAATCCATCGGTATTACAAGAAAAAGAACCTTTGCCGGCAATTTTATAATGGCTATTATACTTTGGCCTCTTTTAGAACTTTAAATAGTGTGTTAATGTTTTCGGCTAAATAGTTCTTTAAACGGTGATCTTTATAAATGTTTTTTTTTTTTTTTTTTAATTCAAACGGCTAGTACTAAGAGTATATTTTTTTGTTGGAGGTTATTTAACTACTTAAAAGAATATTAAGTTAAATAAAAATTTAAAGGTATATTTATAGTGATAGCGTGTTTTTGTTTTTTAATTTTAGAAGTAAACTTTAAAAAAAAAATCAGAATATGTTCGGATAAGATAGGATTGAGCTGGTTTTTTATTTAATTTTAAAATAGTTTTTTTTTTAATTTATAATTAAAAAATAATTTTTATAATTCTGATTTTCTTTTAAAATTAACATGACATCATTTATATATATAATCATCACACTAACAATCATTGACCGCCACCGTCAACCACCATCATCGACCACTCACCACCGACCATCCTGTCACCCACCTCCCGCCACCACCATCTCTAACCACCGACATCACCACCTCCGATCACAATCACAATCACTAATCTATTACCACTACTACCGCTCACCATCCTCCATCTTCCACCACAAGTGCCCACACTACGTACAATCACCATCAATCATGCTTCAACTAACACCTCCAACTATCGACCTTCACCGTTACGCCCCTCTTGGACAACCATTCACTAATACAAAAGTAATTCCCCATGTCTATCACTATTTTTAAAATTATTATTATTAATTACATTATAATTTTACAATATTTGAATTATTTTAAACTATTTAAAATTTAAAATTTTTTATTTTGTTCATTTTTAATTATTTTTACACATCAATAGTTTCTTGGTGAATTCAAAATGAGATATAATAAATAAATTGATTTAATTCATTCAAAATAAAAATTTAAACTCGACAAAGAATTGAAAACTTAAAATCGAAATTGGTTTTAGTTTTTAAAAAATTCCACAACAAGAAATAAAAAATCACCCTATACGAGACCTAAGGTCCTATAAAAAGTGATTTTATGTTTTGGTAGTGGTTGTCAATAGTGATTGTCGTAGCACTGACCAATTGTCAAAGGTAGCTATAGAGGTTATAAAAGATTATTGACAGCCAAAAGTGGTTGTCAAAGTGCGACTTGACGGTGGTCGGAGTGTTAGTGACAGTGGTCGAAGGTTGTTGGAAGTCGATGGTGGTCAGCGGTTATCAAAAGTAGGTGATGGTCGGAGATGGTGAGTGAAGGTGGTAGTCAGTTGTTGTTAGAGTAGCGTTGACGTCTACTAATTGATCACATGTTAATTTTTTTATTAAAAGAATAGAATTTTAAAATCTATTCTTTAGTTTTGAATTTAAAGAAAAAACTAATTCGAAATTACATAAAAAAATAAAAAATAAAAAAAAAAAACAAAACAAAAAACAAAAAAAACTAAGAATTTGCTCACGGTGGTTGTGAGTTTTTTGTTTTGAAACTCATTGTCAAAATCTAAACTTATTTAGATATAACAGAGATGAGTTGTTTTTTTTAATTAATTTCAAAATAATTTATCCCTAAAATTAAAAAACAAAAATATGGGTTTTATAAATCATTCTCATTTTATTTTCAAATAGATTTCAAAGCCAAAAACTCACAACCATCCAAAGCAAACCCTAAGTAAAGATAAAATACAAGTAAAATAAATTTTAACTGGTTGCGATGTGTTTCAAGTAATTACAAGTTTTATTTCCGAACAATAGAATCTTTGCTTGAGTCCTAATAGTCATGATCACGGTTAACTAATAATTGTGCTACAAATGATATAAATCGGCGAAATTGTCAATACTCGCCTAACATTCCAATTTTCTGCGTGTATTTCTATTGTGTTAGTATGCGCTCGTTCGCTCTCTCTCACTAAAAGATAGCCATCATTCTTATCTCTTTCTTTTCTGATCAATTAATTGTTCATTAATTTAGTAAAGATTGTGTACTAGCCTATCTACTGATAAAACTCTAAAGATTGCATTGAATTTGAATTCTTCTAAACACGTAAACTCTTCTACAACTGATAAAACTTGATTATATTTATTGATTTCGACTATCTTTATTTTGGTTGACCATCTTCTGAATGCCATAATCATCGGCTTACTCCTAAATTCGTTTGTGAATTTTTTTTAGCTAACACCTTAAAATATTTTTCCGTATAAACTATTTCTCCTCCGTGTCACTTTGATTGATTCATGCATATAAGGTATAAGGTGACAGAAACTAATTACAATGTTGTTGTGTAATCATTGCACAGTACAAATGAAAAAATAAAACTGATATCAATGCTCTCTTTTAGTACAACGTCTAATCTAACAATTAACTTAGCCAGCAATTAGTTCACCCTACGCTTGCTATTTTTACTTTGTTCTTAAATTTCTTAATATCACAGACCTTCTTTAAGATCTTCTAAAATCATCATCATCTCTCAATTTGATTCTCCAAACCAACCTCACAGTTATGGCAATAACGTCTTTGAGTCAAATTACCTCAATTCTTTTACCACTCCTCCTTCAACCAAATATTAAATGAGCTCTTTGTACTCTTTATTATGATCGAATTCGTGTTGACCGTCAAGTGTAAAATAGTGCAAGTCCACTAAAAACTCAAGAATTTATCACAAAAGAATGAACAATGTGAATAATGAAGAACCTATATATACACGTAACCGTATCCGTATAAAACTATCTACCTATCATATATAGTAACAAACAAAAACAACACAACTCTCATCTATAAACTCAAACATGCAAACCCAATGAACAACAAAGACAAAAACAACGACGCCACGTGGCGAAAAGCATAACTAGAATCTCTATCCGTCGAAGTAGTAGCAGAAGTCCCAGTAAAATTCGGGTTAGAACCATAAAGCCTTTGAATCCCATCAATATCATCATTCACAAGTTCAACCTTTCTCGTTTTAGAACTTATCGTAGGGTACATAATAGCCTCTTCAACGGACGAGTGTCCTAATCCTAAAAGGTGTCCTATTTCATGAACGGCAACGGATTCCAAATCAACAGCGTTCGATAAAGTTGACTCCGTTACGTCTCCGTTAACTACCCAGTCTTCCGCTTTATCTAAGTGGAATCTCCCGTCAGTTGGTGAAAACGCGTGTGCTAACGTCCCTAAAACGCCGTCAAATGCTTCTCCGTCTCCGTGGTCCCCACTGTAGAATCCTATTTTAATATCCGCAGTACTAAACGACGTCGTTTCGCTGAACGTTATTGTCGTTACTTTTGACCATTGATTAAACGCGTTCGCGAAAACTTGTTTAGTTGTTTCGTCGAGATTTTCGTTTGGATCGAAAGCGTAGGTTAGTGATTGAGTTCCCTCCGGCCACCGTGGCTCGCCGGGGAAGAAGGAATAATGTGCGACGGTGTGGAATTTTGGATTTTCGTTGTTTTCGCTTGTGTTATTGAAACTGAACTTGCCGGAGTTCATGGAGGTTGTGCCGTTGATGATGTCGGCGACGCCGCAACGTGGCTTAACAATGTAGTTCATTGTTGCGTTGTCGAGTTCGCCGGTGACGTTGAGGTTGAAATTTTGTTGGTAAGCGCGGACGGCGGATTCTAAAGCGTCGTCGAAGTCGTCGGTGAAATTTGACGGCGGCGCGTTGGTGATGTAACCGAAATGTTGAAAGTAGTTTTTGAGTTTGGAGAGGCCGTCATATGTTTTACCAGGACTGCAGCCGGTGAAATTTCGGTATGCGTCCCACGCGCCTGGTGGCGCGTTGTTTGACATCCATTTAGGGATTGAAGATGGATTAGGGAAGAAACGAGCTGAAACTGGAGTTAATGTGATGCTAATTAGTGTTAATATTGCCAAAGTGTAATAATATTGGTTTTGGGGACTCATGTTTCGTTAACGAGAAATTTTAATGTAATAATATGATTGAGATATTTGAGAGGGTATTATAACTATAAGTAATGTGGTTTATAAAGTTAGCTAGGGACAAATATTTGCATCTAGAAGTATATTATATGATGTGAAATTGTGAAAAACTTTGAAGTGTTCGTCTACTAAGTTATTTGATAGTGATGCGTTGAAAAGTTTTATATGTGATGTTTGAATGAATCCATGAAGAAATGTAAGTAGCCTAGAAGAAGGGGTACCATTGGAAACTTCGACGTTTGGCTTGGTGTTGTTTGTTGAGGACATGGTGAGCGATATAATGTATAGTTTAACAATATTCTTTATTCTATTAATATAATTTTATTTGTATTTTTGTCAATTTTGCATATTATATTACGTGTCTATATTGACCAAAGAATAATAGTAGAAGTTAAGAGATGAGCGTTGTTTGACTTTGGCACTTTAAATTTGTTGTTGTGTTATATGCTTTTATTCCAATTTTTGGAGCGTTAGTTTATTCTTCAACCACTATTTTGAAGCAATATTATAGTGCACATAATTAGATTAAAAATTAATGTAATTTGAAAGTTAGGAGGAGAATATGAGAATTTACATATGTGTATACGTCATCATATCACGTTTCCTTTTAGAATTAGTGAAGAGGGTCAAAAATGATAGATTATAGAGTATTTAAATGCAAGTTTAATTTTATGGTGGAATTAATAAAATGTTAAATCTAATTTAAATCAACCATGTACTAAGAAGTTTGATGATGGCATTAATTCACATATGTGCAAGTGCAAGGGTTCCACTATTATTTCAATCTTGTTGAAAATACTTTTGTATTTATACTATTAATTAATGTATCACGAGTGAATGTTTAATAATTATCTACTATAAACAAACAAATTTGACAAATCACAAGGCAACTAAATAAACATATTTAAGACAATACAATCGTATTCGCATATGTTTAGTCTACTCTAATACATTATATCTATGTTTTCATTTTTTAGAGGATATCTATATTTTAATTTATTATGACATTTTGTTTATATTTTATGCATCATGTGTTATATTATAATTTTAATAGAGCTTAATTTAATATGCATTGTCAGATAATATGTATTTAATTGAATATGGTTGAAATTTGTTTTTGGGGTCTAAAGTGACTGTGCATCTTGTAAACACAAAAACAAAAATTTCCCTATATTACACGCACTAGAGATTTTATAGGTACACTTTTTTTTTCAACTAAAAGTTTATTAAAAATAAAAAACAATTGGTACATAAACCTAATTCATAAAAGAAGTAAGAAAGAAAAAAGTGTTAGAAAATCTTCAAATCATATAAATTTTTTGTTTCTTGAGTGAAAATTATATACTGTAGCATGCTTCTGCATATTTTTTTTTCTTGCCTTATAAATCACCTTCGTAAAAAACTATTTACTAACGGTAGATTGATATGGTTCGCCACCATCTCTATTCTTAAACAATTTCAAACCCCTCAATATCTCTAAGTCATGAACAAATTAAGATTTAATTATTGTCGTAGAATATAAATTATAGATAGTAACAATAACATTTTGATAACTTCTACTAGACACCATAACATTTGAACGTAAATTAAATACTTAGAAATTAAGAGAAATTTGATGGTTTTGAATATTATTCTCCTCTAACACTGCACCACTCCAAACCAATGATTCGCACATCTATATATTGATGATCCTCTGGTAGATGTTATGTATTAAATTATTAGATAAATCGGAAGCAAATATCTCATGAATTACACTTTTAGGACTTCGTGAAGCCTGAACCTTTGATTCATGAGGTGTCTCTGTAATGATTTCAAGTTCCATTAAATCAATTAAATCTTAGTCACAAGCTTTTTTACGACTTTTATCATTTTTTTCTTAATCTGAGAGAGATTATTGAACAATAGTGGTACCTCCTAGTTCAACATTAGAGATGTGATCAGCACAAGGAACATGTTAAGTACTATTAATTTGAACTTTGTATATACCATTAATTTCAACCTTGTCTGGAGCGGTAGTGATTTTAAAGACGTATTTCTTCGTCAACTTTTTTACATTTGTTGCACCTTCAACAACGTGAATTTTTCCATGACCATTAGAATATTTCCAATATTTATCTATCGAATGTTCAACAACCTTACATGGTTCACAAAACAATGACATTTTACATAATTAATGGAAACAAAAATGCATATATTCACATTCAACAAGAAAATCAATCTCTCAACTCTTCCAAATCAACCAAGACTCGGGCAAAATATCTCAATGTTTTTGAGGTGGTTGTTTCATCAATAAATAAAAGGGTGTCAATACTTTAAACAATTGTGAAAATGATTTTTGGCATCAATATTATTGAAGAAGATTGTATATACAAATCCAACATTGAGCTTTTATGTTTCTTATCAAATTTGGATTAAAATCTTTCGTCCAAGAGAAAACATAAAGAAGCCTCAATTTCATATTCCAAGTGTCAACTGTTCAAATACTTTACAAATCTGTTGGAGAAGCAAAGGGAACTCATAAAATCTTTTCGTGAAGGGAACAACCTGCCATAAGTCAATGATTTCCATAATTTCAAAAGTTTTTCATGTAATACCAACAATGTAATTGGTGCATCGCCTTGAATACCAAATCGAATTGGTATTCATCCTCTGAAATTTTTGCAATCCTTGTCGACGTGAATTCATGAAGAACGGACCATGGGAGTGGTGAATTCCTCATGGCTTCCATGACACATAACAAACCCACAGCAAATCTGGCCGTTGCCGTTCTTGATCGTGATCAATTGTTGCGTTCTTGAATTGCTGATCGGTGCTTTATTGATCAATTTAATTGTGAGCAAAATTAAGGATCGGTACTCGAATTTTATTGGATCAGATTTGCAAATTGCAAGCAATTGAAACTTGCACCAGCAAACAAACATGAGAGTTTGTGCGTTGCAAGTAGGGGTGGGAATAGGTCAGGCCAGGCTAGGCTTTGAAAGGCCTGAGCCTAGCCTACAATTTATTTTTTCGACCTAAGCCTGGCCTACGGCCTATCATAGGTTTTTTTTTTCATGTGGCCTGGCCTTTTTAATAGTCTGGTCTGGCCTGAAAGCCTTTTTAAACGCAGTCATTATTATCTCTTAAACAAATAAAGAACAACTAGTGATTGACTAATTAAACGATTACCGAATATGAAACTACTACCAAATATAGAACCGCTACCGAATATGGAACGACTATTGAATATAGAATGATTACTAAGTGATTGCCTAATTGATAAAATTTAAAATAAAAAATAATATTATTAATATAATAATAAAAAATAATATTATTAATATAATAATAAAAAAATAATATTAATAAATAATAAATATATAAAGGCCGGTCTGTCATGTCTAATAGGCTTTTTTATAAGTCTGAACTTGGCCTAATTAAATAAATAGGCTTTAAAAACAGCCTGAGCCTAGCCTTTTTATTAAATAGGCCAGGTCAGACCATAAGTAGGTCAGGCCATAGGCCCCTACGGACGGTCTAGCCTATTTTCATCCCTAGTTACAAGGCAAATTGCTCATGCTAACCCTAGCAGAGCGTTCAAAACGACACATTTTATATAGGTACACTATAACCCTACATAAAAAACAACAAGATTTGCGAGTCAAAATCCTCTCTATTTGTTATAAACAATAATCAATTTTATTTTGAGCGATAAAATCTCCCGATTTAGAACTAGAGAGTTCAAGCTTGCCTGATAATCTTTACTAACATATTTCCAAACACATCGCAATAATAGAACTTATTACGGTTCATCACAGAACATAGGTAATTATTATCCTCCTACAATTGATGATTGAAGTTTACAACATCACACTAAACCCACCAATATAAATTCTTATATATACAACATTTCATGTCAAGTTAAAACGGAAAAGGTGAAGAAGTTACATGCAGTTTATACACAATTTCACAATAGCAAACTGCTAGTAGATTACTTGAAATGACTGATAATAGGCAAATCAATAAAACAAAAGAGAAAGAGAAGTGCGAGCAACACATTCCAGAAGATTCTCACTGGATTTCTCCAGTTTTAAACCTCACCATTAAATCTCCCTATCCCCACTATTTCATATAATATTTTAAAAATATCTCTCTCCTTTTCTATGGATGGTGTGGATTTCACTGGATGGAATTGTGACATGAGAGAATCCATTCCTCATTCTCTGACACTCTCTTTCCAATACTCTCTACATTATTAGGTGAAACTCATGCAAGTCTCACAAATTTAAAATTCATATGGTTCCCAATATAAATTAGTGGAATCCACACAATTTTAACCAACACATGAACTTCAGCCAATAATGGAGAGAGTGCTGCAAAGAAAGTATGTTACAAACACTTCTCAAACATTGAATAATTGTGAAATGATGAATCTAACATTTAGAAGGCCTATCATAAGTTGGAGGAAGGGAAGGACAGTGCTCATTCATATTGGCATAAGGATCCAAGGTGTTATAGCCCGGCAATTCCATCCTATATTCACCAAGAATCTGGCAGAATGGAAGCTTGTCATTCGCATTGTTGCACCATCTCGGTAGACGTGTTTGATTATCTTCAAAAATCCTAAGCATGTATGCATCACGAATCTGCAAATGAAAACAACATAAGAATAAGAAAAAAGAGAGTTTAACAAACCAGAGATTCATGCAATCACTAAGGCAAAATGACTTACTGTGAATTCAGTTACTTGAATGGAGCTAGTAACGGGACCAAAAATGCCAGCCTCTTTATACATTGAAAGAATAAATGCGACGCATGTTGTTGACTTGCCATCACTGTATACCCATTCATCTTGTTCTGGAATGGCAAGTAATTCATCAAAAGCTATCCCACGCTTCTCAGTCTCGAGTAGAATGTCATGCAAGTTTAAATCCTGAAAGCATGAACATATGCTTTTAGCCTTTATAGAAAAGCGAGAATATTCCAGATATCATTGATATACAAGTCAAAAAAATTAATCCTAAAAAACATGAAAAAATTTCCACATTTCCACGAATAAACAACTACCATAATGAAACAAAGTCAAGGCATTAAGTCCTGAGAGACCAATTTTTCATGCAAAGTAAAAAGAAAATCCCGAAATAAAACTATAAGCCATGTAGCATGTAGATATGCCATCTTAAATCTTTTGTAATTTTGTCTTGCATCAATGCTACAAAGTATGCAACAACAGAACCAGAAACACGTCGAGATCATAGCTAACTTGAATCTCAAAGTAAATGCAATGTCCACTTAGGATTGTTCCACATGAAGACAAAAAAATAAAGGACAATATTTACATGTAATTGTGTGTATATATGGAAAACAGCATTGAAATATACCTCTGTCCCTAAGCGCTTATTCAGCGCTTCGTTCCACATGTTTGCAGCATAAGATGGCTGCATCCTTGTCCACATAGACATGACAGAAATTACCTGCACATAACATGTAAATCAGAAACAGACTTCCCTTCCTCTAAACCCTCAAGGACCTAGGACCTACAATATTAATAAGAAAAAATCTTTTTATTGTATATGAGATCCACAGGAAAGGAAGGCTAGTGATTAGTTGCTCTTTCTTCAAGCACTAACAAGTTCAGCACTGCAGAAATGTAGGGAAGAACATAGACCTTCTATCTCTCAAGTTCTCAACCAGTCCTGATTTATAATTGTTTCCAACAAATAGCAATAGCAATCAGTTGGCACTCAATTTCTTAGTAAGATAATACAGTGGCCTTCAGCTAAATAAATATTCTACATAGAAATGCTGATTCAAATTCAATTGCATATTTATGTGACTCTTTTTTGGTGAATAAATATTTAAATTACTGATACACAAATAACGAAAAGATTAATACCAAGTGAGCATCAAGAGGTGGAGGATAGTTGTCAGCTACTGTGTCAATCCAACTGAATATCATATTGTGATAACCATATGGCTTGCCAGACATGCTTCGTGCATACTCCCATGCTGCAGTTAAGTTGAATTTTGAACGCAACTTCGGATGCAGGGGAAGCAACACTATCTGTGGATTGGAATCGTCTTTAAGAGCAGATTCCCACCATTCATGCCATGGAATTACCACTATTATTTCTTCACCCTGCACAAAGACAGACCGCCAAGTTAACATAACCCTATATGGACTACTGGAGATCAGTCACTACCCTCGGTAACCATGATCTATGAATCAACCAATTAATCAATCAATTGCAAAATTCATTATTTACTAACGACATGATGAGATGGTGTTGTTATGAACACTTATAGAAAACCAAATCTGATGGATATTTGTAACGCCTGTTGTGCTGTACACGAGAGACGAGACAGTAAAATCTTCCAAATTCTATACCTTTTCATTCTCATGCCCAGATTCACCAACCCACAAATTTCCCATTTCATCCTTCAAGCAAACTGCTGTATGACCAGCAAATGCACCAGTTACCCACTTTTCAAGTGTCTCAAAACCTCCCCACCTACCGCGGATTTTTGACACAGCCAAAAAATCTCCAGAATGAACATCTGCGGGATCAATAGTTGCACGCCAAGGCTGAACGCGTTTCTCAAACGTAGCTCCCATGTGCTTCTTTAGGAAATCCAAATTGGCACTCTGACCCCATGCAGTGTTAGAGAATAGAGGCAACACATCAACTAAAGAAAGCAGTGTACCCAGCATTCCTGCTGGCATGAGAAACACAGACACCCCATGCTGCTTGACCTGTACAAATTAGTGAGAATTTTATCTTTCTATAATTAGAATCCACCCACACAAAAATTCAACCAAAACAGAAAACTGCACAAGAAAAATACATATTCCAACTCTGCAGGCTCTTCCCACGAATCAAGCTTCAAGGTATGTTCTCGTGCAGAGAAGTAGTAGTCCCATGTTATCCTGTATGGCGTAGCAAAAACATACAGATCCATGCAGGTCCAGCTGTGTGCCTCCCCTGTCTGTAAAAGGGAAAAAAACTATCTTTTCAGCAGAGCAAAAAACAAAATTCGTAACCCACACTATGTGGAAGAGTGGGTAGCAAAAGATATATGCTTAAACTTTCAATTAACCAGTCCAACCAACAACTGCATCGAATTCCCGATGTTATCAAGTATATCAAACTGAATTAAGATAAGCAGAGAAATGAGTTTTCCCCCAAGGAACTATCTAAGGTGTTCTCCATAAATAAGACACCATCTGTGTTCCAATTGTAGATAGTTACCAGATCAGAATATTATATTAAATAATCAGGGACCATTATGATTAAACTTTGGCAAATAATTGAATTTTTGTAATAACAAATCAATGTTGGAAATATGTATCTATTTCAATGGTGTCCACTTAGACTAAATCTTGCAGAAAATTTAGTTATACAGAAGTGCAAGTACCAGCAGTTACACTATTCTTTACAAACAAAAAGATTCAAAAGTGCAAAGTAATTGTAGTTCAATTAATATACTATTCTCAACTACTATCCCAAGTGGATCATACCATCAGTGAATCAACCGTGAAATTAGAAGAGTGAAGAAACAACTTTTTCCATTTTGTTTAAGAAAAAAGGGTAATCAATATAGAAACAAAAATAGACAAGCACGAACCCTTCAAATTGAAGATGAGTACCGATATATATAATTACATTCAATCATTTTCATTTTCTCAAATTATTATCGGATGTCAAGTATTAGTGCCGAGTGTCACGTCTGGTGTCATTGTTGGTGCTTCATAGCACACAAGTAATAATTAACACCAAAAAGTTCAACACAACTAACACATATTAATAGAAGAGTTTAATTTTGAAAAATGTAAGCCTACAAATTTTTACACCGTCAATACATGAAAATCAATCAAATATGTGAACCGAACAATTTAATTAAAAGCAATTATGATTGAAGTGAAAAAAATCAATTAATGCTATATCGAGTAAAAAATCTATACATATGTATATTAAAATCCACAATAGGCAAAAATAGAAATAGAAAATGAGAAGCAAAACCTTGAGATAGAGAACGGCCCCACCCAAGGCGGAAGCATCTGCGTCTCCAGCAGTGAACTCAAGTTTGGCTTGATTATCATAAAAGCAAGCACCCTTCCATTCAATAGAACCATTATAAGGAGTCACGGATCCAACAAAAGAAGGTAACAAATCAACGGCAGTATGAAAATTGTTGAGTACAGGCCACGAAATTCCATGGGGAAGAACGGGTAACACATCGTTGACTCTGAAAGGAACCTTTAGAGAATGGACCAAACTGGAAAAAGTTGGAATCAAAAGGAGCAGGAGAAGGTGAAAAGGAGACATGAAATTATTTATTTGAATTGGGGGTTCAGTGGGTTTGGTCCATTTGGGGATTAGGGATTTGAGAGGAGAGTGATGAAATGGATAATGATGATGGTGGTAGTTTGGAAATTAAAATTACTCTGAAACGGTTGCGGTGTAGATGGGGATGCAGCATTAGAAATCACACGTGTCGTGTTGGGAGGGGATCATAAAAAATTAAAAATGGTATCACATTGACTACACCAATGTGCTCTTCAATTTAACTCCCTGTTACCCGTTACCGTTTTTCCTTTCCTTTTCTGAGACCATCTGAATGTTGCCACACCCGTCCATTTTATTTTTGGTAACCATCTTTTAGGCCTATCAAAGCACTTCAATTTATTACTCACCTTGTATAAATGTATCTTTTATGAATACAATATATTAAAGTCACGTCATCCTATATTTACGGGACTAAGATTATAGTTTAATATAGTCAAATAATACATTATAAAATTTTATATGATTTGATTGGCATAGAAAGACAAAATTTTCTTAAATAAAATTGATTAAACGAAATTAAAATTAATATGCAAAAACTTAATATCATTATATATAAAAAAAATTAAAAGTGATTATTTAATTGAATATAGAAGGATAACAAACAATGTATTCCCTATATAGTATTGATTTTTATCAACAGGGGTTGGGCAAATGTATAATAGAAAATTAAAAAATGATATATATAATAATTTAATAATAATCTAAACTAAAGTTATTAATGTTGTATTAAAAACATAAATCAACGCCTATTTCAGTAAATATTTGATTTATTTTTCACTTCATCATCTCTTTTGCAAGATTTTTACTTTCATTTAACTATCATCTAATTGTAGCTTTTAGTTTTTCGTGAATCTTCACCGTAAAAATCGAAATTTTCAAATACAGACTTGGCCTTTTTATTCTTAAAGGTTGTTGTGGTGCTTTTCTTTGTTCTAACGTTGTTGGAGAGATACATTATCTGCTTCACAGTTCAGAGACAGTTAATATTTTACATGTTTTAATGAGTCCAACCAAGTAGCAGATTATTTTGCTAACCTTGGTTTCAACCTTTATGCTAGTGGTTGAAATTTAGTGTTCATTGTTTTATTTTTGTTGCTTCAAAGGATGACAATGCAGGGATTTGTTTCCTTGTGGCTTTTGATTGTTTGTTTGTCTTTCTCTTTTCATAAAATTTAAAAATTTACTATGCACATTTAATTTGAGTTCACGTTTTTTAATAAACAAATCTAGTCTTGGCAGTCCGTCAAAATAGGTTGCAATGGTACATATTTAAGCAAGTTATTTAAATATTTAAAAATAGAAAAGATTTAAAGAATATACACTTTCACACTGACATTCAATGAAAATTCATTATTTTGCCTATCATTCTAACTTTGTATGATTATTTTGAAATTAGTGATATGGCATAGAAATATGATATTCTCATTGGATCCGTTTTACATTGATAGTTTTTGAAGGAAACTCGCTGTTCACGATGGCAACTGAGCCATTTGTTTCGTAAAAGAAAGAAGCTTGCTTAGAGTAATACTGCGCCAACAACCAGCTCATACGTTGCTTTTTGGAAAAATACTTTAAAAGTGTCACCACCATGACTAGTAGATCAATCAAGAATATGTCTGTAAACAAAGTTCAATCACTCAAATACATGTCTATTTGTTTCTCTAATACGGCTCTTTCAAAAAAGCCAACCATCAACTAACCAAAGTTTTGGTTTTACAGGTGGTAATTAAGAACCATAGATAAATATGAGTAATTTTGTGCAGTGAAACATAATTATATAATTAGACATTATTATTAATGTTTCGAGCCAATATATAGTGGCTTAAGAAATGCAGAGCATTACTCTTTACATACCAAAAAGAAAGCAGTTTGAGTAGCAGGGAAGCAACAACACGCTGTCTTCTACGGCAATAGGCTGCCTGAAAGGATTTAATTGAACCTGCATAGGAGTACAAATGATCATCAAAATGCTCGGTAAATGAAAAAAAGTAATTATCTTTCAAAATACATATTGATTGAATTTGAAGCTTACAGGTAATCTAAGGGGGCGTCCAGTTACCGTCTTTATGCAACCTGCTGCAAGATGACAAGCTTCCTCACAATAATCGGTAAAAACAGCTGGGACATCGATCTTTTTAATTAACTCCTGAAAATTTGATCAAGCAAACAGAGAAAAAGGAAATGGTGTAAACATGCCTTGCAGTTTTTAAACTAAAGGCAGTTAAAAACTAAAACCAACTCCTAAATAGAAAGTGACCAAAGTTGGGAGACGTACAATACTTGGTAACCAACTGGAATAGGCAGCAATGCCACCATTTGGAGCAATCACTAGGTGAGGAAAGGAATCCTGTAAGTGGAACACTAGTTAAGTTAAATTGTTGATTTCAGAGAATCACAATCAAAACAAGCAAGATTAAGTTAAATGGCAAGCAACATACTAAGAACAAGTACTACTAAGCAATTGCATTTGCATATTGGTTCCTTTAAGATGCTGCAATGGGATGGATACCTTAACAATATCTCTGTATCTGTCATGATAGAATCCTCGCCAAAGCTGCAATGTCAAAGCAGAAGTCAAACCTGTTTGTGTTCCTAAGATCGCGTTTTCACTCGCTAGTTTGCACACACACTGCTCATCATTGCAACAAGGATACTTAGAAATGATTATCTTTTCGCCATCCCTGTTTACTGGGAGGAAGGAGGGACATATATTTAGACCAAGTAGTGGCCAGCATCAGATGAAAGAACAATGACTAATGAGCAATGCATCAGACCTTTGAGGGGGAATTGCAGGTCCAACAAGTTCTATATGAATATGTACACCAGGGAAGAGGGCAAGTAAATCTCCAAACACAGCAAGTTGTAGCAGCTCCTTCTCAGGTCCTTCCATATAAAATTTCACAAAGCCAAAGTCATGCGCAAAGAAATCATAAAAAAATTATTTATTTATTTATTATGAAAAAATTCATATGCAAACCTCCTCAAACAAAGCAATTTTAAAGAGATGAAAAAGATGTCATACTACAATTAAAATGCTTATAGAGAATTTGAAGGAGATTATTTACCAAGGTAATGTATATACAACTTATCACCGACTTCAAGATTCGAGGTTTTAATTCCAACAAGTTGAGCAGCACGATATATTGTAAGTGGCTGAAATAGAGAAGAACGTATAATTTTAAAAAAAAAACATGCAATCTAAAAATACCCAATAGGCCAATACAACCAAGGCAGAAAACTTGGTGGCAGAGTCTTTCAAATGATAGTAATTAATGGAAACATAAATAAGAGACTTCTTATTTTGGTGCAGTGTGAGGAGGGAAAACTTAAGCCCCCATCACCCGATCTTGTACCCTAATTGCATATTCAAACTAAAAGAGCCACCTACACATCATCACGGTTGCATATAAGCAAACTGCAATGAAAACAAATGAAGCTGCGATAAAAAAATTACACAGTCATACCCAGTGAAGAAGCAAAGCAACCGGTGAGTCTAGCGGGATGCGCCTCCACTTATAGTAGTCTCTCCAACTACACAACTGCTCTGATAACAGAAACTCAGGACCTGAAAATTTACAATATGTTCAGTTTTACTCTAGTTTGATAACAAAAAAGAGGAATCAAAAGTGGAACAAGAAGCTTGCATAAAATTACCGTGACAAGGACACAAAACACTCGGGAGGTCCCAGCCATTGTTTAGCCTGCAAAAGTAAAATTTTAACCTGATGTTTGCTCTAAAATGATGATCACACTGAAAATGCTGTAACAGTATAACAATCATTGGGACCAGGTGTGTAAATCGTGGCTTAATTACTGAGTTATTATTCAACACAAACTAGAACTAATCATTCAAATACAGAACTGAGGTTAAATTCAAGTTTCAGAATATGAAGGAAATAAGAGGAAACCCTAAAAGATCAAATGAAGCAGATGATGCTCCACAATGGCATTCATGCATCCACATTCCAACTCTATGAAGGCCTCTCTTGCTAAAAAATGAACACCTAGTTTCTTGTTTTGAACAAACCTGTTGAAATAACATAAACATCAATATTTTTAAAACAAAAAATTGGAAGCGCAAAAACATCATTATAAATAACAAACATCACAAGTACAAAAAGGGGGCATAAACCAAACCCTTGAGCAAAAACTAATGAAACCTATAATTTGGCAGAACAAACCTATTACAAAAGAAATCCTCGTGGAAGAAATGAGAAATACTATCCCACTATTCAAAACCTATTACGTAAGCATCAATTAAATTTAATAAAATCAAACAAAAAAGAACGAAAAAAATAAATACTCATAGAATTTTCATGTGATAGGGAAATGCCTTTTACTACTACAAAGTCTAACTACTAAAATTCATTTTTGAAAAACATCCATCAAAACTAGAAGAAGAAAAAAAATTAATGCCACAAGACTTTTTATTATAAGTTCTAAAAAAAATTTATTGAATACCACTAGATTTCTAAACTAAAAAAATCCGAATTATCCTAGACTTATTTAGATTACATAAAATTCATGATTGAAACCATTCTACTTTTTTGAATGAATGACTATCGTTTTTTAGCCAAAAAAATTTGGATTTGACTCTACTAAAGTGATTAACTTACTTTAAAAAATAAAGTGAGTGATATATGATCAAATGAATAGTTGATATTATGAGTACATGGATGACTAATTATGAGTGATTATAATATCAATTATTGATTTACTCAGTTCACCAATTTTTTTCCGTTAGAGGAGTCAAATTCTTACTTTTTCATTCTAACAAAGTTATTTAAACTATTCAGAAAAAAAATATATATATATCTCTAAGAAAAAAAGTGATAACCTGAAATGTGGCTTCGCGAGAGAAAGTGAAAGGAAAATCATTAAGAAACCCTACACACTCCATCTGTTGCTGTAACCTATCACACTCGAGTTTGTGACGACTCCAATGCTTAATCTAAAGATGAAACAACGAAGCTATGTTAATGGAAATTAGTTGAAATTTACGGAATTATTAATAGCAAAAGCAAAAGCATCGATATGAAGATTGATGAGTGAGAAATTGAAGCAAACCTGGTGAGACAAAGAGCAATAAGCAACCGCTTCGCAACGAGTACAGAGTATCGTCGCGGCGCTGTTACATCGTGTTCCGCTACCCTTCGCCGCACATTCCATTTCTTTCCCCCGCTCTCTTCAATTTTTTGTTTTTTTCAATTCTTAAATGTCTATTTTATCATGTTACCATAATATATATATATATATATATATATATATATATATATATATATATATAAAACTTAATTTCAGTTTTAGTCTTTTATCTTTTTTTTTTTCAATTCGGTGCTTTATTTTAAATTTAAATGACAACATATTTTATGTTCTAATATATCAACAATGTTATCCTTATTTTTTTGCAAAAATTCAAAAAATTCATCAAAAATTTCAAACAAACCCCATAAAATTAATTATCATCATCAATATAATACAAATTC
>JBBPBR010000008.1:7083978-7098889 GCA_037974775.1 Cicer pinnatifidum
AATACATATATATGGATACATATAGATGGATGGTTAATACTATTTACACATACATAATTAATTATGAATGAATATAATATCAACAATTAATTCATTTATTTTATAGACTTCTCATTTTAGATGAGTTCAATATAAAAATAAAAAATAAAAAATAAAAAAATCAAAAAAAATTAGTACTACTAAAGCAAAAGTCACTTGAGAAAATAGATTTTTTATGGAGTAAAAATAAAAGCCAAGCGGTAATTATCTTGCTATTTAATGGTACTACCAATTTATATTACTTGAAGAAAAGAAATCTTCAGACTCTAGAGTTTGATTACGGTTGGGATTAGAAAAAAGATTTGACTTGCTCACTTTAAAGAAAGTAATGATTGATTGTTAAATAAATAATTGATATCTTTACTTTAGGAATATTATATTTTTATGTAACTTAAAAGGATTAAAGGAATGTGACATATATTTTTCTGTTATATATTGAGAGAAAGATCAACTTGACTCCAATAGTAAGTTTAAAAACTTGCTTTAAATCTTGCCCCTTAATTTTATATTTTTAGTAAAGGCGGTGATTAATTAAAAGATTAGAGAGAGAATGGTTTAATTGACTCTAAGAGTAAGTTTAAAAAATTATTCCAAATATTGATCCTTAATTTTATATTTTTAGTAATGAAGGTGATTAATTAGGAGAATAGAGATAAGAGTTTCATGTCTCAATCTTTCAACTAAAGCAGTAATAAGTGAGTTGGCTATTTTATAGCTTTTTATTTGTGATTTGTTATCAAACTCGGGTTGATTCAACAATTGAACTATTAAAGAATTCGGTGCAATGTGTTTATGGCTAAGTCGTCTTTTGGAATGAATGTGTGAATCAAAGTCACCTTTTGGAATGACAATTCTCAAATATGGTAACACGAAGTCGGCGATTGAAATTGTAATTTTATTTCAAAATCACCTTTTTGAATGACAATGTTCCAAAGGTGTGCAGAAAAAGAATATACATGTCACATAGTCGTTATTTGAATGGCAATTTCGCACATTGTCAGACGTCCATGTTCTAAGTTGATAATTGTGTGTAATACCTCAATTTTGTCCGAATAATTAAAAATTATTTTTGAATAATAATAAGAATAACATATAATAATATGTTTAATAAATATTTTACAATCATTTTTTTAAAAAAAATAAACATCATCATTTTACATTTCAAATTTGAGTATGTATTAAAAATAAAATAAATATAAAAATAAAACAAGACTTCTCTTGCTTTGCTTTTTTGTCAACAAGGCTTCTCAAACACTCAATCCACTCCCAAACACTCAATCAATCCACTCCCAAACACTCAATCCAACCACTCCCAAACACTCAAACACTAGCACAACTTCCTTGCCAAAATCAATACACATTTTTATTTTCTTTGCATTTGTTTCACTTCTCAATGTACATTCTTTTATTTTCTTCATTTTATAACATCCTTCCATAAACATCCTATAAACCAATAGAAAGAAAAGGTAGAGAAAAATTATTTCTTTAATTATACTTTGCTTAAAAATTGTTACAAAAACAATGTAAAATCCAGCTAAAATTAGTGCGAAACAATACAAAATCTAGAGCTCGATTTTGTCTAATGAACATAAATATTCACTCATTTAGGCTATAAATTGGGATAAAAAAATCAAAGAGAGGAGAGAGCAATTTTGAGTATTAAGAAAACTAGAGAAAATAGAGAGAAATAGAGAGAAATAGAGTGTTTCACCGCCATTCCAAATTCACACAGCCGTGCACCACTACCGCCTCTGTCTTCAATATTGCACCACCGTTTGTCTTCCATCTTTGAATAGGTATGTATTTCCCTTACTTTTCAAACTTTATATTTTGAATCTAGATATTATTTAATTGAAAGATGAAATCTTGTTTGTATATGAATGATATTTTGGCTGAGATATTTTGTATACTGTTTTTGTATGAGATGATTTGGATTGTGTTTGGAAAGTTCAAATTTGTTTTATTTGGATTGTGTTTGGAAAAGTTCAAATATATTGTTTTTTCTACCATATCTAATTGAAATGCTTTAGCCATGAGTTATGTTTTTATCATGTCTTTCACTAAAAAGTATTTAAAAGAACTCATAATTTGTATATAGTTTTTTATTATTAAAGTGTTTTTTTTATTATTTATTTAATAAATAACAATACAAGTCCATATTTTTTTTTTTACCGTTTATTTTATATGTGTTTATTATTGAATTTTATTTCGTAGATTTATTTAAATTTATTTAATTGTTAAAATCAATTATTATTATTATTATTATTATTATTATTATTTTAAACAAAAAAGGCAAAAATAAAACTATAATCAAATATGGTAAGGTTAATTAGATGTGACATCTTTTTAATCTTTGAGTTATTAGAATACAAATTGTGACAATTTGATGGTTCTAAATCTCATAATCACAAATAAATTAATAAACTAAAAAAATCATAAACAAATTAATCATAAATATTATTTAAAGTTAATTAAAATCTTTCAATCCCAGAGTTACGTAATACAAGTTATATATTTTGATAACTCTAAAATTTATTTTTATAAATAAATAAATCTAAAATCGACTTTTTTTTAAAATTTAATTAACTATATGTTTTTTTTATCTTGGAGTTGTTAAGACACAAATTAAACTATTTATCGGTTTTAAAACTCAATTTAAAAATAAATAATAATTTTTTTTAAGAGTATTAAATTAGATGTGACATCTTGTTTTTTACTCTTTGAGTTTTGTGACACGAGTTGTACAACTCGATCGTCTTAAACTCATATTTTAAGATAATTATTCAAATCAAGCAAGTTTATTTTTTATGTTTGTCAAAATTAATTTTTTTTTTTAACAAAAATACAATTTATTTAAAAGCAATCAACACATCAACATTTTCTACCAAGAACTACGTAGCTTTGATTTCTCCATCGCACCGGGAGATACGTAGGAGCAAGATCACACTCTTGTCAAGCACAATAATAAAAACCTATTTTTTTTTACTCTTTTTTAACACGCTTTTATTTCGAGAAAATTGTATTTATAAAAATAATTTTATATCCATATTTAATAATAAAGAGAAACAAATATAGTTAAGTTAACACAATTTTGCACAATTAATTATAGGTAACCGTTTTTTTAGCGGATGTCGTAGGGTGCTAATACCTTCCCTGCGCATAATCGACTCCCGAACTCAAAAATTTGGTTTCAAAAGACCATTTTTTATTTTTTTACATTTTTAAGGGTTTCCCAATATTTTCCCTATTTTAAAATAAATTTTGGTGGCGACTCCATTGAATTCGAGGAAAAACTCGAAATTTTAGGCCGCGACAGCTGGCGACTCCACTGAATTCGAGAAAAAACTCGAAATTTTAGGCCGCGACAGCTGACGGTCTTCCACTGGGGACTTTAGAGAGTCAAACCTAACAAATTAATTGTGCATAATATTTTTTTAACTTTTTCTATATTTGTTTTTTTTAATTTCTTTATGTGTTTATTATTTTTTTTATTAATAAGTATTAGCTACCATTATAATATTCTTTTAAGCTAGTAAATCATTTTTATTTTATTTTATTTATCTATTTATTTTGTATGTTTTGTTAGTATTATGGATTTATTGAATTATGCTTATTCAATGCCTACACTTTTATTAAGACACACACTTATGAGTGGAACCTTATACCCGGGTTTGAACAAAACTTAAGTTTAGATTCGAGATTGTGTAGTGGTAGCCTTCTGGATGTACATCCTGTTTGGTTAGCATGAAGATCTCACCTAGAGTTTGATCCTGTTGAGGTTATTGTCACTCCAAATAGTTTACCTATTGTTGTTGGCAATATTCCAAAATAGGATTATTGGCTCTAGGAACCGTGTTTAGAACCATAGAGCCTCCCTTGTGAGAATTTCACTACATAAGTCAATAGACCCTTTCATTGTAAGAATATCTGTAAAAAACCAATAAATTATTTTATATATTCAAGAGTTTATACATATATTAGTTTCATTCATACCTCATGACATTTTTTTCTTCTTTCTCTTTTTCTAAAAAAAATAAAACATAATAGCATTTTGCATAAATTTTCAGGATTTTTGGGGAATCATACAAATCTTAATCACGTGTTATTTAAGTGAACAATGGGATCGGAAAAAAGGAAAACCTTACTTTTAAAGTTCAAGCAACCTGATTTGAAAAGTTTAAGGGACATCAGCAGTCAAATGAAAACTATACAACGTGATAGTTTCTTTCACAAATATGGGAAGATCCTAAATCTCTTGGCAGTAAATGTGCAAACAGGTGCCCTCACAGCATTGGCTCAATATTATGATCCTCTCTTAAGATGTTTCACCTTTCAAGATTTTCAGTTGGCCCCAACATTAGAGGAATTTGAACGAATATTGGGATACTCCCTAGAAAGAGGAAATCCTTATCGATATACTGGGCAACCACCGAAGTTGGAAACAATTGCTGAAGTGTTGAAGATCAACATAAGAGAGTTGGCAAATACAAAAGAGAAAAAAGGGGCTATTCATGGGTTTTCAAGAAAATATCTAGAGCAAAAGTGCCAAGATTTAGCCGATAAAGAAGAATGGAGTACTTTTATAGATGTTTTGGCCCTCCTTATCTATGGTATTGTTTTATTCCCAAACCTTGATAACTTTGTAGATTTTGCTGCCATAAATGTCTTCTTAGCTTTTAATAATCATAAGCAAAACCCAGTTCCCGCGATTCTAGCTGATGTGTACTATTCTCTGCACATGCGACATGAGAAGAAAGGGGGAACAATTTTGTGTTGTGTTCCAGTGTTGTATGCTTGGTTTGTGTCTCACATGTTCAAGAAAGGGTATCATGTTGGGATTAAGAGTAATCGTGAATGGGCTCAGAGTATAGCTAGTCTTACTGGGGATACAGTTTCATGGTACTATAGAGAACAAGGGGTGGAAGAGGTAATATGCCAATGCGGAGATTTTCCAAATGTACCTCTCATGGGAACAAAGGGATGTATTAATTACAATCCAATGGTAGCTCTGAGACAACTTGGCTACCCCATGTTGGATAAACCAGATGACAAGTCATTAGAAGCTTTTATTTTGCATAACACGGATATAGTAGACCCACCAATGTTGAGAAGGATAAGTCGAGCTTGGGAATTGATCATCAGAAAAGGAAAAATACTCGGATGTAGAAGTTGCAGCACAAAAGAACCTTATCAACAATGGATAAAGAAGAGAGTCCAAGAAATCAAGTTGCCTTTCCACAATACACCTTCAAATGATCAGAAAATGTCTGAACCTGACTTTGTTACAAATGAGGAGATAGAAGAACTCAAAGCATCATTGTTAAAATCTGAAGAGGAGAAGAAAGAGTTACAAGCGAGGTTAGAAAAAGTCTCCCAAGAGAACGCCAACTTAAGATCAGAAAACATTTGTAAGAGTCAGTTTATTGAGAGAAGCAACAAGAGGTTGAAAATTGAAAAAGGAAATAAACTTGATGTACAATTTTGTTTGAGGGGTGCAAATGAAGAGTTAGATGTGCGAAATGAAGAAAAGAATGCAGCTATTGAAGAAGCCTACATGTGGAAGCAGTTGTGGACAAAATCAGCAAGCTCTGAGAAGAAGATAAAAAAAGAGTTTGAAGATTTAAAGAAACAACTAAAAGAAATGGTAGCAAAATACGAGAGTCAAGTAAGGGATGAGAGGCAACAGAAAGAAGAAATTGAAGAATTACTCTCAAAACACCAAGATGCACTAAAGGCAGAAATGGAAGTTTCTAGTGAGTTGAAGAATTATATTGATTATCAAGAAAAGATCTATAATGACTTGAAGGATGAAACCATATACTGGGAGGAGCGTTTCATGGTGTTGCTTGGGCAATTGAAGAACCAAGAGATTTATAAAGAATTGGAAGATAAAGGCAAGCATTGGAAAGATTGCTTTTCAAAATTAGCAATGCTAACTAATCAGGCAATCATAAAAATTCCAAAACATCTAAGAGAGATTGATGCTGTAATGCATCCACTCAACACTCCAATCAAAGTCTACAATTTCGTCGAATATTGCAAACATTTAGTAGAAGAATTGGAGGAGAAGATTGGTTGTCCTTTTGGAAAATATGATTGAAATACCATAGTCGATGTAGCTTTTTAATTTAAATGCAATGTACTTTTTTCTCATCAATGAAGGATTTGTTGTTTTGTTCCCATGTTCTTCTTTCATTAATAATTCGTGCAAGACTTATGATTCCCCAACATCCAAAAAAAAAAAAAAAAAAAAAATATAATAATAACAATTGCATTCCATTCATGTTTAATACATACTCATAAATTTTTTATTGTTTTAAAAAAAAATTCAGAAAAAATCAATAAAGCTGTTTCCCCGACATCCTTATCGGACTCGTGCAAACTCAAAGATCATGGAAGAACTTGAGCAGAATCAAGAGGTGATGAGAATGGATGTCAACCAATTGAAGGACAAGGTCGATCAAATCTTAGAAGCTATACAGGCTTTGTCAAGGAAGGGGAATATAGATGAGAATCCTCTGGCCGTAAATGAAGAACAACAAACCACTCCTTCTCATCCACCAGGCTTTACACCGACTATCCAACAACCTCGTACAACACCTATACAATTTCCTATGTACGGTCTTCCACCCGGTTATACTCCACCCTTAGTCGTCAACCCCATGGAAAACAACCCAAACCACTTAAACCCCCAAAACCCAAACCAATCACAAGTTCCATCTCCTCTGGGATATCTACCACCCCAAAACACTCTACCCTCGGAAAATACTCCATATATTGCACCTCAAGTACCCAATTTCGATGCTAATGGGAATTGGCATCAACCTCACATTGGGGATGATACACAATCAAAGGAAAAATTCCATGTCTTGGAAGAGAGAATAAAAGCTATTGAGGGGTATAATGTTTATGGCCTCGAAGCTTTCGATATGTGCTTAGTTCCTGATGTGACTATCCCTCCCAAATTCAAGGTTCCTGACTTTGAAAAATACAAGGGCAACACATGTCCTAAAAATCATCTAACTATGTATTGCAGAAAAATGGCATCTCATGCTCATAACGATAAACTTCTCATTCACTTTTTCCAAGACAGTCTGAGTGGGGCATCGTTAAGTTGGTATATGCATCTTGAGCGAAATCAAATTCGTTCATGGAAAGACCTAGCTGATGCCTTTTTGAAGCAATACAGATACAACGTTGACATGGCCCCTGATAGGATTCAATTGCAAAATTCCTTGAAAAAGGACAACGAAGCTTTCAAAGAATATGCACAACGATGGAGGGAAATGGCATCACAAGTAGAACCCCCATTATCTGAAAGAGAAATGGTTGGTATGTTTATGGATACTCTCCAGTCGCCTTTTTACGACAAGATGATAGGGAGTATATCATCAAATTTTTCTGACCTTGTCATGATAGGAGAAAGGATAGAAAGCGGGATGAGGAGTGGCAAGATCGTTTGTGCAGCAACTAGCGTGAAACGACCCCAACCGACATTCACCAAAAAGAAAGAGGGGGATGCCAATGCTGTAATGATAAGCCCTAGAGTCTCCTATTTTCCACCCATCAATTCTTATCGACCCTCAAATTTCCAGCCCTCGATACCACAAACTCCGTACATCCCTTATCCATATGTGGCTGCAACTACACAAGTTCCATACCCTCAATATCACCCTTCAAGACCACCTTTTTATCAACCACCAACTACCACATTTTCCCCACAAAATCAATGGAACCAGAAGCCAATCTCAAATCCCTATAGACCACCTGTCAATCGAGAAAAAAGGATAACCCGTTTTGATCCAATTCCCGTCACATATAGCCAATTGTTGCCCCATTTACTTCAAAATTCAATGGTAGTCATAAGACCAACAAAACCTCTTGAACCACCATTTCCAAAATGGTATAATCCGAATTCCAAATGTGAATATCATGCAGGAGCCGTTGGGCACTCCATTGAAGATTGTCAAGCCCTAAAATCTAAAGTGCAAGAATTGATTAATGCAAAATGGCTTACCTTCAAGGAAGACGGTCCCAACATAGGGAGTAATCCTTTACCGGGCCACAGGGATGCCTCTGTCAATGTCATTGAAGATGGGATAGACCAATATGCAACAGATAGTCATGTGTTCACCATGGGATCGTGTATGGAAAGTAGTATATCTTTCCCAAAACCATTGGAAATTCTTTACAAAAAGGAGAATCTTAAGCCAACTCCTAGCAAGCCAAATGCAATAATTGTGCAACCACCGATCCCTTTTCCTTATGGAAACACCAAGGCAGTACCGTGGAAATACGAAGTCACATCCCACTTGGTTAATCATCAACCAAGTGATGGTTGTGAACCTAAAGGAATTGATGTCACTAACATCTCAGGAATCGGTGGAATGACTCGCAGTGGTCGAGTATACACTCCTGAACAACTTAGGAAAAAGGAGGTTCATGGGGAAAAAGGGAAAGAAGATATGTATCATTCCATGAAAGGACAAGAGACCAGTAAAAAGACGGTGTCTGAAAAAGAAGCTAATGAATTTTTGAAGTTTATCAAGCAAAGTGAATATAAAGTGGTGGATCAGCTAAATCAAACCCCTTCCAAGATATCAGTTCTCTCCTTGTTATTAAACTCTGAAGCACATAGAAGAGCACTGATGAAAGTTTTAAATGAAGCCCATGTTACTCACGATATCACTGTCGATCAGTTTGATGGAGTTGTCGGTAACATCACTGCTAGTAGTTGCTTGAGTTTTAGTAATAATGAATTACCAGCTGAAGGGATAGAGCATAATAAAGCACTGCACATCTCTGTGAGGTGTCACGATCATATTCTTGCACGAGTGCTAGTAGATAATGGTTCATCATTAAATGTCATGCCTAAATCAACACTGTCAAAACTATCTGTTGAGGGGGCCTGTTTGAAGCCTAGTGCTTTGGTGGTGAAAGCGTTTGATGGATCTAGAAGACAAGTTGTTGGTGAGATTGACCTGCCAATTCAAATCGGACCCCATATCTTTGGGATAACCTTCCAAGTGATGGATATTAAACCGGCGTACAGTTGTCTTTTAGGGAGACCATGGATTCATGCTGCTGGAGCAGTAACATCCACCCTTCATCAAAAGCTAAAGTTTATAGTGAACAATAAGTTGGTAATAATATTCGGGGAAGAAGATATGATAGTAAGTCATTTATCTTCTACAGGCTACATTGAAAACACGGAGGAAGCCATAGAGACTTCTTTTCAAGCATTAGAAATTGCCAATGCCGTCTTCATGGGTGAAGAATATCGTTTGAAAGAACCAAAACTATCTACCACATCATTGAAGTCTACCAAATCTATATTGGAAGGAGGAGTTTTTGTTAATTTGGGAAAATTGATAGAAATACCAGAAAAGAACAATAGGTATGGGTTGGGATATGTACCTACTCAAGCTGATAAAGAGAAGGCTACGAAGGGAAAAAGAGAAAACTGGACACCGAATTCACAGAAGATTCCTATTTGTGACATTCACCAAACTTTTCAAAGCGCCGGAATAATATATGCTCATCAAGTGGCTGTTACAAAAAAGGATTATGTTGATGATGACACCCTCAAACTAGTGTACCCTTGTTCTCCAAACACCAGTCTCAACAATTGGAAGATCCTCGAGTTTCCCGTGTTTGTTAATTCATGTTCAAAGTAATTATGTTTTTTTAATTCCTTTTGCTATGCCCAAGGCTATAAGGATAATTAACTAGGGCATATGTATTTCAATTCCGTACTTATTATAAATAAATGCATTTTTGAATTCTCTAATTTTTGTCTTTCTCTTTTCCTTTTTTGGCAATCCTTATTCATTTTTTTTTCTTTTTTTCCCCCTAATTTAAACAATGCAGAGTCGAAAACGAATATGTTGAAAATGGCAGCGCTAGAACCCTTTCTTGTAATTTTGAATGTCTAATTAATCATGCTGATGAGGATTGTGAAGATGACTGTGAGCCTCCCCCAGAACTAGAAAAATTAATTGAACAAGAAGCTAAGATAATCCAACTCTATCAAGAACCTGTTGAGGTGATCAACCTAGGGAATGAACATGATAAGAAAGAAGTTAAAATTGGTATGTCTATGAAAGAAAGTGAACGAGAAAAGTTGGTTAAACTTTTGTTTGATTATGTGGATGTCTTTGCATGGTCATATCAGGATATGCCTGGGCTAGATACTAACATAGTTGAACACAAGCTACCACTCAAGCCTGAATATGCTCCAATTAAACAAAAATTGAGGAGAATGAGACCTGATATGTCACTTAAAATTAGGGAAGAGGTCAAAAAGCAATTTGATGCTGGTTTCTTAGCAGTAGCAAAATATCCTCAATGGGTGGCTAATATTGTACCAGTTCCAAAAAAGGATGGAAAGGTTCGAATGTGTGTTGACTATCGGGATTTAAATAAAGCTAGTCCTAAAGATGATTTTCCTCTGCCTCATATTGATGTCCTGGTGGATAGCACTGCTCAATACTCTCTTTTCTCCTTCATGGATGGTTTCTCAGGATATAATCAAATCAAGATGGCTCCCGAAGATATGGAGAAAACTACATTCATCACACAATGGGGAACTTTCTGCTATAAAGTGATGCCATTTGGATTGAAGAATGCTGGGGCAACCTATCAAAGAGCAATGGTAACTTTGTTTCATGACATGATGCATAAGGAAATAGAGGTTTATGTGGATGATATGATTGCAAAATCTCGGACCGAAGAAGATCATGTTATTAACCTTCAAAAGTTGTTTGAGCGACTAAGGAAGTTCAGGCTTCGTTTAAACCCTGCTAAATGCACATTTGGTGTAAGATCAGGCAAGTTACTTGGGTTTATCGTTAGTCAAAAAGGGATAGAAGTGGACCCGGATAAAGTAAGAGCAATACAAGAAATGCCAGCTCCACGCACGGAAAAAGAAGTTCGCGGCTTTCTGGGTAGATTGAATTACATTGCGAGGTTTATATCGCATCTCACCGCTACATGCGAGCCGATTTTCAAATTGTTGCGCAAAGACCAGAAGGTTGAATGGAATGAGAATTGTCAAAAGGCTTTCGAAAAGATTAAGCAGTACTTATCAAAACCTCCTGTCTTAGTACCTCCTGTTTCGGGGAAACCCCTTATTATGTACTTAACAGTACTTGATGAATCAATGGGATGTGTACTGGGACAACATGACGAATCTGGTAGGAAAGAACGTGCTATTTATTATTTGAGCAAAAAGTTCACCAGTTGTGAAACAAAATATTCACTACTTGAACGAACATGTTGCGCATTGACATGGGCTGCTCGTCGATTGAGGCAATACATGTTATGTCATACAACTTGGTTGGTGTCTAAAATGGACCCAATTAAGTACATCTTTGAAAAACCTGCTCTTACTGGAAGGATTGCCCGTTGGCAGATGTTGTTATCAGAATACGATTTGGTATATGTTACACAAAAATCTATCAAAGGAAGCGCACTAGCAGAGTATTTGGCCCAACAACCGATAGAAGATTATCAATCAATGCAATGTGAATTCCCCGATGAAAGCATAATGACTTTATTTAAAGAGACCGAATCATCTGATAAAGAAAAATGGACGTTGGTATTTGATGGTGCCTCTAATGCGTTGGGGCATGGAATTGGAGCCATTTTGATTTCCCCTGAGAACCAGTTCACTCCATTTACGGCTAGGTTGTGTTTCGATTGTACAAACAATATTGCAGAATATGAGGCATGTGTTATGGGCATTAAAGCAGCTATCGAATCAAATGTAAAATTTCTTGAGGTATATGGAGACTCATTGTTGGTCATCCATCAGACGAAAGGAGAATGGGAAACGCGAGATTCCAAATTGATTCCGTATCACACCCATATCAAAGAATTGACAGAACACTTTGAGAAGATTACTTTTCACCATATCCCTCGAGAAGAAAACCAGTTAGCTGACGCCTTGGCCACTTTGTCGTCAATGTTCAAAATAACCACTAATCAAGACGTGCCGATCATAAAAATTCAACAAAGAGATAAACCTGCATATTGCCTATCAATAGAAGAAGAGTTTGATGGCAAGCCGTGGTTTTATGACATCAAATCATATGTTAAGAATAAAGAATATCCATTGGGTATTTCAGAGAACGACAAAAGAGTTTTAAGGAGATTGTCAATGAACTTCTTCTTAAATGGAGATGTGCTTTATAAGAGAAATCATGATATGGTTCTCCTCAGATGTGTGGATAAAACAGAAGCAGAGAAAATCATCCAAGAGGTTCACGAAGGTTCTTTCGGAACTCATGCAAATGGGCACGCAATGGCAAGAAAAATCTTAAGGGCTGGCTACTATTGGTTGACCATGGAGTCCGATTGCTTTAGTCACGTAAAGAAATGTCATAAATGTCAAATCTATGCTGATAAAGTACATGTACCACCCACCTCTTTGAATGTTTTAACATCACCATGGCCATTTTCAATGTGGGGAATGGATGTTATTGGACTCATTGAGCCTAAGGCTTCAAATGGACATCGGTTTATCCTAGTAGCTATTGATTATTTCACAAAATGGGTTGAAGCTGCTTCTTATGCCAATGTGACGAGAAGTGTGGTTGTCAAATTCATCAAAAAAGAATTGATTTGTCGGTATGGCTTGCCAAATAAGATAATCACTGACAATGCGACTAATCTGAACAACAAGATGATGAAAGAGTTATGTGATAATTTCAAAATTCAGCACCATAATTCTTCTCCATATCGTCCAAAAATGAATGGGGCTGTAGAAGCAGCAAACAAAAATATCAAGAAGATCATACAAAAGATGGTGGAGACATATAAGGATTGGCATGAAATGCTTCCATTTGCATTACATGGCTATAGAACCTCTGTTCGTACCTCAACAGGGGCAACTCCTTTCTCGTTGGTGTATGGAATGGAAGCGGTACTTCCCATTGAAGTTGAAATTCCCTCTATCAGAGTCCTTATGGAAACAAAACTAGAGGAGGCAGAATGGGTTCAATCACGATATGATCAATTGAATCTTATAGAAGAAAAAAGGATGATAGCTTTGTGTCATGGTCAGCTATATCAGAAAAGACTCAAAAAAGCATATGAGAAAAAAGTTCGTCCCCGAGAGTTTCGAGAAGGAGACTTAGTGTTAAAGAAAATATTGCCCATAAAAAAGGATTCTCGAGGAAAGTGGACTCCGAACTACGAAGGACCATATGTTGTGAAAAAAGCTTTCTCTGGGGGAGCTCTGATACTTGCAGAAATGGATGGAGATGAGCTTCCACTTCCAGTAAACTCAGATGCAGTCAAGAAGTATTATGCATAAAAAAAAAAAAAAAAATACAAATTGGGCTCGCTAGGTTGAAAACCTGAAAAGGCGACCTAGGCAAAAATTAGAGCATCCCGATGGATTGAAAACTTGGAAGAGCGGTCCATGCAAAAGTTAGGGATAACAAAAAGATCAAGCATTTCAAGCTGGGGCAGTTATTATTCTTAGAAGTTTTAAATTACAAGAATGACTAGCGTTTGTTATCTCTCCAACTAAAGCTAAACACATTCACCACATAGTAATCCCTGTCTCATTAGTTTTGTTTTCAATGTAACGAATGTACACTTTCCAATCTTGTCATTCGAGGTTGTACCTTACACAGTTCCTAAATTAATTCAGTTTTATTGTTGATTTATGCTAGTATTTAAAAAAATGTTATTTCATGATAATAAATATTGGAATTGGAAATATATGAAAATAGAAAAAAAAATCTTAAATATTTTGACGCTTGAAAATATATACACGGGAGTTCGAGATATATGGGTACAAAAAATGAAGGGTAAGCATTTTAAATAATGCATATTTGATTGACCTCGAGAAAAAGTGATTACACAAAATATACTAGAATCATCATGTAAAGAACAATTGT
This sequence comes from Cicer pinnatifidum, assembly GCA_037974775.1. Lineage (NCBI taxonomy): Eukaryota > Viridiplantae > Streptophyta > Magnoliopsida > Fabales > Fabaceae > Cicer > Cicer pinnatifidum. The sequence goes on from JBBPBR010000008.1 coordinate 7,097,928, forward strand.
TATCGTCGTTGATCCATTGAATCTTATAAGTGTATAAAGTCGCATAAGGATCGGGGAAACTAAAAAATAATAAAATAAACAAATAAGAATTTATCTTCATGCATCTTACATTTTTTTCAAATACTCACACATGATTTATGCATCTTCACTCACATTTTACTTATACTCAACAACTCCTTATATCATGCATAATGAATTAATCATGCATATCTTATGTGTATATTTTATTTATATTCAACAACTTTTGTATCACATTATTCATTTCACGTTTGCATTGCAATTACCACATATATGCATTTTTTTTAAAAAAAAAAATAAAAATAAAACAAATTTATCTCATTTTATTTACATTCTAAATTTTAAACTCATATTTGTTTTAGTCATCATTTTATTTTATATCAATCGATCAACGCATCGGTAACCAATCTGAAGACGATCATTTTTATCTACGCATCGGTAAGCAATCCGAGATCATTTTATCTATGTCATTTTATCTATTTCGGTAAGCAATCCGAGATCATTTTATTTTATCTATTTCGGTAAGCAATCCGATATCATTTTATCTATGTCATTTTATCTATTTCGGTAAGCAATCCGAGATCATTTTATCTATGTCGATCTACGCATCGGTAACCAACCCGAAGACGATCATTTTATCTTCGATCAAAGCATCGGTAACCAACCCGAAGACGATCATGTTATCAATCATTTTATTTATATCAATCTATGCATCGGTAAACAATCCGAAGACGATCATTTTATCTACGATCTATGCATCGGTAATCAATCCGAAGACGATATGTTTTTTATTTACGTCCCTACACCATTGGTATTAATCATTTTTTATTTATTTATTTTTGCCAATCACCAACATTATTTTACATTTTTTTTCTCATTTTGCAAATCCTCAACTTTTTTTTTTTTTTTTTTTTTTTTTTTTTTTTTTTTTTTTTTTTTTTTTT
>JBBPBR010000008.1:7099900-7122960 GCA_037974775.1 Cicer pinnatifidum
TTAAAATCAATTATTATTATTATTATTATTATTATTATTTTAAACAAAAAAGGCAAAAATAAAACTATAATCAAATATGGTAAGGTTAATTAGATGTGACATCTTTTTAATCTTTGAGTTATTAGAATACAAATTGTGACAATTTGATGGTTCTAAATCTCATAATCACAAATAAATTAATAAACTAAAAAAATCATAAACAAATTAATTATAAATATTATTTAAAGTTAATTAAAATCTTTCAATCCCAGAGTTACGTAATACAAGTTATATATTTTGATAACTCTAAAATTTATTTTTATAAATAAATAAATCTAAAATCGACCTTTTTTTTAAAATTTAATTAACTATATGTTTTTTTATCTTGGAGTTGTTAAGACACAAATTAAACTATTTATCGGTTTTAAAACTCAATTTAAAAATAAATAATAATTTTTTTTAAGAGTATTAAATTAGATGTGACATCTTGTTTTTTACTCTTTGAGTTTTGTGACACGAGTTGTACAACTCGATCGTCTTAAACTCATATTTTAAGATAATTATTCAAATCAAGCAAGTTTATTTTTTATGTTTGTCAAAATTAATTTTTTTTTTTAACAAAAATACAATTTATTTAAAAGCAATCAACACATCAACATTTTCTACCAAGAACTACGTAGCTTTGATTTCTCCATCGCACCGGGAGATACGTAGGAGCAAGATCACACTCTTGTCAAGCACAATAATAAAAACCTATTTTTTTTTACTCTTTTTTAACACGCTTTTATTTCGAGAAAATTGTATTTATAAAAATAATTTTATATCCATATTTAATAATAAAGAGAAACAAATATAGTTAAGTTAACACAATTTTGCACAATTAATTATAGGTAACCGTTTTTTTAGCGGATGTCGTAGGGTGCTAATACCTTCCCTGCGCATAATCGACTCCCGAACTCAAAAATTTGGTTTCAAAAGACCATTTTTTATTTTTTTACATTTTTAAGGGTTTCCCAATATTTTCCCTATTTTAAAATAAATTTTGGTGGCGACTCCATTGAATTCGAGGAAAAACTCGAAATTTTAGGCCGCGACAGCTGGCGACTCCACTGAATTCGAGAAAAAACTCGAAATTTTAGGCCGCGACATTGTGTATATTTGGTGCATACATAGAACTATTAATAATTGATAGAGTGAATGATTTTTTAATCCTATTAATCTATAACTATCTTCTATACACAATCATAATTTTTTAAGTTGTATCAATGATACCAAAAAATGTAGTTTTCTTTATTTATTACGATGGAGAAATATATGAGAGACAAAATGTTGGTAAATATTTTAAAATATTTTAAAAGTGAAAAAAAAAAGTATTCAAATTCATTATGGATACAACCTTAGTTACTTAAAGAAAAAAAATATTGAATCAAAGTTCAAGTTAGAAAATAATAAAATGGTGTTTGATATAATTTTTCATCACCTTGTCTCATTTGGCCAAGGTTTGGTTATTATCAATTGTTAAATGTTGAAGACGAAAAAAATGTTGAACTCATGTTTGATATTCATAAACATTGGTTGCAGCTCGGTTTTAACGAGTTATATGTCACGTTTGAGGATGGTCATCCATCGTCAAATGTTGGTCAACCATCATCCTCAACCTGAATACCATTTTCAAACACAACACACTCATTCTTTTCAAAACTATGGGAACTGTCATTTATGAAATCCTGGGATGATGATGATAGAGCCAATGGGTTGGGTGATCTTCCTCAGCAAAACACCCTGAAGACCTTGCTCTCTTGATGGGGATAGAGAGAACCAGAGAGTTTTCTCCTTAGGGTTTGTGAAACTGAATAGTCTTGTTGTGTTTGCCTTGGGGACCACTACCCCTATATATAACTATTATTAGTTATATCCCAAATTGCAGTATTACTAATTCAGCCCCTCATTAAATTAGAAACCGCCTGGTATCTACACAATTAATTTTCATAATTATTATGCTCTTTAGCCATAAACTATTATATATTATTTGACCCCTAGTTTATTGGCTAATTATATAATGACCCTAACACACTTTATTAATTAATTACATATGTGACCCATAAATCTTACAATCTCCCACTGGTCACACATGTATCCTTAGGAGTGTGTTAGACTTTATGACGTCAAAAATGTCATTATAATTACCTTGAGCCTAATCCAAATTGTCTCGTCCATTAATCGTATCAGCACATGGAACCAAAGAGGCTTTCGTCATAATAAGCATAACTAAACCCATCAATGATCACTCGTACTGACACAACTAAATGACATAGACCCATTATGAAAAGTGTAGCATGAAAATTACATGAAGTTGGTCAATGCATGTCAATTTTCAACTGGTCCTACTTTACCGAATGAGATCATACCATAACTTAAATGTACAAAGTAACTAAAACTGAATATTTTAAACTTTATTTCTGATCAGAAAATCCAAATACAATGTATTTGTATTTTACAATTAAACATAGAACATAAATTACATAATGGACGAAACTCCCACTAAAATCAAGATTCCTCAAACTGTAGCACACCCATGTGAGCAGTATGCTCATGAAAGACCTTGGGTGGTAGACCTTTAGTGAGTGGATCCGCAATCATGGAGTTTGTCCTTAAGTGTTCTATGGATATCTGTCCACTTTGTACCTTCTCTTTAACAACTAGGAACTTAATGTCAATGTGTTTTGACTTGGTTGAGCTCCTATTATTGTTAGAATACAGGACTGCTGATCTATTGTCACAATACAACTTGAGTGGTCTTTCAATCCCTTCAACTATTTGCAGCCTCGTGACAAAATTTCTTAGCCAAATGCCCTGGTCAGATGCCTCATGAATTGCTACGAATTCTGCTGCCATGGTTGATGAAGCAGTAAGACCTTGCTTGGCACTACGCCAAGAAACTGCTCCACCAGCTAACAGAAAAACATAGCCTGAAGTTGATCTTAAGCTGTCTTGGCATCCCGCAAAATCTGAGTCAGAGTACCCAGTGATCTCTAACTGGTCTGACCTCCTATATGTGAGCATGTAGTTTCTTGTTCTCTTCAAATATCTCATGACCCTCTTGGCTGCTTTCCAGTGGTCAAGACATGGATTGCTTAAATATCTGCCTAAAATCCCTACTATGAACGCTAGGTCTGGACGCGTACATACTTGGGCATACATAAGACTCCCTACAGCTGAAGCATAAGGGATCTTTTGCATTTCTTGAATTTCCAAACTTCCCTTAGGGCACTGTTTGAGACTAAACTTGTCTCCCTTAGCAACTGGGGTGTCCCCTGGTTTGCAATCCTGTAACCCAAACCTTTTGAGAACCTTATCGATATAGCTTTTTTGTGACAATCCAAGAATACCTCGAGATCTGTCTCGGTGTATCTGAATTCCTAATACAAAAGAGGCGTTACCAAGATCTTTCATCTCAAAATGCTTTGATAGAAATTTCTTAGTTTCGTGCAACATGCTTATATCGTTAGTGGCAAGCAATATGTCATCAACATACAAGACCAGGAAAATATGTCTGCTCCCACTGAACTTATGATACACACAATCATCAATTGTATTCATCTCAAAACCAAATGATAGAATTACTTGATGAAATTTATGGTACCATTGACGAGAAGCTTGTTTTAGCCCATAAATGGATTTTCTTAGTTTGCACACCATATTCTTTGGGTCTCCCAACACAAAGTTTTCTGGCTGCACCATATAGATCGTCTCATCAATGTCGCCATTGAGAAAAGCTGTCTTTATATCCATTTGATGAAGCTCCAAATTAAAGTGAGCAACAAGAGCCATGATTATTCTTAAAGAGTCCTTCGATGAAACCGGAGAGAAAGTCTCTTTATAATCAATCCCCTCCTTTTGAGTATAACCCTTAGCTACAAGACGTGCCTTATATCTCTCCACATTACCATTGGAATCCCGCTTGGTTTTAAAAATCCATTTGCAACCAATGGGTTTCACTCCTTTAGGTAATGGGATAAGTTCTCAAACTGAATTGTCTTGCATAGACTTATACTCCTCATTCATTGCTTCGATCCACTTATCTGAACGAGGATCTTGCATAGCTTGACGAAAGTTGATCGGGTCGTCTTCCGTCATGCCAACATTTTCCTCTACCTCATTGATAAATGCTACATAATCATCCGAAATAGCATTTTTCCTTTCTCTAGTGGATCTCCGCAATGGAGCTGGCTCTTGAGGCACTTGTTCTTGAGGATCTTGAATTTGACCTGGATTTTGTTCTTCCTGAACAACCAGATCATCTTGAGTTTGTTCAATAATGGGAAAATCAATTGGTGAAAGAATCGGTTCTGGAATTGTTACCGATTCTTCCTCAAATACAAAATTTTTGACCTTAATCTTCCCCCCAAACTCAATATCCTCAAAGAACGTTGTCGTTCCCGTCTCAAAAATTGTTCTCAAATTAGGGTCATAAAATTTATAGCCCCTTGATTTTTCTGAGTACCCTATAAAAAGCTGCTAATTGTTCGGGGTTCAAATTTCTTTTCATTCGGCCTATAAGGCCTTGCCTCAGCTGGACATCCCCAAACATGAAGGTGCTTAAGACTAGGCTTACGTCCAATCCAAAGCTCATAAGGTGTTTTAGCCGCTGCCTTAGTTGGTACTCTATTAAGAATGTATGCTGCTGTTTTTAATGCCTCTCCCCAGAGTGACTCTGGCAAGGTGGAATGACAAATCATACTCCTTAACATATCCTTAAGAGTCCTGTTTCGTCTTTCAGCTACACCATTCATGCTGGGTGACCCCGGCATAGTGTATTGTGGGACGATTCCACATTCCTCTAGGTATTTGGCAAATGGTCCCGGACGTTGTTCACCTGAACCGTCATATCTGCCGTAGTATTCACCACCACGATCAGATTTGACCTTTTTAATTCTCTTATTAAGTTGATTCTCAACTTCTGCCTTAAAGGATTTGAACACGTCTATTGATTGGGACTTTTCGTGAATTAGGTAAAGGTAGGCATATCTAGAATAATCGTCTATGAATGATATAAAATATTGTTGACCATTCCAAGAAAGAGTTGAAAATTGCCCACAGATGTCCGTATGTATCAATTATAAGACGTCTGTAGCTCTATATGCGCCTAATTTCTTATCTTTAGTCTGTTTTCCTTTAATGCATGCTACACAAACGTTAAAGTCAGTGAAGTCAATGGAATCTAAAATTCCATCTGACACAAGTCGTTCAACTCTATTTTTAGAGATATGACCTAGATGCTTGTGCCAAAGCACTCCTGAATTGAAATTGTCAATTTTTCGCTTAGTACCACGTGATTCCACACTCAAGGTTTCATTATAATTAGCCACAGTTTCCAACAAATAAAGATTATCATAATCCGAAAGTAAACCGGTTCCAACAACATTTGAATTTAAAGACAAAGTAAATTCTTTATTCCCGAATGAACAATAATATCCTGATTTGTCCAAATAAGAAATAGAGACCAAATTTCGTCTAAATGACGGTACAACAAAAGTGTCTTCTAAAATCAAATAATGACCGGAACTTAATAATAATCTAAATTTTCCTATGGCTTCAACTTCTACCTTCTTCCCATCTCCTACATAGATGCATCTTTCAGTATCATTAGGCTTTCGGAAGTTCGGGCAACCCTGCATTGAAACACTGATGTTAGTAGTTGCACCAGAGTCTAACCACCAAGTGTTTCCAGGTACTGAAGCTAAATTAACCTCAGAACAGACCAAAGACAGAATCATACCTTTCTTAACACGCCAAGCGTGATATTTGGCACAATCCTTCTTCACGTGTCCAGAACTCCTGTAGAAGAAGCAGTTGTTATCCTTAGTCTGCTTCTTTTGTTCTGGACCCTTAGCAGCAGCTTTGTTCTTGGGCTCCTCAATTCTTTTCCTTTTGCCCTTGTCTTTAGAGATGCTAGTAAAGTGAGCACTTTCAGTCCTATCTTGCTTCAGCCTGTCCTCTTCTTGCACACATAATGAAATGAGCTCATTAAGAGTCCATTTCTCCTTTTGACAGTTATAAGTCACCTTAAACTGACTGAATTACGAAGGAAGAGACAACAATACTAAATGAATGAGTAAGTCATCTGACAACTCAAGCTTTAGTCCTTTAAGCTTAGAAGCAATGTTGGACATCATCATAATGTGCTCTCTTATATTTCCCTTGCCTTGATACTTCATGGAAATTAAATTCTGAAGCAAAGAACTTGTTTCAGCCTTATCACTTTTTTCAAAGCGTTTTTCCATCTCAGCAAGGAAATTTTTAGCTGTAACTATCTCATCCGAGACAGCACCTCTAAAGACCTCAGGAATGCCACGCTTTATGATCATAAGACTTATGCGATTTGAGCGATCCCATTTCTCATACTCTAATTTTTCCTGAGAAGAGCTAGAGTCCTTAAGAGTAGGGGGTCGATCAATTCTTAATGCAAGGTCTAGATCCATGCAGCCAAGAACAATCAGAATGTTCTCTTCCCATTCCTTAAAATTTGTCCCATTAAGGACAAAAATAGAACTCAAATTTGCAGATATGGAAGCAATAGATGCTAAAATTAAATAAAGAACGAAACTTAGAAACTCACATTATAGGAAAATAAATCAATAAATAAATAAATACATATGCTCAAATCATGGAATTTAACCCATCTCAAGATACCCAGTGCACCATTGGTGTCAAGTCTTTGGACAGTAACACCAACTGCTAGTGGTACTCTTGTTGCAACGATCAAATATTGACAATAAGACATGTCAAACAATAAACCTTCCTTTGGGCCGATTTACTGCTCACATGTATACCAAATAATTGTCACACATTTATCATCGCAGGTGTATATGTAATTCTGCCAAATATTAACCTTCCTTTGGGCCGGTCAATATCCGCATGAATAAACATATACACAGCCATTTGACACTCTTCACGAGCAATTTAGACAAGAGAGGTCACTTTGGCGACGTCAAGTTTCAATTAACTCATTCAAAATGTCAAACTTGACTTGAACATAATTTTATTATATCCAAATAAAACAATATTTAAAAAAAATATTGTTCACTAATATAAACTGTGTTTCATTAGTATTTGATAATTATTGTTTTATCAAAAGAAAAATGATAATTATCAAAAATAAAAAATAAAAAAATAAAAAAAATTCCTGTTAAATTGAAATCACATGACCATGTAGCTCAATTAATTTAATGGGAGGTCTTGAGTTTGACTCAAAAGTCTCAACAGGAACAAAATTACTTTTCTTTAAAAAAAAACAAATTAAAATTAAAATGCATAAATTGTCCAAATAAAGTTTGATTTCCTTGAAAATTGCAAACCCATATACACAACCATATTTACCAGTGAATACGGGTGGGGCGTAGTGAAAATATAGTAAGCAAAACTCATGGCAAATCTCATCATTCAAGAGATAACAAATTAGGAAACATTATAAATAATCAAAAATAAATCTAGCTTTTCAATTAGCGCTTAGCTCACTGCCTTGACCGAAACTAGATCATAAGAACAGAAATAGTAATAAAAGATATTCAAAATTCCCAAATTATGGATTCCTAATTATATATCCAAATTCCCAAATTATAAACCATAATTTTTCAATCATGTCAAAATTCCCAAATTGAATCCTAAAACAAAGACAATAACCGAATTTCATCATGAATTAAACATGGTAGACTCTGATACCAATTGTTGGAATACAATCCTATAACCTTATGCTCAATTAATTCATGCCAATTACATGATGAATAACCAAAGGCGGAAGCATACCTGTGGGAACTGCCATTTATGAAATCCTGGGATGATGATGATAGAGCCAATGGGTTGGGTGATCTTCCTCAGCAAAACACCCTGAAGACCTTGCTCTCTTGATGGGGATAGAGAGAACCAGAGAGTTTTCTCCTTAGGGTTTGTGAAACTGAATAGTCTTGTTGTGTTTGCCTTGGGGACCACTACCCCTATATATAACTATTATTAGTTATATCCCAAATTGCAGTATTACTAATTCAGCCCCTCATTAAATTAGAAACCGTCTGGTATCTACACAATTAATTTTCATAATTATTATGCTCTTTAGCCATAAACTATTATATATTATTTGACCCCTAGTTTATTGGCTAATTATATAATGACCCTAACACACTTTATTAATTAATTACATATGTGACCCATAAATCTTACATGTGGACCATATCAACCTGAACCATACCAACTCGAACAATACTTTGACCAAGTCGAAACATCTGAATCGGAACCATCTCAACTTGAATTGTATATCCTATTAGGTGATGTGGGCAATTTTGACAAAGAAGAAATAATTGAGGGGATTGAAGAAGAAACATACTTCGATGAGGAGAACGAAGATGACAACATAGAGCCACCATTTCATACGATCCCCATTTCATACAGAATCCCATCTCACTGCAACGACATACGATCCACCATTTCATATGCAAAACCTAAACTTCGATTATGCTAACCAATTCTCTGATTTTTTATATGCTTTCTAATGAACCACCTTCATTAGATGCATATCTCGAGATTAGATTGAATTTTAATAGCAAACTAGATTGTCAACTTGAAGTTAAGCACTACCACAAAAACACCCACTCAATTGTCATTTAATGCAATTTGATCAACACATGTATGTAATTAAAATCTATAATGTTGTTCAAATGCAGGGTTTTGCTAAGCTAAAAAAGTACATAATGGGTGATTGGTAATTTGAAGGGAACCCACAATTGTGAAAAAATTTCTATGTCATAGGATTATCCCAAGCTTGAATCAAACATCATATACAAAAGCATAAAGTTGATTTTGAAAGTAGATCTATCAATTAAAGTGAATGTGATCATTGCACATATTCAGGAATAGTACAACTACACAATCACCTATAGAAAGACATGGATGACAAAAAATAAGGTTGTCGAAATAATTCTAAAAACTTGGAGAAGTCTTACAATGAGCTTCCAAGGTGGTTGTTGGCCATCAAAAATTTCTTCTAGGAACTAGGGTAATTGGAAGTATCACCTGCATATTATGATAATACTCTGTTACAGGGTTCAAAAATTTTCAAGTGACTATTTTTTGGATTTTCCCTCAACGAATCTATGAGTTCAAATTTTGTAAACCACTTGTCTCAGTTGATAGAACTTAGTTGTACGACAAGTAAAAGAGGGATTTGTTGCTAGCCATTGCACAAGATGAAAACAAAAATATAATTATCACTGCTTATGCACTTGTGAAATGTGAGACTTAGGGTGTTTGCAACTTCTTTTTGAAAAAACGAAGGAGTTGGAACCATGTTTATTTTATACTTAGAGTTTTGATGATAACAAATGTATTTTATGAGAACAATATATTTGACTTCAAAGAGTATGAAAGAAGGTTAGATCAAGATTTAAAGAAGATTTGATCAAGATTCATCTACAACAAAATATAAACATATCTAATATGAAGAATTTACCATCTCAATCTAAATAAAATAGGAACTAAATCAATATAAAGAATTTACAAACCTAATATGAACAAAATACAATTCAAAATTAAACAAGGACTAAATTGAAGCTCAAGTTTTAACTATAAATATACAGTAATGGTTGAAGAAGAAAATTATCGAAAGATAGAAATTAGTAGTCTGAGAGTTCAAAGAGAGAAACACTTAATCGAATGAGAAGTATTCTTTAAGTGTTTTTTCTTAGAGTCTGAGAATTATTATCATTACCAGCTTTGTTAGAAGAAAACACTTAAAATTCCAATATTTTGTATCCAACCTGATAGTGGCTTAGTTCATTCTTAAATTTAGGGTAGTCGGGTTGTTAGGAGAATATTTGGCTGTAAGGTCAAGGTGGTTAGTTCCACAAAAGTCTGGGGTTGTCAGGTTGTTTAGGAAGAATGACTTGGATGGTCAGGTGCTTTGTAATTCAAGATATTTGAATTAGTAGACTAAAGCCTTTTAAATAAGGGAAAAATTACTAGTGAACCAGGATAAATCTGTGTCAAATTATTTATGCTTTTATTGCTTGTTGCTTATGAATCTGATTGCTTCTACTCCAATTATGTCACCAAAGTCGAATTAGTTATTTATTTATTTATAAATTATTAAAAGTTATCAATTTTGGCAAGCACAGTTCAACCCCCTTCTCGTGTTTGCATCTTCATAAGGTACATCACACATCAAGTTAACGTTTATTTGATTTCAGATAGACATGAATACATTAAAAGTGCTTATAATAATTCAAATAATGGTTAACACAATCCTTTGTCAACACATATGTACTGCAACTGACGCATTGTCCAAAATTTCATGAGAGAGTTTAAGGACAAGGACAAGGACAAGGACAAGGAACTTAAAAAAAAAGATGTATGTATGGCTAATGATCTAATTATTCGTAGTATATTTTTCGCTTATCACTTTATAATACTTGACAAGTTTTACCTCATTCATAAACAAGATACGCATTAAGTGAGTCATCATTCAAATATTATCGCAAAGAAATCAAGATGGCAAATCCAGAGACTTTAATATGGATCGATAATATCCCCCCAAAACAACGAACTATGGCATATTCTCAAAGTCGACGATGGAGACACATGAAGACAAATGTTCTCAAAGTGCTCTCGGGTACATGCTCAAGTAGCAATGTCAATTTACAAGAAATGGGGTTTGAATTTTTAAATTCACCTTTTTAAAATTTCATGTTAAAACTTAAAGTATTTAACTCAAGATTGATCTTTGTTATGAAAACAGAAAATGGAGAATGCTCTTGGTTAGTGAAAAACACACAATTTAATTATCTATTTAATTTGATAATCAAAAGACTAGAAATAAATAGACATAATGGAAGAGATATCACAAAGAGATGTATTTTGGTTCATCCAAATCAGGTTACGTCCATTCCTCACAACCGTGAGATTTTCACTATGTGCTTCAGAAATAAGAATGTTCTCCTTCACATATTTTCTCTTGATCACACATTGATCAATTACAATCTTCACCTTTCAACCTAGAAAGGATTTTTACAATCACCTTTCAGCCTTGCAATGATTTTTACAAACACATTCAATCATAAAAGATAGAATTCAGCTACAAATGATGTGTATGATAAAAGTGTTTGGGATCTTTAAATTTCACAATACATGTTTGAGATAAATGAAAAGACAAATCCAGTATATGATGATTCGAAGATATAGTGAAGAAAGCTAGAGTTGCAATGATTTTTTACAATCACCTTTCAGCCTTGCAATGGTTTTTACAAACACATTCAATCATAAAAGATAGAATTCAGCTACAAATGATGTGTATGATAAAAGTGTTTGGGATCTTTAAATTTCACAATACTTGTTTGAGATAAATGAAAAGACAAATCCAGTATATGATGATTCGAAGATATAGTGAAGAAAGCTAGAGTTTACTAGAAGAGTTTTTGACTTATTCTTACTTGAACAAATGTTGGTAGATTTGTAGATTGAACTCTTGTCTTCATCTTCCAATTGATCTTCAATTTATAAATGTTAAAAGACTTTGAATATTCACTTTAAAATGAATATAATTGTTGGATACACTTCTCAAGTGTTAGATATATTTTAAAACAATTAAACATGTGTTTATTTGTTATCCAAAATGTTATTGACAATCGGAGAACGTTCTTGCTTTTGGGCTTGATGGGAAATGTGAGTGAGTGAGTGAGCTGTCAAATGTTAGTTTTGATATTGTTTTCACATCAGAATTATGCAGAGCTTTTATGCAGAATATTGTAAGTATAATGTACTTGTGTCCTTGCTCATAACTCATCAATTTGGAGATTAATATTGTGGTTGTTTTCCTCTTTTGTGCATTCAGCTCGAGTTATGGGCTTCACCATTGATTTTAGCAGTCTTGATACTCTTTAATATGTGGTTTAGATTGTGGGAAATCATATGTTTTAAATATGCCTTTAAAAGAGAATAACCAGAATGTTCTTTTGTAAAACAAGAACATCCTTCGTTTATGTTTTATATGAGTGCTAGATTTTGACAATTGTTATGTGTCAGTCCTTTGTCTCAGAAACATGATGTGCTTTATGCAAAAAAAAAAAGGTGCAGCAACAATGTCCTTGTTGTCATGGTTGTCCTTGATCATAGCTCGTCAAGGAGATTGATATTGATGTTTTGTTTTGCCTTTGTTGATCCTCTTTAACCGAATCTATCCAAAATGATCTTGAGTATATAATTATGTTCCTTTGTAATGAATATTGGTGATTTGCAATGTAGGTTGATGTATTTTCGTAAACCCAATCGATCTTGAATATCTCAGATTTGATGTTGCTTCTTTCAAATAATTTTGCTTCTGATTTATAGCATAGTATGATCATTGATTATTTTATGAATGTATTTTATCATCTTCTTCATGAAGATACTATCTTGAAGATGTAATAATCATTCTCTTAAATGATTGATATATGATACATTCCTTTTGAGATTATTTAATTATTGAGTGGATACTTATGTACTTTGATGAAATGAATGGCGTCTTGCTTGTTCACTTATGCAATTCATGTTCTTTAAACAAAATTCAAGTGCAATCATTAGTAGATCATTCATAAAACTTAATCATTTATTTCATAAGGTTTGTTGTCATTAAAACATACATAAAAAATGTTTTTGCCTCAACACATGCAATCTCTCAATCACTGCCTTGATCTAATCAACTTACTATAGATTAAGAGTTTTATATACAGAAAGGAGATAACAACATCAGACATCATTGGCTTTTGGTCGAGTATACATAGATAATTGCATGGACAAGATTAAATATAAGGTTGGTAAGTTTAACATTCACCAAATCATGCGATTCGACATAATTTTTTATTCTTTCATGGTGCATGAAAACAGTAAACCCAAGAAATGTGCGATCAATTGGTCATTTCAACGAAAAATGGTGATTGTGGAAAATTTCAGGCTATACACATGTTTTGTTCACATGTCATAATTGAATATTCTTACGCTCTTTAAACCTATTTAGTGCATCTGTCTGAGATGTACAAAATTGTTAATATATTCAAAATCTACAAAGAATAATTTTCATCTATATCCAATGAAGGATATTGACCACTCATATGAAGGTGAAACAGTGTATCACAGCCCTAAAATGCGGATAATTAAAAATATCATTTAAATAGTATCCATATTATAATTAAAATTGACGTTAAAGAAAAAGTGTCAAGAAAATACAAATTATGTCAGAAATAGTCATACTAAAAAATATTGTCAAAAATTTATGAGCAACTCGAATCACTTTATGTAATTTTTGTAAAATTTTTGTTGTTGTTTTTTATGAATTAATGAATTATATAATTATATTATTTATTTATTTTTGTTAAGTTAAAAAATATGGATATTTAAAGTCTTTTTTGAAGAGGAGAGTTCTATATTTAAAATAAAAAATAAAAAATCAACATTAAATCGCCGTTAAAAAAGTAGACTTTTTTTTAGAAAGTCTCGTTTATAAAAATGACAAGTTCCTACTATATTAAATAAGAGAATAAATTGATATACAATTTAAAAAATAGTATATTTGATAAATAATTTTGAATAAAGAGTTATTTAAAAAAAAAAGTTTAAAGATCAATTGGTATTCCTATAATATTATAGCATATCCTTAAATTCCACGTTGAGTGTCGGGTATCTCTTTAATATTTGAAAAGATGAAGGATGCTACGACCTTTCTTTGTTTGTTTTCTTATTCTACTTGACGTTCTTAGAAGAAATAAAAATAAACGTTTGAGTACCTGTTTGGTAAAGTGAAATCCAAAGTTCCTATGATATATATTGCTATAGTACAAGCAAATAAAATAAAGAAGATATCCCAAAATCACACACAATATTGAAAAAGAAGAGATGCCAAATCTTGAGTGATTAATTAAAACACCAACTATTCGGTGGATTCCTCTTTTCCCCCTTACTCTTTTCAAGAGGTATTAGCTAATTGTTAATATTAATATTATTATTATTATATATATAGAGTAAGAGTCTTTGATATTATAGAATATTTTGATGTTGAACCTTGAATTATATGATCGGATCTAATCCAAACAGTTTGTTCAGTTGGTCGGGTATGGGATTTGAACTATGTGTGCTATGATTACATGCAATTACAATAGTTAAATAGTTCGATTAAAATTAAACGGTTTAAATTTTAATTTATATTTTAATAACTTTTAATATAAATTTCTTACTTAAAATTTAAATTATTTGATTATAATTAGAAGGTTCCAAAATGCATGACATATACACATTTATCGAGTATTGACTGCAAACAATCTAAATTAATATGGTATGCATCTTTTAAAATATATAATAATTACAGTATAATATATATAACATTCTCTTCATCTCTTAATAATTGACCGATTTACAACAACAAAAATTATCTTAAAATAAATGACCATTTTAATTTTTAATGGATTTTTTTAAATGTATTATTTAATTAATAATACTTGCATTATTTCTCATATAATATGTATGTTCAATTATGTATTAAAAATAATTTAATAAAGATAATTCTATCTATATTTTTTTTAGTATGTATGAAAGAATTAAATAATTCAATTATTACGAAAACGATGGAGTACTATAGAATTAAGCAAAAAATAATAATAATACTATGTGATTAAGCTAATGTTACCAAGTAGCCAATTAACCCAAGCCTCAGCGGTAACCAACCACTTCTCTCACAAAATTAAATTTCAAGAGGCAAATTAAAGCATATTAACTTGACCTTACAGGCCCACAACAAGAGGGGGCCATAAATATTTGTGTGATCTGAGATTCTATTTGACCTATATCTTAGTGGACCTAAATTTAAATCACATTTTGATCGTGATACATAACAACATCTTTGGATTCTATTTTAAGAGAGACAAAAATGATTTTAAAAAAATATATAATTCATTCTAACATGTCTACCTCAGTGGGTTTGAGTTAAGAATTGAAGGAGTTAGATGAAAAGATCAAAGTTTAAACTCCAACAAATGAGGTGAAAATATAAACATAACTAATATATTAATATTCTTCTATATATATATATAAACATGTTTATGTTCTTTGAATTAATTTTACTTTTAAAATTAGTTCTAAATAAAAGTTAATAGTTTGAGTTTTTATCTTCTTAATGATTTTTAATCACAGTTTCAAATCAAATTTATATAGTCTAAAACAAAACGAACTAAACAATGAGTAGAACAAGTCTTAAGATGTTCATCCAAGTTTTATGTGCCAACACCACAAACACGAAAAACTATGTTATCTTTATCTTTCCTTTAACTCGATTCAAATTAATAATGAAACCATCGTGTGATTCAAATTCTGATATAATGAAACCATCGTGTGGCACAAACAATACTAGACATATTTGTTTATAATTTATATCTTAAAATATTATTTTTATGATTGTTTATATTCGAAATTAGAAAGAGTATTCTCATTTATGATAATGAAATTAAGTATTTGTACCACTTATAACTACCCACCCCTTCTACTTAATGTGAAAGCAATCAATAGGTCTAAAAAGCCAGAAAATAATTGTCCTTTAGCATGATACCTTAAAGTTAATTTAAAACATAGACTAAGCGTATAAATCTGATTGATTTCCCATATGCTATAAGTTGAAATTAATTGAGTTAATTTATAGTACAGTACAGGTTTGCATTATGTTATTGATTTTATATTTACACAAAAGCCTTATTTTATTGATATACAATATATCTATGAAAATTGAAATCATTCCTTGTCCTCCCACCGTACAAGTCTCTAATTTTTCCATGCAATTGGATATTAGAGACACAATCTATTATTAATTATTATATAGTTCAAATAAAATATATGAATTATTGACACGGACAATCTTTCTTGTTCGATTTTTGATCTGCCATTTTTCAGAGCCTTGACAAAATTCAATTCATAATTCTCGATATAAGAAATAATAAATCTCTTATAAATATTGCCTAGATTATTTAAGATTAAAAATAGTAATGCCAGCACACAAGGCAAAATCGACACCTTACTTTTTTAATAGAATTTTCATCATAAGAGTATCTTCTACATTAGAAAAAAAGAAACTTTAACCACCAAAATAAATCAACATAAAATAAAATTCAAACAAAAGAGATAAAAGAGAAATTGAAATACACACGAGGCAGCACGTGTATGATATCACGTCGAAACAAAATTAGTATATTAATATAGAGATTAGATGCTCTACTACCATAGTAATCTCATAATCTCATTCCAACCTCAGAACAAAAAATAGAGATATGATACACAAAATCTCTTTTATATAGTATTCTCACTTTTCACGAGTTACCAAACAAGGAATTAGAAGAGTACACGAATCGAGATGGTCTTTTTAGTCAAATTTGTTTTCTAACCTCGATAAAATATTTTTGGAATTGAATTTGGTTTAAAGTTCGTAAGTTTTCTATCAAACTCAAATCACCTAAATGATGAGGGGATGGATTCAAACAAGTCATTGAGTTATAAGACAAATATTTTTTAAACTCTATAAAAATATAAACAAGAAAAAAAACAGGTGGGATGAATTAATTATTCTATTAATTTTTTTAATTGACTTTTTTTTATTTATTTTTGAATTGTGATCGAATTATATGATAGTTTATATATCATATAATAATCTACAAAAAGGAAAAAAAAAAAAGAAACTAAAAACAAAAACACAAAAGAAATTGCAATGATGCATTTTAATGGTTTTCATTTCTACCCCCTTAGTTTTCACACTTGTAGTCATAGGTGTGTGTTGTTTTCTTTTTAAACTTTTCAAATTTCTTTTTTATTTGGTTTTCAAATGAGGGACTAAATTATCATCTTATGTTTTTGTTATATGTCACATAAAAAGTTCACATACCGTCGTTAATGACTTAACACTACACATCATCATTTTTCACACGACTCATTGAAATATTGTAGTTCAAGAACTAAATTGTCCGATTTATTTTTTGTCAATAATTAAAATAGATCGTTTTGTGTCACGGACTAATTTATCCCACGTGTTTTTAGTGAAGAACCAAAATATCCCTTTACTCTATAAACAAATGATATTCTATTCAAAAATATATCGCATATTTTTGTGAAACCTTAAGTATTTTATTTAATAAATTTTTTTAAGTTTTGCCCTTTTCATTATGAGTTATTAGTTACTTCTTGGTTTTTTTTTTTAAGTTTATGTATTACTATTAGACGACTTGTTTTGAAACCAAGTTGAACTTTTTTTGTATTGTCTAGTACTTATTAAGGTATCTCATCGTCTTCAATTTTATTAAGAGTCAAGTTCGGGTTTAAAAATTGGTTCAACCTAATTTTAGAATCAAATAAGAGATACACTAAATTCGACCTAACCCGTCATTTGTAAATCCTTAACTAGAGCTAGGTATATGAATTAAAGATCTATGACTGGTCTGTTTAACCTGTGGTATGTGCATGATAGGACTAATTTTTTGGATCCATTTATATTTTGATCCATGTGGATTAGACCATTTAGATCGGGGGTTATATAGTTTAAAGTCGTTTGGACCGTTTATAACAACTATACTTTTGAATTAATTAATGACTTATTTATTGATTAATGTTTTTATGGTTATACATAAATTAGGCCAAGTTGCATATTTGGCCATTTATCTTATTTATTTGTAACAGGTTGATCATTTGTCTTTTTTTGTTCTCAAATAGATTTTTTATGTCTTAAAAATTTATAACTTAACTCTTTTTTTGTAATTTTTGTTTAAAAAAAAGCGACGTCTCCATTAAGAGAGTGGTGTGTCACTAATGTTGTTAATAATCAATTGTTGTGTAAAAGTTTAGTCACTTAATCAGAATACATTGTCACTAGGTGTATGACCATTTCCTTGTTGGAAATCAAACTTTTTTTTTTTTGCCAAATTATATATTTTTGAAACATCATTAATTTTGTAACAAAGAACATCAAAATAGTTAAGTTGTAAGTTTTCAAGACATAAATGATTTATTTAAAAAAAGAAAAAAAAAAAGATAAATGATAAAACTGTTACAAGTTAATAAGATATATGATCAAAAATGTAATTGGCCTATAAATTATATTCTATTATATATATTATACTTTTATCGTTAGTTTAGACTTTTAAAGCTTTTTTAAGTATTATTTGTGACTTTTTTCTTTTCGTGTTAAGTATATACAATATAGAATTATCAATTGTAGTAATTTTGTGTTTACTTTTTTTAAATACGAGATTTTTTTAATTTTAAATTATAGAATTTTTTTAAAAAAAGTGAGTTTTATTAAATTTTTTTATGCTTTTGAATAAACTTGTTTAATCGCAAATTAACATATTATAAATTTTTATCTTTTTTAAACAGATTTGCTCGAAATGTATAACATATCGATTTAAGTGAAGTAGATTAAACAGGGTAGGTTAGGGTGTAAACCCAACTCTATCTCCAATTACTCTCCATTGGTCGACTCACGATTTTGAAATTAGTGTCGGTCTAAAACATGTACAGAGTGTGTGTGATCGCACAAGATAATATTTATGAACACTAATTTTTTTAGTATAATAGTTATGTAGTAAAAATTGTAATATAAAAAATTACATAATAAAAAAATATCAAAATTTGAGTGATTAAATATTTTCTTCTAATTCACTTACCGAATGAGTATGAAACAAATTTCAAGTGTCAAACTACATTTTGTTTATTAATTTCCCTCCTCTTATTACTCCTTTCTCCCTAAAATTTATGAAAAACAACAAAAAATTTAAATTATTTTCGTTCATCATTAATCTCTTCTCCAAAAATAATTTTCGTTTGTTGTTTTTTATGCAAAAATATATTAATTACATTAAACATAATAAAATTCATTATTATTATCTTAATCATAAAATTCAAAATAAATTATTTAATAAGTATAAAAAAATATAATGAATCAATTATTACTGTATTAAATATAATAAAATTCATTATCATTATATGACTTAAAAAAAAAATCCATTAAAAAAACACTAAGTTCAAACTTCAATTGACATTAAAATTTTCAAAGCTTATATACAAATATAAGTTCAGCAAATTAGTTCAGATTCGTTCGAAACCTTGAAAAATACAAAAGATGGACTAAATATTTAGGATTGAATTAGGTGAAAACTGATTAGTTGAATCCACATCAATGATCACCTACCAAAGAAAAGCAAAAAAGACACCATGAAAAAAGTTGTACCAAGCCACCGGTTCAATAAACCGGTTCGTGGAATTGACGGCGCTGTTTGGTTCAACAAATTGACTCGGGTCAACCCTATCTAATTTCTCCACCAATTACTCTGCCACATAATGATTCACAAATTCCGAAGATTGACCAAAATATCGCGAAATATCGTGTTAGGTTTATTTCATTAATTACTTATCTTAGCGTAGGGATCAGAAAAGAAAGTCTTTGAAATCACATCCCAAAGTGGATTTCAGAATCTCATTACCATCTCCATTCTCCAACACCATCAACATCTTCCAAGTATAAAATAAATTAAATATAGATAAAATGATTTTTCAGATTTTTTAGAGAGAGAAAGATTTGATTTTCTATGCAAAAAGAAAAATAAACTTTATTACTAAAGAGAGAGAAAAAAGCGGTGACAGATGGACATAATAGGAACAATAACATAACTTGTCACAATGTCACATTAACATTTTTTGTATTTAAGGTTTGGAACACCTATGTTAAAGAATCCTCTTTCTCATTTTTTTTTTCTTTTTCATTTTTCACTCTTTTGAGCTTTTCCCTCTTTTTTTTTTCTTCCTTTTTCTTTCAAGTGAATGATGGAGTCAAACGGTGTCGTTGCTATTGGTGTGGATTCTGAAGAAGTTCATGTATTGGCCGTTGATGATAGTCTCGTTGATCGGAAAGTTATTGAACGTTTGCTCAAAATTTCAGCTTGTAAAGGTGAGTTTATGATTTGGTGAAAATAAATTAAAAAATAAAATAAAAGGGCTATTATTCTCATTTCTAAGGTTTATTTTAAGCTTATAGAAGTTAAATGAAAAAAAAAATGAATTTTTATTTAGTTGTGTTTATGTTTTTTTTGTGATGGAAAACTTTAGTTACTGCTGTGGATAGTGGAATCAGAGCACTACAATTTCTGGGGTTGGATGAGCAGAAAAAAACCTCTGAATCTGATGAATTTGTCGTATGTGCCAATTGGAAAATTTCATTTTTGTGGTAATTTTTTGATATAATATAATGAGAGTTTAATTAAATTTCTTATTTATTTTCTTAGCCGGCGGGTTTGAAGGTGGATCTAGTCATTACAGATTATTGCATGCCAGGAATGACTGGTTATGAGTTGCTCAAAAAAATCAAGGTTCAAATTCATTTTCATAATTCATTTTTCCATTCTATTAATGATGATAATGTTACTGAAATTTTATTGGAAATTTTAATTTGAAGCAGGAATCTTCCACTTTTAAAGAAATTCCAGTAGTTATTATGTCTTCTGAAAACATTTTGCCACGCATAGACAGGTACTATTATTTTTATTTTATTTTTTTAAGCTAGTATTGTTATTATTGCTAACATTATCTTTATTGTTAATTTGTTACATACATATAATTTTTAATATAAAGTAAATGAACATATGTTATTAAAATTGTTATTATTATTTATTAGTTATTGGTTACCAATTGAAATTATGATGGAGTAGAAAATGGGTGTGATTTTTTGTTTTTGTTTTTTTAATGAAAAATTGGAGTGATTTGTAAATATTGAAAATTTGTAGATGTTTAGAGGAAGGTGCAGAGGATTATATAGTAAAGCCAGTGAAGCTATCTGACGTGAAACGTTTGAAGGGTTACATGACGACGTTAAAGGAAGTTAGAGAAGTTAGCTTTAACGGTAACAGTAACGGTGAAGGTGGTGATGGTGATGGTGTAGGGATTAACAACAAAAGGAAGCTAGAGGAGTCATCCGATCTGTCATCATCACCACCGTCGATTTCATCATCAATACTTTCATCATCACCGTCACCTCCATCATCTCCTTCATCTTCACCTGGCGTGCTTGATTCTCCAATCAGACGGCTTAAAACGACCGGCATCGAATGACTCTTTCGATTGTCATCTAGAGCATCTTCTTTACTCTTTTTTTTTTCTTCAAACATTTATTTGCTTACCTCTTTTGATGTTCAAACTGCAATTACCCGTTGTTTTGTAACGGTTTTTGTTGCATTACCCTGTTCTTAATAATATTATCTTTGGGTTTAATTTATTTTGTTTCTTTGTATGAAAGTGGGTTAAAGTTACTAAAGTATAGTATTTTACTACTTTCTCTATTTTCCTTTTTCTTTACTAAAGATGAAATATAAAGATTATGCCCTTTATGTGATGGAAGAAGGGAACACCAATCTCAATCAAGTATTTTTAAGTATATAATTACTGGGATTTTGATAGTAATTTACAAACAGTGTGTTGGAATTCCTTAGATTAAAATTAGATTTCTATATTTGAAGTTTGATATTTTAATTTTTAAATTAAAATTTAATTACAATTTAGACTATTTAAATTTAATTAAAAAACTATTTGCATTGAGTACATAAATACATAAAATTGTTAATTAAGAGCAATCTAAATTCTTAGTTATTCATAATATGAGATTAATAGAAAAAGTATAGGTTGGAAAAAAACAAAAATGGGGAGGAGGGTATCAAATCAAATAATGAATATAATTGGGGTAAGGAAATGACGTGAAACAGATGGAATATAGGGTTGCAAGATCTTGCCTGATACAAAGAATAAGGAAGGGAGTGGAGATGTGAATTGGACACGTTAAATTTAAAGTGTCCCCTCCTAAGAAAGAGTGTAGGAAAGTGTTGTAGGGTCATTGGAACTGTTGTACTTGTCTAGTTGTCTCAAATGGGGAAGGTGTCCTACAACAAAAACTTGTGCTGAAAACATTGCTTGTGTCATGTGGAAGTGGAACCAGAATATTTGGTTGTTTATTTCTTTATTTATTTTCTTTTCTTTTTGAAACCTGTCACCTGTTCTATCCTTTTGCACAGAGTATTGATAGACACACGGGTCAATTTTTTTGTGGTTTTAGAGGTAACAATCTCATTCAAAACATTTAAGATTTTCCATACTTGAACAAGACATTCACTAGAATAGTTCAACAAGTTAAGTGGATGGTTGGTGTGTCGTACCATCACCAAAACCAAAATCACTATGAACTAGTGATTTTATAAAAATTAAATTTTATCATTTTTTAAAAATTATGGTAATTTTGTATAATTTTGTCAATTCTACTATTTATTGCTTAGAGTGTTAAAATTGATTTCCTTGGTATCAAGACATAATTTTTTTTTTATAAAATATTAAATATCTTCAAAAATTTACACATAGTTTTGAAGTTTTTTGTTTGAATTTGAGATATGATATTCAATATAATAATATCGATATTTATTAATTGAACTAAACTTAAGAATAAATACATGATTTTATTATATGTGTTTTGATAAATTTAAATAAAAATTGATTTCATCTCTAAAATTTATTCTAATTAAAATTTAACGATAATAAAAAAGAATTTATATAATATGTAGCCAAAATGTCTATGCAGATCTCTTTAGTCCAAATGATAATATTTATATTAATTCAACAATTGATTAAAAATAAATTTACACAACTACGATATTCTAGATTAAAACATGAGACTATATATTCAATCTAAGAATATCGACATTTGCTAGTTGAACTAAGATATAAAGACAAAAGTTGACTAATTTAATGACAACTATTTCGGCTGTAGAGTTGCAAAGAAATTTTAAATGCATAGAGATCAATGGTGATAAAATAGCTTACACATAAAGCTAAAAAAATAATATTAAATTTTAGATTTGAATCATCCTTTTTTTCTTTTTTACTTTCTTGGAGAGATAAATACAATAATAATTTTAATGTATTTTATATACAATAAAAAAAAAGAATTAATACCAAATTATATATTTGAATCATCCTCTTCTCTTATTTCTTTTTTCCTCTCT
>JBBPBR010000008.1:7173245-7190162 GCA_037974775.1 Cicer pinnatifidum
TTAATTGTAATTTTAGTTTTTCTATTTTTAACAATTTATACAATTGGTCATCTATTTTAAAAGTCAACAGTTTGAATCTATCATTCATATTTTTTAACTAAAAATAATAATAATTTGACATATTTTAAATGATGCGACATACAATTTCATGAAATAGAACTATCTAGATGCATTAATTATTTATATATTTAATTAAATTATAAATTAATAATTTCTAAAGTTAAAAGTGAAGTTTTTATAAGATTTTATTGTGGATTTTATGGGTGTTAACCATTCTACATTGTCATATAATGTCACGTTATTTAAAACATGTCACATCGTTGTTTGTTACTTTAAAAAAATTATAATGAAAAACCAAAATTGTCATATTTTAAAATAGAGCACCCAATTTTTTAAATTGATAAAAATAAAAGAACTAAAACTACAATTAAATCTTTAATTTTTCATAATTCATGAATCAACCCATTCAATAGCAGACTAATGCACGACAAACTCATATCAACATATTACAATTCGTTATCTTTCATGGATAGATTAACTTGGTCCATATCTAAGATCCACTATAGGTCCAAGTCTAAAAGAAACAAATAGTTCAAAAAAGGAGAGAAAAAAATTCATCGACACCCCTCTAGATTAGATAGAACATGTTTATATAAGAATCAATCAACTTGTTACATAGTCTCTTAGTATGACTAAAATTCCTAAACTTAAATTTGAGGATTAAACCTCAACACTTCTTGAGACAATGCAAAACATAACCCGACAACACATCTTCTATAACCTTAAAACAAATCTCGCACGCGAAGTTAAAACCAAGTGAAGCTCCAATCACCTTAGTAATCAATGATTTGGCAAGACCCCCTTCTTTCACAAAGTTGTGGCCACTGGCAGGCCTTATGAATTTCTAATAATACTCCTAAAACCAACTGTTAGATGAAGCTACTACACCAACGCTGATTTTGAAAAAATTAAGAAAAAGTGACAGAGGGGTCGAAGTGTATTTTCTTATTATTAAAGATGCTAATTAAAGTTCAAGAATAAAGATGTTTTTATTAATTGAAGTGTGTTTCTCATTAATATAGTAGATTAAGTTTTACCTCAGTACTATCATGTAATAGATGAGTCAAACCACGAGTTATGCAACTAGTAGATTAAGCGTATGACACAACAAAGAATTTATATTCTATTGAACAATTGTGTAAACAAAATCGTTACTTAAAACTGTAATAGTTTTCAAGAAAATGTTTTCACCCCTCAAAAACTTTATCTCGCTAGAAGTATTTATTTGAGAATATCATATTATTTCTAGTTTTTCAAATTATCCATATACTTGAAAATAAAACAATTGGTAGCCTTTGATCCATCATTCTTTTCTTCATAATTCGAACTTACAATTTAGATTAGATGTTCTCCTCTTACTACCAAGGTTGTCCTAAAATCAAACCACTTTAAAATATCACTCCATACCATAGAAAACATTATGACATATGAAAAAGAAAATATCTTTTCCATACCACTTTAACATGATCACTTTGTTCAAAATAAAAAATGGCGCTATCAAAATCGCTATCACCCGTTTTATAATAAGTCATCTCCCTAATATCACTTATAATGAACACATTTTTTAGCTCAAAACCTGCTATAATCGATTAGCACAATGCTAAAAGCTTCTTGTTCCATTGAACCAAATATCTTTTCCGCCTCCATTGAAATTCTCCATTTCATCATTGCTAATAAGCCACTTAACAACTGACACATCTATGTTCTATTATCATATATGCTATACTAAAAGATCGCCCAACACGCCCCCTTCTACCTAAGGTTGGTCCAACGGATGTTGAGGCCTAAAACAAAATATTATTTGATGTCTTTTTAAATGAAAAATACAAACAAGTGTCTCAAGGTCACTTGTTAAGAAATCAAATATAGAAAAATATATTCAAAGTTCTGTAATTTAAACTTTGAAGTTGTAAGAAAGTGAGATTTTACATTCAATTTTTTTTTCAATTTCCTTTTCACTTTTCTTAACAAGTGCCCTTAGAGCATTTGTTAACATGATCCATTTAAAATTAATAATATTATTTTATTAAAATTATTTTTTGGTGTTAAATTCTTATTTTTAGAAGTATGTTGATATAAAGTTTTTATTGTTTGTATATATATGGTGGTGGAGCTTAACCATTTTGTTTTATAGGTCAAGAAGATGGTGAGTGGAATTCCTATGTTTGATGTCCCTGAGAAGATGTGTGAAGTATGTATGGCAGGTAAACAATCAAGAAATTCCTTCAATCACAAGTGCAAGCAAGAACATATAACGTTCTTGGGATGATTCATAGTGACATATGTGGACCATTTAAAGTACCATCATTAGGAGGTAATAAGTATTTCATAACTTTTGTTGATGAATTTAGTAGAATGTTGTGGATTTATTTGATTAAAGCCAAAGATGAAGCATTAGAGACATTCAAGATCTTCAAGGTTAAAATGGAGAAACAAAGTGGAGAATCTATCAAAGTATTAAGGAAAGATGGAGGAGGATAATATACTTCACATGAATTCAAGGATTTTTGTGTCAACAATGGAATTGAACATGAGGTAACAACTCCTTACACACCTCAACACAATGGCCTAGCTAAAAGGAGAAATAGAACCATTCTAGACATGACTAAAAGCATGATAAAAGAGAATAGACTGCCACATAAGTTATGGGGAGAAGCTGTATCAACTGCTGTCTATATTCTGAATAAATGTCCAACAAAGAAAAATGAGAAGGTACCAGAAGAGATCTGGAGTGGAAGAAAGCCAGCAGTGAGGCATTTAAGAACATTTGGTGCTCTATGTTTTAAACATATACCAGACCAGAAAAGAAGAAAGTTGCAGGACAAAAGTGGAGCAATGATCTTGGTAGGATATCATCCAACATGTGCCTACAAACCATATGATCTTATCAAAGGTAAATTGGTGGTCAGTAGGGATGTCAAGATTGTTGAGCATGACAGCTGGAACTGGAAACATAAGCAAATTGCCAGCCATCAACACTAGGATTGGGAGCAAACAACCAGCAGTACAAACCAACCTTCACAAATTCCTTTGCAAGTACAAGATGAGCAACATACCAGTGAAAATAAAGATGAAGAGAGAACTGAATCAAGCAGATCTCAAAGAACAAGAAATCCACCAACTTATTTACAAGAATTTGAAGTGTACAATGACAATGAAGTTGACAGCAGTGGAAATTTAGTATATTTTGTTTTATTTCCCGATGCAAAACCTTTAAATATTGAAGAGGCATTAACAAAAGGACCCTGGAAGAAAGCAATGGTGGAAGAGATCGATGCAATTGAGAAGAATCAAACATGGTACTTAACAGATATGCCTCCAAAACATAAGTAGATTGGAGTAAAGTGGGTCTACAAGTTGAAGCTGAATCCAGATGGAATAATTGCTAAGTACAAAGCTAGATTGGTTACCAAAGGATTCCTGCAAAGAACGTGTATAGACTTTTCTAAAGTGGTTTGCTCCAATGGCCATAATTAAGGCAATCAAGCTTGTGATAGCACTGACATGTGCCAGGGGATGGCTGATGTGTCAGCTTGATGTGAAATCTGCATTTCTGAATGGATGGTTGGAAGAAGAGGTGTATGTCTCTCAACCACCAGGACTTATGATTAAGGCAAAGGAGGATAAAGTACTCAAATTGAGGAAAGCTCTATATGGTTTGAAGCAAACACCAAGAGTTAGGAACAAAATAATTGATTCATTTCTAATTGACACTGGATTCATCAAATGCACAATGGAATATGAAGTTTATGTGAACCATTTCACACTGAATGAAGAGTCTGCAATTATCTTGTTGTGCCTATATGTTGATGACTGGCTGCAGCTGTGACACCCTAAATCCCAAAATAATATATATAATAATTTATATCATATTCCTATAAAATTTGCAACAGATAAATAAAAATATATTTCCAAGAAAATAAAAATTTTATATTTAATTTAGGATATCACGTTTCTCAAAAATAAAAATAAAAACA
Source organism: Cicer pinnatifidum (assembly GCA_037974775.1). Lineage (NCBI taxonomy): Eukaryota > Viridiplantae > Streptophyta > Magnoliopsida > Fabales > Fabaceae > Cicer > Cicer pinnatifidum. The sequence goes on from JBBPBR010000008.1 coordinate 7,177,283, forward strand.
CTTTAAACTTATTTTATCCATTAAAATAGTGCAATCTCGATAAGCTTGATTTAAGTATAATTACTTGATTTAATTCTAAAAACTTACTAGTACTTCTAAGGTTTTCATACATAAATTTGATTCCAATTAAATAAGTAAAATACAAATTAAAACCCTTATTCCCGGTATCACCTATCAGAGCGGGGTTCCTCCCAAACTTGAACTTCAAGACTCATTAACCTGTAATAACTGCGATTTCGCAAACGCATGGCCCAACCAGTCAAACACAAACAACGAAGGAGGTGAGTTTCGAAATCATGATGACAATATAATACAAGTAAGAAGAACACACAACAATCATAATAGGACCATATCATTACACAAATATTCCATCAAGAAAATATAACATTCAAAGGTCAAAATCACTCAAGGAAAATCAATAGATTTCACTGTGACATCAAATTGTCTAAGAGAAATTATCAACACACACGATACATATTAATAACAACAAAACAATTACAATAAAATGCAATGCTATGCATGAACTTAGACTCTACTTCACAATGTGGTACCATTATAACTCTGAAGTACTTGGTTAAGAGGCTTGATAATATGCCACCATCTCGGTGGACGGACAATTCAAATTGGCCCTTTCCTCATAGATCCCCTCAACTCAACCCGAGACACATATATGTGACAGTCGAGGTAAACATGTGTTGCATGGTAGCTCCCGACATTTGGAGTACTACCTCCAAGTCACCTAGGAATTCCCCACCCGAATACCTCCAAGCTCTAACAATCTTGCCTTAAAGCTCAACAACAGACCGCCACGATCAGGCTCATTCAGTTGTACTTCCCCATAATCACTAGGCTTGTCAGGCCCTACCTATATGATGACAAAATAATCTTCACTTCACAATTTCTCAATGTTTATTTTCTCCCCTCGTTGGCCTATGATACTCCACTAAGACCGTCATCTCAAACACAAATTGAAATCACAATTGTTTTACCAACTATGGAGTTACTTCAATATTCTCATCAGAAATTCACAACAACTATCATTATTCATATCTCATCACATAAACTCATCATAAATTTATAGCATCACTATCATCAAGCATACATCATCACATAGACTTGTCACAAATTTATAACATCGTTATTATTAATTATACATCATCATAATCACATAAACGTATCAAAATAAATTCACTTTCTATTATCACATCAGATAAACACTTCTAATCAAACATATACATAAAATTCATTCAACATCTAATATCACAATAATATCAAATATCACACATTTAATAAAAATAAATCAAACATCACAATAATATCCAATACCACACATTTAACGAAGTTAAATCAATCAACACATTATAAATATTTCTATTTCATATTTTAATCTCACAATTCTCATATTTTAACATTAATTAATTTATCACTCAAAAGGCTACTGCCGTACGTAGCGAGCCCCGGATGAATCGTTGGGAAATACTGTTTTCCCGTTCATCTCACAATATATTATACTCATGAATTCAAACGCTTTCTCACTCCATACCTTATTTTGACGCTTTCACACACGAATACGATTCCACAAGCAAAAAACCTTTGTTCGTTGACTCTTTGTCCTTCAATCGATTGAAATTTGGACGATAACAGAGAAACTTTTCTCGAACAATTATCGATCACCGGTGCCAAACGATAGGTTGTTGTTGTGTTTTCTCTTTGGTTTAGAGCTGTACGTCCAATTCCCTTCCCTTCCCTTTTTTGTTTGTTTTATTTTATTAAAAATTAGGATTCATACATGAATCAAACCCATTGGTCTCCTTTTAGGTTTTACTTGTTTTATTTTATTTTATTTTATTTTTTTAAAACACAATTTCATTAATAAAACATTATTACTATTTCAAAACTAATAATTTATAAATAAAAATAATTAATCTTTTAAAATACATTAATAACCAAAAATCTCATATTTAAAATAATCCCTATAAGAATATTTATTTTTTTCAAATACTCAAATTAAAATATTACCATCATTAGAGAATAGTCGAAATTATAAAATAAATAAATATAACATCAACACTTTATATTAATTACTAAATCTTAATAAATATATATAAAATCACAATGTCATAACAAATATATAAAATTAAAGTAAATCAAACAAAATATCACTACTATCTCAAAATAATTATTTATAGAAAAATAACTAAAAATAGAAAATAATTATAAATAATTGAAATATAACTATGTGCATACTTAACATCAGTCAAGCGCACCTAAAAGTAACATTAATTGGGTACACGTATATACATGTAAAATCGTATAAAATATTTTTCTTTAAAATATATATATGACACTAAAATACTATTTTTTTTTTAAAATATATCAAATAATAAAATATGATATTTATTATTTATATCGCTTATATAATCTAAGATTTATAAAACTAGCACATCATAGAAATCACCTATATAACAAAAATTAATCAGAAAATTTATTATCATATATTCTAAAATAATTTTAATATTAAATTAATTATTTAAAATTGTACTTAACTAATAAAATAGTTTAATATAAAATTTAGAGTGTTACAACAACAGCAAGACAATTATAGAATTCAAAGAAATCATGAAGGATGAGTTTGAAATGACAGACTTGGGCAAATTAAGCTACTTTCTGGGCATGAAGTTTACTAAAACTGAAGAAAGTCTGTTGTTGCATAAGAAGAAGTATGCTAGAGAAATCCTAAGAAGATTCAATATGGCTGATTGCAATCCTACAACCATTCCAATGGAGATCAATGCAAAGTTGGGAATAGAAGTTGAAGAAGAGCTGACTGATTCGATACTTGTGCAATACAAGGGATGACATTTGCTATAGTTTGGGCGTGGTAAGCATATTCATGGAGAGATCTAAGCACTCTCATTGGCATGGCATTATGTTTGCAACAGATTTGAAACATGAAAATGAAGACTTAATGGGATATTCATACTCATATTGGTGTGGAGACAAGAATGATAGAAGGAGAACTTCAGGATATGTGTTCAAATTCATGAAATCACCAATAACATAGAGCTCAAAGAAGCAGCCTATGATAGCACTATCATCATGCAAAGCTGAGTATATTGCTGACAGCTATGCAGCTTGCCAAGCATTGTGGTTGGAGTCATTAACAACAGAGCTAAAGATGGAAATTTGCAGGCCAATTCCATTGTTGATTGATAACATTTCAACAAATCTAGCAAAAAACCATGTGTCTCATGGAAGAAACAAATACATTGAGACAAGGTTTTACTTCTTAAGAGATCAAGTTGGAAGAAGCAAATTGAAGCTCATTTATTGTCCAACTGAAGCTCAGTTGGCTAATATAATGACCAATACCTTGAGGACAAGTAGATTTGAAGAGTTAAGAAGATTGCTAAGTGTAAAATCACTTAGAAACTTGAATTATGAGAAAGTGTTGGAAACCAAGACGACTCTTGATTTGTGACTGAAAATAGAGAACGTTCTCTGTATTCAGTTTTGTGTAATTCAAGTTAGTTTGATTGTATATAATCAACTAACTAACTAACCACTTAATTAATTAGTTAGTTAAATAGAAAGTAGTTAGACACAGTGTAATAAAAAGTTATGTATAAATAACATATTCATCTTAATAAACAAAAACATATTCAATCTAATTTCATTATTTATTTATTTATTTATTTATTTTACTTCCATTGCAAGTCAAACGCTAATATATACGTGTATGTGTGTGAGAGAGATAAATACGGCCAAAATCTAAACTAAATGTATTTTTTTCCGATTAGTCTAAATTAACTTTTAAAAATATCAAAAGCTTAAGATAATTATTAATTAAATTTAAAATAATAAGACAAAATAGTGACCACAACCAGTACTATAAGACAATCTATTAACATAAGTTGCAAAATATATAATATATCTAATAAATGAGACGTAATTTAGAGCGTAAGGATTATAAAATAAATTAGAAACCTATAACCCTAACTTTATTAGTCTAAAAGTAGAACCCGCGCAGCTTCTCCCCAAGTATCCTCCTCCTAAAATAATGTATCTCTTTCGTTACGTACAAAACTTTTTTCTTTCGGAAATCTTATATGGCAATGTTTAAGAACGTAAGATTGCACTTGGTGTATCATAATACTTAGTTCGCAACAATTTAAAAATCTGAAAGATCCAAAACAAACAAATAAAGTTTTTATATTAAATTTTCATTTTTTTAATTGTTTAGTCAATATTCTTAAAGTATTACTTGAAATTTGTCTACGATTAATATATAATTTTTTAAATATTATAATTATAAAATAATTTGTTCATATAAGAAATTTGTAATTGCTATATAAATATTCAATTAAGTTTTAAATATTTTTTTACTTCTAAAGTACGTTTGTAAATTAATATATTTTAGTTAAATTAAATTAATTGATTAATAGTTGAATAACATAACTTTAATGAATCACTTGAATCAAGTTTGACTTTTAACACCACCAAACTAATAGGTTTTATACTTTAAATCTCTTTCGATTTGTTATGATTTTTATTTAGAATTTTTATTTATTAATTTATATAATTATTTGAGACTAAATTGCATAGACAAATGTCCTCGTAGAAAACCAATATATGAAGCCCGCGCTGATGAGTTAGTAGAAAACCAACTCAAGTATTAATTAAAATTTTGATTGCAATACACTCTTTTTTCTTTAAAGCACTATAGAGGTTATTGTTTTATTTTCCTCTTTGTATCTTCAATTTAATTTATGGACTTTAAAAAAAACATTTGGTACACTAAAATATAACTTGTTTAACTAATTTTATCCTATTTTATTATTCAATAGTCATTTTTGTATGCAACAAGTTCTTATATTATAGAAAATGAAACAATCACATTTTCCTCTAAACTTTTGTTAATAACAATAACAATGATAATATCATAAATTGTGTTTCTGGAAATTAATCATCATACAATATTTACAAATGGAACATACAACAGAGACAGAAAAGAAAACTACCCAGCAAGTTCACTTATTGGAGGCCGGTCCATGACATCAGAAGCAGCCCTTGCATTACGCTGCAACAACGGATCAATATCTGGCAATTTAGGAATCTGAGCTAATAGATCAATGGTGCGTCGAAGGAGACGAGCTAGATCACCATCATCCATTGCACAATCCATCATTATTTCTCTCCATGTCAACCCAGAAGCCCAGGCTTCAACCATACCACAAAACTGGGTATCCAAAAAGCAAGATATTGTTACCCCATGTTTCTCCTGAATTTCCAGTAGGGCACTTCTTTGCTCATCCAATAGTGTTATGACATTGACTACAGTTGCAGAAGGCTCATAAATGTAATTGTTATTTTTCCAGGGTCTGACTTTGATACCCTCAGAAACCAAACCTGCACACACTGCAGCAAGTTGTGCAGGTTTTAGTTCTAGTAAGATTTTACTACGAAGGACCATCGCAAGCCATAGCTCATTTTCTCCACGAATTGCTGAGGCGGTTTCCCCCAATGGAAATATGACATGTGTATTAATATCTAAAGCTCTGGTTTCACGTATGACGTTGCTAACCTGCATAAACTCCTTCCAACCTGAGGGCTCTATTTGTTCAATCCGATTAATCAAACGTTTGGATCTTGTCTTCAGTCGCTTGATTCTCTCCTCGATAAATTTGACTGTGTCTAGGATTTTATTATATTCTTTATAGCCTTCGGTACGAGATATCTTCTTTTTCAAGCGTGCAACTTTATTTCTTTGGTCTCTGTATTGTTCAGTGGAATCTCTAAATGCTTGAGACTTCAGTTGCAGCTCGTCATTCTCAGAGAAGCTACTCAAAACAGGAACGTTCAAGCTCCAGGACCATGTTTCCAGAGATCCTTCTGTGAACCATAAACCACCGTGTTCAGAGTGCGCAAGGTTATCCCACTTCATGTCCCCCTTGTCGAGAAGATCACTCATAATTTCTCGAGGTCGGGCATCTCCTTCAACTAACGGAACATCGGGAAAACCTGTCTCATATACTGTTTTAATCCACTTTTCTGTAAACAGATACCAAGAGTTATCTGAGCCAAGAGCTACGTGATATGATGGTACATGATCTTTGTTCAGTTCAGAATCAGTACTTTTTGATGCCAAAGAATCGATAGAGCCGATCATGTTTTTGAGTTTTGAAGCACTAAGGGAGTTGACCTTCCCCAAAAACACAGCAGGAATTGAATGATGAACTCCTTCAGAATCTCTATACTGCAAGCACAAAAACGGTAAATGTCCATTTTCGGACACTTCCAATAAAGGTTTCAAGGCAGATATTCTCTTTGCTTCCTTCTGTTTTCTCAATTCAGTTCGGACGCGTTTCTCTGCCCTTAAGTCTTCCTGTAATTCTGCAATCTCCTTGTATTGTCTCTGTGATAAAGCCTTCCTACTTTTTCTATCTATGGCTTCATCAGTGATTTCTGACATCAGCAACTCAATTTCTTTTTCAATTTTATTAAGTTCCTCTTTAGCAGCCAGCATAACACTGCTACTAACATAATTTCCAAAACTTTGTTCAATCAACTTCCTAGCTTCTTCCAAAGTTTTCCCTGAGGAAGGTTTCATCTCATCTGATGTGTTTGACCTATGAATGGCTTTCGCACCACCAAGAAGATTCAAAACCATACCATATGAAGCAGTAAACTGTGAAACCAGTGGCTCAAGTCCAGCAAAAAGTACCTTGCAGCATTCTTCAGCACCTTCATTAGGAGTTTGGACGAGGACTACATGACCACTCTCATCAATGCCTCTACGGCCAGCACGGCCAGCCATCTGAAGCAGTTCATTTGAGGTCAATAGCGTGCGCCCAGTGTCACTTCTTTTGCTGAGGGATGAAATAACAGCTGTTCTAGCAGGCATATTCATTCCAGCAGCCAGGGTTTCAGTAGCAAAAACAACCTTGACAAGTCCTCTTTGAAACAATTCTTCTATGAAGGCCTTCCACAAAGGTAGACATCCAGCATGATGGGCAGCAACCCCTTGCAAAAGTCCTTTCACAGCTGTTTCTCTGACAGCATCAGGATATTGAATGTGGAACCTCTTCAAGGCTAGTTCAACCTCTTTTGTTTCACACTCGTCTAAAAGTTTGCAATCTTCAACATATTGAACAGCTGCATCACAACCTTTCCTGCTAAAAATAAACCAAATAGCTGGTAGCATATCCCTAGACTGAAGGTGCCATAATGTATCAATTATTTGAGGAACCTGAAAAAATCAAATATTATACTCAAAACATGTATGCTCATTAGTAAAAAATACAGGGCACAATAGTCTTATTTTTCTAATGGAAATTAGCCTAAATGTTATCAAAACCAAACTACATATTTCAATATCCATGGTGATTGTCGGACATATAAATGTCGTCAAGATCTCATCATATCAATGTCAAGATGCTAAGCTGTGAAGATATATGAAATCAATTGCTACCATGAATTTTTTTTTGACATTGCTACTGCTTCTCTTCTCATGTTATTTTGGGTTTAAGTACCCTTGTACTCGTTTTATTGAATATCACTTATTTGCTGTTAAAAAAAGGCTACCATTAACATCATAAAGTAAAAAAACAATAAGAAAATTGATTCAGAGGCCCAACTTGTGATCGACGAATTGCATTTATGTCATTCTTTGAAAGAGAACGTTGTTCCAACATGCTATCATCAATATCATAGCTTGTGCGAGTTCCACGTTTCCGGGAATTCCTTCTTCTAGAATCATCCTTGTAAGGTTTAACTCCTGCAGCTTGAAGTTGTAAATAATTGAGTGACAGCTTCCTGCATTAAATAAAAGAAGAAAGAATTAAGTTTCCACTATGATTTGATTCAGTTATAAAATAATGGTAAGATTCAATATCTAGTGGTTTAAGGTTGTTAAATAATAGAAATCCATTGTAGTTTATTACTATATATGGCATCATACTTTTTTTGGAAAGACGCTTAATACTTATATACTCACTACAGCTGATCTATTCATCAATTCCATTGAAATTCTTGCAGTTATCATTATAATTAGTATTCTCACATTAAGTAATGCAAATGAGTAAATAACAATCATTATGAATATCATCACTACCGGCAACAATTATGCCCAAAGTTGTTGATGCTATTGTAGAGCCTCCACTACCCTACCCATCAGTATATTGTTTTATAAAACCATCACTGCGACAACCAAATGTTGTCAATTGCAGTTTATTCAAATTCTACTATTCTATAGTGCTATAGCACTGCAATAGCGATTTGTTCAAATTTCGCTATGCTATAGCAACTATTTGACAGCACAGTGACAACCACACAACATGGTATGATCAATCACTAATTATCAATACCAGCACGGCCAACACTAACTGAAATTGGACCCTTTGTAAACTATTAATGAAAATAAGCTTATGGATATCATCCCTTGTCTTAATAGACCGAAAAAAAACAAAAAAACTGACTTCCTGAGCAATTATTGCAGCACTACACGACATATCCATGAAGTTCAGTGCAACCAGATCCAAACCAATCCTAGCCCTCTACACATTCTTAATGGCTTCATGTCCTAACAATGGTAAGCATCACCTGATCTATTTACTATTAGTGTTACTGTAACCCAGTAAATGCGGGGATTACAAAGAATAGTTGCCCAATTTGAACAACCTTTCACATATTATAAGATCAGCTAAATCTAATAACTCCATTCTCTAGATCTTAGAGTTATTTATTAAGTTTTATCACAACCAGCTATTTTCAGCCCTTTCACAACCTAGGGAATTGACTAAAGTTCAACTTCAGGAATAAGAAAAAATAAAATGAAAATGGGAGTGAAGCAAAAAGAAATAGTTATAGTATAAATCTTTACCATTAAACAAGGTTTCTACTAATATAGAATATACATATAACAATTAACTGAATAAATACAATATGGATCCTAGATATACCTGTTCATCTGTGTTCCTTTCTCGTCAAGAAGTGGTAATAAGGAGTTCTTCATAGAGAAATGCCAAGTCAGAGGAACTGGGCGTTTCGATGATGTTACCAACTCTGTTCCACCATGAATCTGAAAGCCAAAAACATTTTGCAGAGGTAACAATCAGAATTTACCCTAGATAGACAACCAAATGAAATGAAGGAAGACGGCATTTAATTAATATACTACTTGAATATTTCACCATGAATTTGAAAGCCAAAAACATTTTGCAGGTACAGAGAGGATTTAGCTTAGATAGACAACCAGTGAAAATGAAAGAAGACAAATTTAATTTACTAACTGAGTTCTGTGAGTGGGCACAACTCCATCAGCAAATTTAGTGAAGACGCAATGATACTGAACTCGGTAGGTTTTGTCAGCCACAAAAAGGCAACCAGAATCAGAGAACTTTATTATCTAGGTAATTTTACATAAAATAATGTAATGTAGTCTAGTTCTTTCCCTGCAACTATTATATGCAAAATTTTCTGATAAATAAAATCTGAATATCAAGCATTGCATTAATTTGAGAACCCAGAATCACGTAAAAATTTAATATTAGATAGAATGTTTCAAATTGTCCATAAGTCAATCAAGATGATCAAATTTGTAAAGCTCTTCAAAAACAGTCTGAAGTATGGTCAATTTTCAAACAAAATTATCTGAATACCTGACCAATCCAACCAGCCAGCTCATCTGGATTTGCAACAGTTGCTGAGAGACAAATAAGTTGAACTTCTTTTGGGCAATAAATAACCTGCAGCAGTAAAAAACATGCATAAAAAAATAAGAGAAATCGAGCAAGCTAAGTTAGTTGCCAAAACAGTAAAGCATGAAAGACAGTAAATCATGCTTACAATTTCTTCCCAAACTGTACCGCGAGATATGTCACTAAGGTAATGTACTTCATCCAAAACAATCACATCAACATTGACAAGTCCACTTCCCGAAGAAGTATTACCAACACTGCATGAAAATCGCAGCAATAAAATGATGACCAAGAAAGAAATAGAGGAGCTAGTATTTAATAATATACTTAATAAAAATAAAATTTCAGGCTTGAGAATAATAATGACATTGCCATAATCAAATTACAAAAAACAAGGTCAAATGAAAAATGAGTTGAACTGGCAAGTCCACCTTCTTGACCCCATATCCATTGGACCTATGAAGCCCACACACATGGATAAGATACAACAGAATTGCAAGGATACAGAAATTTCTTCAAAACAAATGATACAGTACATCTTATATATTAAGAGCAATTATACAAAAATGTACAATTTTACGTAAATGCATAATATTTATAATAAGATATTGTTATTACTACGTTGGTTGATAATGATCATGATCGTAATTTATATAAATATACATGTGAAACATAGACCTATATTTTTCTCTTGTCCATATGAAAATATACTCTTCTCCTTATAAACATGTCACAAATGTATTTTTTTCCCTAAGCAATTTCAAAATGACACAAAAATCATCAGCTATTTATAAGTCTTGACCATCTAAAAATGTATAGCTTCTAAGTCTAGCACATCAAGTGGCAGCCTTGCCAATTTAAGAAGTTCATCTATCATCAACTGGATCATGTATATCTTCACTAATATCTTACAATCATATGTCTCCTCTCTTATATCCTAATAGAATGAATGAAGAAATATGTCATCCAATTTTGGTCTCATGTCTCATGTATATCTTCCCAAAGTATTGAATTTGAAGCCATAGTCCAAATGTATCAGTCAATATTTTCCTTCAGAAAATTAAAAGAACTGGAGGATATTCCTCCTTGGATATATATATATTTTGGAGGATCGTACATGTATCGGTATTAGATAGGGTACAATGTCAATAATAATTTTGGAGTTTATGAGCTTCATTGCAGTGAACTCAACAATTCAGAGCTATTAGTTGTGACGAGAAAACATAAAGCCATAAGCCCATAACCGTTTTTATAGGGCAATTGCAAAAAACGAAGACACGAAGTCAAAAGTATAGGATTGCTGCTTTGTGGACAAAAAGTCTTTTCTGTTAGATAATATATCCAAGTTTTCAATATAATGTACCTCTGATACAACATGTTCCGTAATATCTCCGTAGTCATAATCAAAACCTGAGCATCCTTGTTGACGGCAGAATCACCCGTAAGAAGGCCAACATTACTGTCCCCAAAAGTCTCCCTGAAAATTCACAACAAACCACTGACAATTCAACTTCCAACTAACGTTTGGGAACTTATCTACCAACATAAAGCCATTTGAGACTACTTGGAAGAGTTTATAAAGACAACTATTGATATGGTCATAAGTTGTTTTGTTTTCAATTTATTTTCATGGCCTCTCCAAAGTAGTTTACGAAAACAACTTACTTATCTTTTGTTATAAAAATAGATTATATATAAGAGATTAATTCCAAACATGGCAAAAAAAAAAAAAAAGCAGAAACAAATAAATCAAACGCAGATTCTAAGATTCGCACAAAATCTCATTAAATTGTTTGTTGCATACCGGAACTCGCGAAACTTCTGATTAGACAACGCTTTGAGAGGAGTCGTGTAGAATATTCTCCGTCCTTTAGCCACAGTCGCAATCGCCGCAGCTTCCGCAATCAAAGTCTTCCCGCTACTCGTCGGAGCTGAAACCACAACCGACGAACCTCTCAGAAAAGCTTGAATCGCTTGCCGCTAGCAAAAAAAAACAAAAAAAAAAGCCAAAACAAACTCAAATCCTAAATCCGAAATCCAAAACGAACTGAAACAAAGTAGTTAAACGAAGAGAAAACACCGAACCTGAAACTTATCGATTCGGAAATCGTAAACAGAAGCGAGTTCATCAACATCAATAATTCCAGAACCGAACTCTCTAACTTCATTACAAAGCTTCTCAACTCTCTGCCACTTGAATCCGTCATCATGTAAAGCCAATTCATCGATTTCAAACGCTTCCACTTCGTCGGAAACCTCACCGGAAACGACGTCGTCGTATTCATCAGCCGCAACGTCTTCGTCTTCATCATCGTCGTCGTCGTCTTCGTCTTCTTCTTCGTCGTCGTCGAAGGCGCGGATAGTTGAGGTTGGGGTTTTGAAGGAAAAAGAGAGAGGAAATTTAAGGGAGTAAGAGAGGGAGTTATAGCGAAGGAGAGAGAATGAGAAAGTAGTTGGAGTTGGGAGGAGTGAGAAAGAATGATGGTATCGAGATTGGAGGGATGATGAGAGGATAAGTTGATTGTTGGTGGTGATGGCCATGGCGGGAGATAGTTAGTAAGGTTTTGTTTTAACTAGCTCCCACTTTTCATTTTTTTATTTTTAGACTTCTATCACTTTACTCAAACAGGGATATTTCTTCTAGAGATTTGATTTTCGATTTATTTTCACAATGTAATTTAGACTTATTGTTTTATCAGTGTCATATATTATTTAATGAAATTATATTATTAAATTAGGACATTCAAATCATTAATATCGATTATCAAATATTATTCTACATTGAAAAAATTACATATTGATAAAAATAAGCTCCAAATTGTGAGTAGAAAATTCAGCAACTTGTGAAATTGGAGATGAAAGTTTAAAGTTTAAAAATAAATGACTAAAATATCATTTTTTTAATTAGAATACAAGAATTAAAATATATTTAAAATTACTTGTGTATATTTATTAAACTGTGAAAATAAAAAGATGATGATGTCAAAATTTTAAAATTACTGTTCATACAAAACTACAAAGGGAATACAACTCATACACAAATCAGTTCCATGAAATGATATTATTTGGACAAGGTTTGCATATTTTCATATTTTATTTCCTAAGTTCAAAACTAACAAATAAACAAAAATAGGGCAAAGTTATTTAACTTCGTTTAAAGTTTTAAACAAGTCTTTTGTTTT
>JBBPBR010000008.1:7190541-7200758 GCA_037974775.1 Cicer pinnatifidum
AAAAACATTTTACTATTCAACATAGCAATAAAAAAAACATTTCACTGTTCAACAATAATATCACAATCGTATATAAAACATTAAAAAATGATGTTAATTTTGATGAATTAAATATTCAAATTATCGATATAATATGATTTTGGTGTTATTTCGATGATTGGAGATGTAACTTAATTTTTGAATAACCAATTACAACTTTTAGTTATAACAAATTTGGTAGCAAAAATTGAGTAACAATTAAAGGTGGCTTAACAATGTAAATATTTTTAAAGATAAATGACTAACTTGACACAAAAAAATAAGCAACATGTTTGAAACTTTAAATTAAGTTAAAGATTCTTCGATACAAATTTACTTAAAAGAAAAACAACAGTGTAACAAATCGGCAGATTATTGAATCTCTTAAGTATATTATCATAGATTTGATTTTTGACCAATTCATGGACATAAAGGATTAGCCTCTAAGTTTTGATAGGGATACATTGGGAACACATCGAACGAACATAAAAAAGGTGGCAGAAATCTTTTGATTCAAGTTCGAATTGCAACTAATTGAATCTCGATTATTTATAATCACATTTAATCATCTTAAATCTTCATAAGACACTTTATGTCTCATTTCAATAAGGTTTTAGCTTATTTTTATCGAATTTGGGTATGTATTAATCACATTCCCTCTATTTATAACCAGACTTTCTCTATATTTAACCGTTTTTACTTTTATTTGAAAGAAGATGATCATAAAAGTTTTTTCTTAAACTTTATCTTAATATTCCACCTATTTTCCTACAATTTCATGATGGTAATTCCATGTCCGTTATGTCCTATTGTTTAACCAACTTTTTATCTTTCTAACTTTGTTTTGGCTCTTTGATGGACATCTTGTCAAGACCTATGGTCAAGTAGCAAACTAACCCTTCTTTCCCTCTCTTATATTTAGGGATGACAATAAAATCCGCACCCGCGGATACCCACCCAAACCCGCTTTAATTGGGTGCGGGTGCGGGTGCGGATTTTCCCCGACATTAAAATTCGGGGGCAGGGGTGGGTTTGGGGGTGGTCATATCCACCCCACCCCCACACCCGAACTTGTCTCGTAAATATCTTTTTTTAAAATATTAAAAATTATAATTTTATTTCTATATAAAATATTTTTAATTTTATTATTATTTAATAATTATTATTTTATTATAATAAATATGATTTTTAAATTTATAATTTTATATATTTGAGTGGGTGCGGGTGCGGGTGCGGGCGGGGAAACCCTAGACCCGTTGTGGGCGGGGATGGGTGCTTAAATTTTACACCCGCTATGAAACGGGGACGGATGCGGTTTTCCCCGATTAGTCGGGTGCGGGTGTGGAGGAAGCAAAATTCGCCCCCGCCCCGCCCCGGTTCCATGCCTACTTATATTCAACTTTGTTTACGGTAAGGTAGTTTGAATTTTAATTTATGAAATCGTCCCATGATCTATATGTCTCATGCAAGCTTGCCAAATAATAACATTGCAAAACAATGAGAAATGTGTTTTTATTAGTGTTTTGATGTGTTAGACGTCTGTAAAAGCAGTGAGTCAAAGATTAATGATTGGTAGACTGTATAAATTTAATTAGATAGATTTGTTGATTTAATTGATTAAGTCTGACTTAATGATTTAGGCGTAAAGTCTTAACTAATTAAACTAAGTGCTAACATATGTGTATGTGTTATTCCTGGTTTAAGGTGAATATGATGATCTAAATGTGTGTGAAAGTTTGTCTAATAATATGTTTAAATGCTTAGAATTCAAATATGCATGGTAATGTATTATGAAGTGGTTAAAATTGGTGTTTACGTGTGATTCCATTATTCTGGTTAAGTTTGATATAACTAATTAAACAACCTTGTGCTCTAATTGATATAATGCTGTTAATTTTTTAAGTTATGTATGTCATGGATTAAAATGATTGTTTATAAGGAGATGTTTCTAAATAAGTGATAAGTGTTGCATATTTGTTTATGTAAGAGAAATCTCATTACAAGATGGGTATGAAGTAACAATGTCGATTTACAAGGAAGAAGAGTTTGAATTCTAAATGTTCCTATTTAAAAATTCCTGAAAAAACTGAAGGATTTAACTCATGAATGATCTTGGTTAAGAAAATAGAAAACGGAGAACGTTCTTGATTTTTACTAGAAAACGGAGAACGTTCTTCGTTAGCTTAAAATAAAAAATTCAGTTAATGTTTTTAACTTAAATGATTAATCAGACTTAATAAATAAGGAGATAAGAGAAAGAATACCACACACGGATGTATCCTAGTTCACCCAACTTAGGTTACGTCCAGTACTCACAATTGTGAGATTTTCCACTAAGTGTTCAAATTAAAGAACCTTATTGATTTACAACACCTAGCTCAGATCAACTTTGATATGTTACAAACTTAAATTCTTTGTAATGATGAAATTAATCAGGTCACCTATCAACCTTGATAGGATTTCTTACAATCTATTCAAATTATACTAAACTCTTATAGATTGAGTTTTACAATAATGATGAGATTATTTTTGATAGAATCTGAGATGTCTCAACTCTTGTTTTAGATCCGATTCTTGACAAAGAATTTATTACAATAATAACAAAATATTGAAATATAATCAGAACTGATTCTTTCTAGAGAAAATGAGAATTTCAAGTATGTGAGTGTGAATGACTTAATGAGACTTGTTAGCACTTGAGCTTCTGCGATTCTCCTGAGCATTGACCTTCCTTTTATAGGCGTTTTAAAGCAATTAATAATGGTCAAAAGAGCTGTTGGTAGTACTCTGTCAGTTTTGACCAAAACCAATATATATCAATAAATATATTCCAGCCTTTAAATACTTTTTGAAATCTGTTAGACTGGACTTATTTCTTCATTCTTAATTAGATTTCTCTTGTGTTTAATGATCCTTTATACTTCAAATATACTTGTTGATGTCATTGCTTTGATCTAGAGTTTTGATTATGTCAAAACAACTTAGAGAATGATGATGAACTTCTGTAGAATGTTAATGAAAATTCTGGAGATTGATAATCAATCTGGAGTTCTAGTTTTGAACTTTATGGAAATTGATGATCAATCTGGAGATTTAGTCTCGATCATTCTGGATGTCTTCTTGATTAATCTGGATGTCTTGTACAATTCAAGATCGTTTAACTCTCTTGACAGTCAAGCTGGAGAATGTTCAAACTTGTTTGAACTTGCTTGATTCACGACATTTTTTCATTGTGATTCGAATGGTTTCTTTGATTAGAATGAATCCTACTTGATCCTTGTCAAATACTGATAACATAAGTGTAATTTCCAGAGGCAGACTCTTCTTTGAACTTGTGGAGATTGATTGATCTTGGGGCTGTGATGATTAGTCTTGATCCTGAAGAACATTCTCCGTTTTCACTATTTTGTCTAGAATGTTTTCCTTTCAGTTTTTATCTTTTATTGCTGATTTCTTTGCTTTACTTGAGTCCTATCTTTGAATTAATTCATTCAAAAGCACAGTTAAATTAACATAACATATATAATCATATTTAACATTCTTAATTAGCCTTTGTTTATTTTCATCAAAACTTAAATTGAGAGTTTGCCTTAACATGGTATACCTTATCGCAAGATGAATGACTAGAATCTTGTTACATTTTAGTCTCACTTAAGTGATTAGATGATTTAATTGTTAAAGTTGAATACAACTTTGTATTCCATTCATATTAGTGCCACTGAGGGTTGAACAAACACTTATATTTTGTGATGACGTGATCACAATGAGTATAAGACATGACATGCGAAATTAGAGATGAGTCTTATGTAAAGGTATGACTCTATGTAAAGGTATGACTTTCTTAGAACATCTTATTGAATATTGGATCAGATTGATTAGACATGGCATTTCTAATGAATAGTGAGCGAATTTCTATTCAATCAATCAAAAGTTAGACGAATCCATATGCATTTACTAAAGAGTTATTGATTGATATTGTGAACATTATGGCTATGCAATGTTGTTATATGATAATTGTATCAAGACATTACACATGTTAATTCCCTTGCATAACATTTTCATGTATAAGAAGTATGAACCTTCACTCTTTGTTTTCCTCTGTCTGTGCACCATTGTGTATGGATAAATGATGAGCTCGTAGTTACTTACAACATTTATCTAAATAATTTTCTTAGTCTATTATTCTTATAATCTTATGTATAACCATCCCAAAGGCAAAATTTCTACAAAATGGTAGAAAACATGGAAGCTTGAAACAATTGAAGGTTAGATTTTTTATTTGGTTGGTTATGCATGATCTTTCTTCTACCCAATAGAAGGAAGGGTAGATGAGGTTTGGGAGAGCCATATGTATTCACCATTAGCGTACTGGGGAATTGACATTACATGTGTTGAAGGATTGTCCTCTGACCATCATTGTTTGACAATATTTGTAAAAGTATGATTGTAGAAGTTCCTTTTTAATTGAAGGTCTTGAGAATTTGATTAATCTCAATTTGAATAAAATTTTATAGCCTCAAGTAATAATTTAGGCTGTTTTTGTGTCTACCATGTTGACAAAATCAAAGACCGCATGATCCAAAATTTGTTTATACATTAAGTCTCTATTTTTTGTTATCTCCATTTCTTTCACTGTCATAGCTTTGGGAAAAATATAATATTGAAATATTTGTCGGGATTCAAATACTTTTTACACTCTAAAATATTTCAAAATTATAATAATAGAGAAGAAAAATGGAGAGAATTCTAACTTTGTTTCACTTCCTTGTAATTATTTTTTTTCATTTTTAAGACATAGTTACTTCTAAAAATGTTTTTTTTCCTTTCATTTTTTACTTTATATTGTACTTGTGTATACTATTTTTTTTCCCTCGTTATTTCATTGCGAGCGAAATTGATGGTTTTCTTACATATATTAATATAATATTACTTGAGTTTATTTTGTTATATTTATCATATCTCATATTTGTACCACTACCATACCTATACATATGCATCATAGCTTAGATCTTTCCATTTACCCAAAAAAAATACTTTAAAAATTATATTTTTTAAAGTTGTAACAGACAAAATTTATTCCTCTGGATCTCTGATATAAATAAATAAATGATTTAGAGCCAATTCATCCACCTAACACCCTGCAGTACGAAACTTCCAACCTGATCTAATCAAAACACCCTCCAGAAATTGAACCGTCATTACCGTCCGAATTTCGTCATAAATTGCCAGTTCAAATGCCTCAGCACACAATCTTCCATGTTAAAATTGACCCCGAAAAATGGGGTTTGGGGTGGGAGGGGGGGTTGCCGGATTTCACAAAATGCACTTAGTATTTGAAATAGGAGGCCAATTGTAGCCACCAAATGTTCCATAAAAAATTGTCAAAAATAAAAGTTTCATAAAAAAATAGCCTCAATAGTCAATATGGTAGAAGCTAAAGGTAATGTAAGACAATAATCTAGATAACAAAATTATGGATGAATGGAATAAAATGTCCTGTAACAAATTACCCCTATTTACATTTACATTATTGTGAGTCATCATCAGCCATCAAATTATGGTATACTACAATCTCCTCTCATCGGAGCAGCGTGCCTCCCCTTCTGTAACCTTTATTACTTTATCTATAAAGTATGATGAAATATCATTTCCGAAATACACCCTTTGATCAACTCCCAAGAGAGAATGTCGGTTATATCCGGCCCCCTGTACCGATGAAGCTTGAAAAATACTACTGAAAAGGACAGCCAAACAGTAGTCATTAATTAGGCTATTAGTTCATTGAGGATTCACACTCAATTGAATAAACCAAGAAACAAAAACTTTAAGTTGCATTTTTATTTTTAGATATGGTAGTAAGAGGAAATCAATTGCATATAATTGATTTCTAGTGAGAAAGTATGTGTTCTGCATCTGTTTGAATGCAAGTTTGGTGTCAAGCACAATAAAAACATTTTGCAATATAAAGAATCTTGAATACTTACCCAACTCAGAATGTACACTGTCATGTGGAGGAAAACAATTTGCGGAACCTTGCTGCTCTGCTTGATCGAGTGTCTGAAGACTTTTCTTGTTCATGGCATGAACTCTTCAGATGCAAGGCTTTTCTTCTGCTTCTCACCCGATACAAGTAATCTTCTGTGTCTAAAACGTATGACACCTAACAAGATTCAACAGGTGCCAAGAAGAAATTATAAGAATGTAAATTCAGAAACACAATCCAACAGAATCAGACATCATACTCTATATAATCGAGTGCTGGTATCAGCAACATGTGCAAAATCAGAATAAGTATGTTGCTTGTTTATGAAGATTGACATATTTAGAAAATCTGTGTAGTAGTAAATTGTATGACATGTAATACCTTAGAAGAATTGCAAGCTATCTTACACTCCAGACCATTAATAATTTGTAGTCCTTCCATAGCTTGGCTTGAAACCTCAA
Organism: Cicer pinnatifidum; assembly: GCA_037974775.1. Lineage (NCBI taxonomy): Eukaryota > Viridiplantae > Streptophyta > Magnoliopsida > Fabales > Fabaceae > Cicer > Cicer pinnatifidum. Next base: position 7,197,004 of record JBBPBR010000008.1, read on the forward strand.
TATCACTACCGGCATATCCACGTGTATTCCTGCAAAAAGAATAAAATAGAATAAATTTATTTATTTAAGTATTACCTACAAACTCCAATGGAGCTAACATTTCTTCTGACTAAATCAAATACCTATTCATGAAAATCCCTGACTTCTTTTTCTCAGGGACAATAGAGAGGAAGTCATTGTGCAGATAGGCTGAAAAATTAGGGTCCATTGACACAGCAGTCACTTCATGCTTATCATGTCCAGAGTCCATGAGTTGAATAGACAGTGTCTTTGGTTTTGGTGACTGCAATGAAATAAACCAAGTTAGAGAACATATAAGTATAACACTACTTCAAACTTCATTCCCGAAGAGATTTAAATAGACAAGGAAACTTACATATTCAATACGATATATGTTCTCCTCATGAAGAAGAATACGAGCATTTTCGTGATAAACTATATCAATGAACTTTCCAATTTTTCTTGATTTTTCATATGCATATAATTGGAGAAGCTTATTATCCATCTCATCACTGGCAACAGCTTGAAGCTGAAATAGAAGTACATATTTTAAGGGTCAGAAAAGATTGGATGTTTTGCAAATGATAGGAAGAAGTATTCATGCATCTAACCTGTTTAACAAGTTTATATATCAGTTTGTCTAACGTGAATAAGAGATATGATTGAGTTCCAATGATAGCTCGACAATCATCCTCAAATTTTGTATTATCAGAAGAACCATCCAGCAAACTGTAAAGGGCATTCATGAGCCTGTAGCATAAAGGAGATAATTAGTCTCGAATAGATGTTATGTGTATATTTAAATTCACAATAGAATGCACCATTTCCAAGGCATATCACCTGTCATATTGATCTGTAGAGCTTGTATTATTTGAGGCCCCCCATTTCCTTTCAGCGGATGATGAGTTAACCTTTGCTGAATGAATCCTCTCATACAATGTCTGTCAAATTAGCAAAGAAAATCTTATACAATGAATATGTAATAAACTCTGTAATATTAACTTTGTCTTTGACAATTCATTTATCTATACACACCCAAAACATTGACACCCTGCCAAGTTCAATTGCATAACCTACATAAAAAGTCTGAGTCCGACTCCCTCAAATTGGTTTAGAACCCTTGGTTCCATTGATTTAATCATTTAGATACATTAAATAAAATGGTTCTACCAAATATGACACAATAAGGAACCATCTGGTAAAACTCAAGCTTTTTGGGACGACTCATTGGTAACAGATATCCAAACAATTAACATAAGGATTTTGAGAGAGAGTGAATACTAGAATAACAGAGGTTAATAATGCTGAATGAAAATTTAACTCTGGTTTTTGTACAAATTGAAACTACAGAGAAAACCACCACTGTAGGCTTTGAATACCTGAAGTGGATATATGTCTTATTAAATATATATTTTTGTACCTGATGAAGTCTAAGCAGCACATACAAGGAGTCGTTTCCATAAAAAACTTGAGAATTCCTGTCTTTGTCGTGTAACACTGGGGGAACATGCTTTGCCAATGGCCTCACGTTTAGTAGAAAGCGTTCTGAAAATGGTAATGGCATTCCATCTCCTTCAACATCATGGGCATCAGCCATTCCTTCAGCTTCACCTTCACTCTCAGCCTTGTTATCATGTTCCCCATCCTCATGCTCTTCTCGAGAACACTCCTCGCCATCGGCAGACTCGCTTCCAGAAACATCAACATTTTCTGATGCATTTTCACTGTCATCTGATGACCTGTGAGGACTTTCTTCACCTTCATCATCAGCATCCACATAATTTTCTCCTCTGGCTTCACCACAAGCTTCTTCCCCGTGTTTATTTTGGTATTTCCGATTCACACCACCATCCTTTCCTTTATGCACTGCATCCAAACCTGTATCTCCATAAACTGCAAAATTATCCTCTTCAAAGTCTCCATTTGGAGATAACTCGCCCTCTTCTCTTTCACTTTTGAAGTGTTGAATTGTTTCATCTTGGTATCTGCAAACTTCGGTGCCTCCAGCAGTGGCCCCATTTGTGGATGTACCTGGTCTTGCAGAATCACCGCCCTAAGCAGTGATAAAGAAACAAAAATTCAGTAAATTACTCTTATGATGCCTAGTCTAACAAAAATCAATACATTATCTCTTAGTGATGCCTGATCTAACAAAAATCAGTACACCACTCGTAGTGATTCCAGAGAAAGACATGAGGTAATTAAAAATATGAGGAAAAACATGTTTTTTTTATAACCTAATTTTAAAAAAATATTACCAATATACTCCATTTTGAAAACTATGTATCAAACTACCCCTTTTTTGACTTAGTTAAAAGTCGCCATTTGGAAATGCGACTTTCTTAAGGAAGCCCAAGTGTGCAATGACGAAATCCTTAAGAATTTTTTTTAAAAAAAAAATCGTCTTTTGAAAAAAGAACTTCTTACATCCAATTTTATTTTAAAAGTTAACGGAAAAAAATATATAATTAATATAATTCATTAATATTCATTTATAAAAGACAACACAAATTTTATAAAACTATTTAGTGCATGTGTCTGATGTGTACAAGGTTGTTAATGTATTCAACATCTACCACGAAGAGTTTTCACCTATACTCAGTGAACAATATTGATCCATATGAATGTGAAACAGTGTATCACAATCCTAACATGTGGAAAATTAAAAAAGATCGTTTAAATAGTATCTATATTAGAACTGAAATGGACGTTAAAGAAAAAGTGCCAAGAAATTGAGGACTATATCGGTTTAACTGGTCATTCTCGAAAATATTGTTCAAATGTTATGAGCAACTCTAGTCAATCTATGTAATTTTTATAAAATTTGTGTTGTTATCTTTTATGAATGAATTTTATTAATTATATATTTTATTTTTGTTAATTTAAAAAAAAATGTAAGAAGTTCCTATTTCAAAAAGCGACTTCTTTAATTAAAAAAAAAATCCTTAAAGAATTTGTCTTTGCAAATGACAACTTCTAACCTAGGTAGTCAATAGCGCCGGGATCGCGCCGGAGCGGAGCGGCGAGCGACATGGCCGCGGCGGCGCAGAGCGGAGTGGTGAAAAAAGGGTTCGCGCGCGACCTGGGCGCGTTCGCGGGTCACGGGTCGCGTTTCCAGGTCGTGGGTTTGAAAACCCTAAAAAAAAAATCTGGGCTTTTTTTTTTCGTCAAAAACCAATTTTACCCCTAAATTTTAAAACGTTTTAGGGGTAATTTTGGTATTACTCCCTTTAGATGCTAGATCCAAGCGTTCGTTCTCATCTTCTCTTTTCCGTTTCCATCCATCCTTCTCATCGTTTCCAACGTTCCTATCCTTCCCATCCTTCTCATCGTCAACGTTCCTATCCTTCCCGTCCTTCTCATCGTTGCTGCATTTTCTCTATTCCCATCTCAAGGTCGTTGCTGCGTTTGCTCTGTTCCCATCCATCTCAAGGTTCGTGTTTGGTGTTTGATACTTTTGCTCTCCCATCTTCTCTGTTATTTCTTTTTCTTTTTTTTTCTTTTTTCTTCAGTTTTTTTTTACTTAATTCTTTTTTCATTCTGTTTTACTTCAGTTTTTTTACTTCTGTTTTACTTCTGTTTTTTTTACTTAATACTTTTTTACTTCTGTTTTTTGTTAATTTAATTTACTTCTTTTTTTATTCTGTGAATTTAAATAATTTGTTTTTGTTAATTTAATTTAATTTGCTTCTGTGTTTTGTTTTTGTTAATTTAATTTATTTATTTTTACTTCTTTTTTTATTCTGTTAATTTAA
>JBBPBR010000008.1:7200924-7234719 GCA_037974775.1 Cicer pinnatifidum
TTTTTCATTCTATTAATTTAATTTAATTTGTTTGTTTTTGTTAATTTAATTGAATTTACTTCTTTTTTTTGTTAATTTACTTCTGTTTTTTGTTTTTATTAATTTAATTTAATTCTTTTTACTTCTTTTTTCATTCTGTTAATTTAATTTAATTTGTTTTTATTGAAGTTGATGGGGGAAGAGGAGGAGGAAGAAGAGGAAGAAGACTATGTTGAAGATGATGATGATTTTTGATTCCTATAACATGCATTTTAGTTTTAATATTTTGTTAATTTTATTACTCTACTATGTTGAAGAACATGATGATATTTGGTATCTAAATCTATATTTTGATTAAGACTATTTGGTATCTAAATGTATGTTTTGATTTAGATTGTGAGTTTGAGACATTGTTTAATTATGCATGTTTATATAATATTATTCATGTAGAGATCATTCCGGTATCCCGCAACCCGCTATCCCGCTATCCCGGTTTCCAGGGTTGGCCGCGACGTACCGCTATCTGGGATTAACTACCTAGCTTCTAACTAAGCTATAAAAATGGGTAGTTTGGTATATAGTTTTCTAAAAGGAGTATATTGATAATTTTTTTAAAAATTTGGGTTATTTGAAAAAAAAACCCAAAAACATAACCTCTTCCATAGAAGGACACTACATTCCCTTTTATAATCACATCCACGTGGTATATGTCTCATTACTCTATGACATGCTGTCATTTTATTTGGAACTAAAGGTAGGCATAATAAATGATATCAGTAAAACCCAAATTGGATTAGTTAAGGTGTTCCTCTTGCAGCACAAGAATTGAAACATTTTTTTCATGAAGAAAGCATCAACTGGTACAAAGACAGAGCAAAAATCTTCATGCTGGTAAGAAGAAAAAAAATTATCCCTAAAATGAATTTGGAACAAGTGTGCCTTAACTTGAGTGACAAAAACTACACAGAGTTATGACATACCTCTGATGAAGGTAATTCAAGTCCTCCCGCAACAGGTACATTACCATTTCTAGATGGAGTAGCAGTCACTCCTAGAAGAAAAAAGATGAAATAAGACAATAATTACAAGGTAATTTTAGATAAAAGGTAGGGTAAGCATCAAGAAGTGTCATTATTCTTGAAGCAAGTTCCTAACCTGATGTATTATCAGTCTTCGCTCTTCCATTACTTGGCTCCATTCCAAATGCTGAAGAGATATTAGCACTCACTAACCGCTCACCAGGGTGTTCTTGTGTATTGACTCCTGATGGTTCATCAGGCATGAATGCACTAACATCCAATTTAGCGTGTTGTGTATTATTGCCGAAAGTTTCAGTTTTACGCACATTATGGTCTGAATCAAGACACTTATCTTCTCTAACCCCTGTATCACCATTTGATTGCCATGCTTTGCTGGAAGCTGACTGATCTAATGGCACAGACTCATCTCCATTTCTAGAAGAACTCACATGCTTTGGGTTTATTATGGTAGTAACAACACCAGGACTACCATCACTTTCAGCAACACTTCTGACAGAATTATTCTTAGCCACAACTACATCTTCAGTATCCTCAGCACCGTGAGGCCGAGAAGGAACACAAAGCATGGGTTCTAAAAATGTTGTCCAAACCTTCATAACTTTATCCAACTGTTCAGTTGTGCAAACTTCTCCACATGAATATTTTATAAGCTGATACAAATCTTCATGAATGTCTGGATCCAGATACTCAAACTCCAGGTTTGGAAGAATAGGCCGTCTATTTCCAGCAGCAATTGCAAGAAGAACATCATCTTCTTTGTGTTTCTTGTCACTAATTTCTTTGATTTCGGCCAGCAAGGCTGTCAATAATTTATAAAAGAAATAAGTCATGAGAATGGAATGAACAATTGTGCCCAGATTTAACCTATGATTAAGGGATTCTTTGTACAGTTTTGACTATAAATAATATCAAGCTGAGAGCTAATCTCCCAAGTCATTCAGTATCAAAACTCTGTTCTCAAGTTGGTATCGGAGCTCACGATTAGTGGGCCTATCAAAATCTCAACAGAGATCAACCACAGACAATTTATAGACTGAGTTAACAAATACATACACATATTGGTATATCAATAGCGACTAGGATATCTCACAACGACAAATTTGTTTTTTTTTTGCAGCTTTAACAAACAATCTGATTTATTCAAACATTAAAAGCCTCAGAAATCCCATTTAATAAATAAAGTGAAAAGTTATGTATTACCTTTGGTGCTCAAACTTTTTGCGTCCTGTTGCTTAAAGTAGAAGCTACGATGATCAAGAGATTTGTGGTGATTCTTAGCATATATTTCTGCCCAAACTTTACTAAAGTCAGTACGACATCTTGCCCACTCTTCCTGTTTCTGCTTCAAGCGTGTTAATACCACTGGCAAAGCTAGAGATGCATTCTTCTTTAGCACTTCCAACGCATCAAGACCATGGTCACCATATATTCGTTCAATACACCTCAGATTTAGAGCTAACATAATAGAGAGAAAACCACGTCAGAATATTGAGAATTCAAGAACTACCTTACACAGCATATCAATTGCATACCTGTTAAGTGCTCCTCAATACGAATCGGGCTGTCTCCTTTAATTACATTTTTGCTGATCTTTTCTAACAGCTCTTCTACTCGTTTAGTTGTTGCGTTTACAGACTCTAACAACATATCGAGTTCAAATCTGCCAGCACGGATTAAACAAAACATCAGTAAGGCCAAGACATAGAAAACTTATGGAAATCATAACTATTAATCAACCTAAACATAATGCAGAATGATGCTGCAACTATGACTGCAGCAAATAAAAGATAAATCCATTGTTCTCAAGATCACGATTATACTAATAGGATTGTCCCGTCCTATTTTTTTTGGCAGGCTCTTCATGCTAGACCAGTGCCTAGATAGCATGTGTTGGTCATGACTCATGGTAAGTTCGCATATCTTCATCAGAAAACCGCGAGATAGTCAAGCTTCCACGATCTTGGACAACAAAACAATGACGGATCGGATTTGACAACTCGGATCAAGAAATTCCTATTTCCCGTGATTCATGGTCTGTTCAACAAAAACCCTCACCCGTGAAGCCACAACCCCTGCCGCTTCCTCCATCTCTTTTCTCTTTCGATTTGCGACCTCCCTCTCTTCTCTTTCAAGAAGAGTAATTGCATCCCTCTTTCTCTTAATGGGTTCCCCCTTCCCCTTAAACTACTTTTTGGTGTAACCATGTGCTATTTTGTGAATGTGTGGGGATTCATGGGAAGCCAATATTTTTTTATTCACGTACTTCTAATTTAATTAATTGATCTATATATATATATATATATATATATATATTGTATTTTAAAATATCACTTTTGTTAATTTTTAATTATTAATAAATTAATATTTTAATTGAATTACTTTTATTTATATTGTAGTGTTTTCAAGAAATTATACTTTCATTGAAGGTAAAGTTTAGTCTTCCTAATATCAAAATTCAGATGAAAGCTTTGCAATGAAAAAAAAGTATTAGTGAGCTAATTTACTTGGTCCAAAGACTACATACAAGGAATGGAATTTTACCTTAATATAAAATAAAATACATATACATATGAAAATAAAATTTCATAAAAGTATGATCAAACTGTTTAAAGATGTAGGTTTTAGAGGAAAATAAACTTAAAGACGAAACCATCAATTTAGTCCCTAAACTCTCTCTCTCAAAATGAACTTAAAGAGTAAACCTCAATTTAGTTCTTAAACTCTCTCTCTCCACGAACTATAGAAATGTAATAAGCAGTCCCTAAACTGTTATCAATCCATCAAGTTAGTCCCTCGGTTGCTTTAAAAAAAGAGGACTACTTACCATATTTTTATAATTCAGAGACCATATAGGAGAGAGATTGATAGTTTAGGGACCAAATTGATGATTTATTATGAACCTTAAAATATTGAATATGAGACTAGAACTGGTACTGAATTGCTTGATCAGTTAAACAAGGTCACTGAATTTAAGAATAACCTTTGTAGAAAATAAATAATTTGATTATACAGATTATATAATTACTGCATGAAATCTTTCTTAATTTACTACATCAATAATCATTATAGAATAGGATACAGGTAAATTAAGGAAGATGATATTTACAATGTAAAAAAATCCAGAAACATACTTGAATAGTAGCAAATATGGAAAGAATCCACAACGTAATAGAGAAAGTAAAGACATTATTAACAAAAGCAATGGAAAAACCTATTTCTTTGTTTTTTGCTACTCAAAAATACTTTAGGTACGTGCCCAGAACATAGCCACAAGTACTCAAAGCGTGTTGGGTACCGGTACATATGCAGTGCACAACTTTAATTTTGGAGTACTCATGCTTCATAGTCCAAAAAAGTGATATAAAATTAATAAATTTACTTTTACGGTGATATTTGCATTTACTTATGATTATGAATGTTCAATTTATGTTTAGTTTCTATTGGTAACAATAACAAGTTTAGTTTAATGTTGTGATTTATAGGATAGGAACCTTATCTATGTTATTTTTTATGCATGTGTAATTTAATGCATTTTAACCTATTTATGATCTTTCACAATTCCATCCCCTCCCAATCGGCTTCATTAGATAAATCAATAAAAACAGGCATGGTTAAGGTAAAATAACATTATTGGCAAGCTCTAACCTGTCATCTTCACATCTAAACAAACTCTCTTCATACTGATTTTTGCGCATATGTTTAAAGGAATAATCCTCACTTCCTGAAGTGACAGACACCCAGTGATCATTCAACACTTCTGCACCAAGCTTTGTTTTCTGGCTAGCTATAGGTATTGGATACTGCATAAACAGACATAATATACGTAATAACACAATAAGTGAGAGAACCTTAGAGATTAAATTAGAATAAGATTAAATGCAAAGTGACAAGTATAGCAAGTATACATTTTTTGGTAGGAGACGGTAACTGGGAGTGCACCGGTCACAGTTAGAAAGGTCAAGCTCATTTATTGGTTTTGAAAGATACTTATCCTTGCTGGGATATAGAGACATCTTAGAACCCGAAACATCCTTGTTAGAAATCACAGTCGATTTGTCCCTTTCTCGAAATTCACGATCCCTTTCCTTCATCCCATCATCCCTGTAACGATCTTTATCCCTATCCCTCTGTTCAGCCTTCATTGGTTTCAGTCCATGTCCTTCAATCCATAAGGACTCTGATGAACAAAAGTAAGTCAGAATGTCTTTACCAGAAGATAATGCTGAAAATCATAGCATGATCCCAAATCACACTGCATAAAAACTACAAGGGGATCCCCATAACAGGATAAAGTAAAAGATTTACATACTTTTATTCATGACACCAGCAAGGAATCCACCATCTGCATTACAGGCCCTTATTAGAAACAACTTTAGAAGACTTTTACTTCATAGAAAGTAATATACTAGTTTGAATGTTACCATTCTTCTCAGCTTGTAGCAAAAATTCATTAAACCCTTCCATAAGATCTGGATACTTTCCAAGTAAATCACCCACCTGGAAGAATAAGCTATCAAGAGTAAGCTATCATATTTCATTGTATATCTTGTGAAGAGTGTTCTTCAAGGAAAATATAAGTTGCACACAGAAAAACAATGAAAGGAGGTAGAGTTTATCATAGATTTGATTGGAGAAAAATTCAGGTATCTCCAAGCACAAATTCATTGATTAGTTCCTACACACCATAGGGCTCCCCCCAAATCAAATTATGCCCAGCCCAGCTCTAGTATCCAGACAGACAATTCAAATAAACCATTTCTTTCATCCAAACTCTTAAGTTTTAGGCAACAATAATGTGGCCTAATTCACCTTCCCCATATATTTTAACATAATATTTTTTATATAACGAATTGACATCAATGTTCACTAGGGCAAACCAACACAGAAAGACTAATTACAGTCACCCATATTGAAGAATCTGACATGAAAATCAGTAAACTAACAAAAAACAATTTATAAACTGTACCAGTGACTGCAATTCTTGTCGGGTAATTATTTCCCTGCTGTAAATATGTAAACACTTCAAAAATTCCTGGTAGTCGTCAGGATTTCGCAATTTCTCTTTGACTTTATCACAGAAAGCTAACTCTTGACTATACATCCCTGAGATGACAAAATTCAAGATACATAATGAAATACAATAGGAAAGGTATGAATTAAAAGTACTAACCAACAAAGCATAGAACACCAAAAAAAAAGAATTTGGAATGACATATTTTTGTCCCCGTAAGCAAAACAAGGAAAATATTTATAGAAGATCATAAATAAAAAAATTTATAGCATAAAGAAATCATATTTTTTTATTTATAAATTTTTTAGCTTGTGATTAGATGCAGAAAAGTGAAAACAAATTTTTATGCATAAATTAATGAACTTTCAAGTTCATACAGTTTCATATTTTTCTATTTATTTCTTACCAAAGTGAGCATTGAAAGCATATGTTTCCACGAATAAAACATTGTACATAATAGCATTAGTTATGAAAGGTAAAAATATACAAATTAAGTTCGTAGATTCAAGATCAAACGTATTGATGACATACTCACTTTTCAAAGAATTTGTATGATCACAAGTGGATGACATAGAGTGCATACCAAAATTTTGATCTGCATCAAGCAATGCTTCAGCTCTTGAGTCTTCAGCCTTATGATCAGATTTCCGTTTGTGGGAAAACCGCTCCCTATCTCGACCCCCATCATGCTCATAATCTCTATCATTTCTGTCCCGTTCTCTCCTGTCTCTATCTTCTCTACGGTCCTTTTCCTTCTCCAGTCGTCTCTTTTGCTCCTTTTCTGCCCTCAACAAACCTCTGTCATAAACTGGGTCAGGACGGTCAACACTGGGATCACGATCACCATGTGAAACAATGGTCCTTTCTCTCTGTCATGCAGGTAAGAAGAAGAATGTTAGCTTGATGACCAACTATGACGCTCAGAGGGATAGAACCACCAAAGTAGTCCGAGATAAAAGGGGGGCACTTGAGGGCTGGGGTTAGAGGTTTTTAACAAATTGAAGTGGAAGTTGTCAAAGACCGACGATTACACGAGCATAACATCATTTACAGTAAAAATAAATATATAAATGATTATTAAATTCCGTTTACAAAAACCTAGCCTGCTAGCTGATAAGAGTCTCAAGCAGTAAACAACAATTAATAAGTTTTTTAACATTATAACTAATTTACCTAATTTAACATCCTAGCATGCACGTTAAATGGCTAGCATTAGATTTTTTATAGCCATCAATAACATATTAAAGGTGTGCCTCACATAAACCATAAATGCCGTAGAAGCAAGTGCCTCAACCAGAAAGAGGTGCTAATTTTCTCGAAGATGTTTCAGCAAAGCCCAAGGTAAAGCTTGGACTACAGAAAGGGACATAAGAATTGGGGACAAACCTTTTCAACATGCACTTGCCGCACTGCTGGCATTGCGGAGCTCCTATCACGAAGCAGAGAATGCCGACCAACAGCATGAGAAGAGGCAGCTGCAGACGCGTCAGGAAGAAAATGAATGAACTCATCGAGAAGATCGGGGTGATCTTGGAAAAGTGCAGCAACCTGAAGAAGTCCAGTTATGATTAAAATGTGTATCAAAGACATGTGTCGCATACTGGATGATATAGAAAAAAGGAAACGGCAAACCTTACAAAATTTGCCCAACTATAAGAAATACACATACCTCCTGATAGACATCATTGATAGCCTTATTTTCCTTTCTGTACATATTCAATATGTCTAGAAATGACTTGTAAACGTGATCGTCATCTTGAAATCGAGCCTGAGTGAAAAGAACCCATTAGGCTCAAAAGTAAGACCGTTGATTCTACATTGCATAACAAGTCTCCATGAAGAGAAACCATCAAACTCAACAACACTCTTACCTTTATCTTGTTCACAAAACTTATAGCTTCTTCAAATTCAACAGGCTTTTTAGGATGAGGTCCCTCATCCTCTAATGGAAGGGTGATTTCATATCCCTTTGGCAAAAAGGTGTTAAATCCCAATATCAAATCTCTGTGCCCTTTAAAAAGTTCCTTCACTCTTGCTATGACACCCGCAGTATCAATTCTACAAATGCATCAAAAGGAGAGACGAGTCAATTACAACTAACAAATTCAGAATACCCTCTCCCAACATAATAAAAAAAAATTAGGGCACCGGGTTGGGGGTTGTAACAGAGGCAAAATGTGGTACAACATGATCAAACCTTTGTGCTTTGAAATCTTTCATGACCTCCAAAAAGTCATCATATTTATCCTTCTTATCTTGAAATATATCCTTCACTGCCTTAAGATACGCTAATGCATCATTAGTAGTCAGCTTTTGAGCACCTCCATTCATCATCAAAGGTTGCCCCGACCTAGAGTCCAATAAAACCCCAGAAAATATTTAGACCATAAGAGAATTGAATCAATTGATGATAAAGTATTACTTACCAACACACAGATAATCAAAACCCTGACTCAATACACCAATAAAAATTGAAAATATCCATGATGACAACGACTCAAACACAATTGCTGATAACTGATAAGAAACATCTGATCTCATCTCTCAAAGTCAAACATTCCATCAAAAAAAAATATTTTTTTTTAAATTAGACGCTTTACTAATGCCTAAACCTAGAAAAAAGATTAGAAAAACTGAACAACTATCTAAACTTCGTCGATTTCAAGTTAGAACAGAAGAAAACTCAAAATTTCATCACACCAAAAAACCGAAAAAAAAATCTGCACTCGACTGAAGCTGCAAATATTTGATCAAAGCACAAAAATTAAGAATACATATACGAAGACTAAAAAAGACAGAAACTTACCCTTCTCCTCTAGAAGACGAAACCATAGGTCGTTTGAGTTGCGGCGAAGTCATGAAAACGTCTTCTCTCGACCTCTTCATATTTATCAACAAACTATAAAACCACAAAACGCAGAAACGAAACTCTTTACCAACCTCTCCTTCTTCAACAACGAATCATGCTTTCAAATTCGATAATTTTAAAAATTCTCCAAAACCTCAAGCAACTTATTCAATCAACAGCAGCAAGAATACTTCAGATCTAACGGTTAACAATCAACGAGAAGCAATAATCTCTTCAAAAGAGATAAACTCGATGGAGCCAAATCCTGAAAAAGAAAATCAAGAATCGGAAGTGAAATTTAGAATTACTTCAATGCAAAGCAACGTAACGATGAATTCGAAGGAAAAGAAAACGAAATTTATAGAGTGATCGTGAAGACTGCGAACTATTTAGTTCAAAAAATAAAAAGGAAAATTTAAAATTAATAGAGAAAATGCGTTGAATTGAATTACACAGATTTTAATTTCAATCAAAACCTTTGTAATGATTCTTCAGAGAGTATCAACGTTAAATTGAATTGATGAAGAGAACACAAAGGTTTATACTTTTTTCTCAGCTTAATCTTAGTGATAATATTTTTCTCTGGTTTTTTATTTTTCTGAGAAAAATAACGTAACAGCGATAAAGAGAAGAAACAACGAAGAAAAAAAAGAGAGAATGAAAGAGTTCACAATTCGATATATATGAGAACGAGAAATATAAGGGATGGCGTGGCGGTAGTAAAATTTAACCTTCTATCCCATGTAATGCATACGCTTTTTACCGCTTATAAACGGTTAGTAGTTTATTTTTACCTTTTTTGTGAAGTGAAAATTAGGGCTAATCCAGATCTAGATTCTATATTGTGGCCGTGTTAATCTTTGAAGTGCCGTTTTGGGGATTATTTAGGGTTTTGTTTTGATATATATAATTTTTGTTTGGTATGAGTTTGTGATTAGTAGTTTGTTGGTGAATAGGTAATGCATTGCAACATCATTCTAAGTAACAGATGATGATGAAATTAGGTCTAACAGATGGTGAGAGAATGAGTGAAAACACTTAGTAATATTTTTTGCTTCTTAAAAAAAATAGTGAGATTTTATAGTTTTTTTTGGTGGAGTAACAATTCGGAAGTGAGATTTTTATAATTTTTGTTTTTGTTAATTGTTTTGTGGATTAGATCGTTTTTATTTTACTAATGAAATGAAATGTAGGGATTGTTTTTGATTTTCTAATAGAAATGCAGGGATTGTTGTGGTAGTTAACGAAGAATCGGGTGGAATATGGGCGCCTCTTTTGATGAGATATGAGTAATTTGTTGCTTGTTAGACTAAGTAGGAAAATTCGATGTATTACCTCATAATTAGACTTACTCCATATGAAAAATAACTAATTATAACTCTTTTATTTTTTCACTCTTTCCCTCCTAAAAAATATGCTCCAACTTTCTATTCCTTTAACAAAAGTTTTGGTAAATAATTTTTTTTCCTAAATATTTGGTATGCAAATTAATAATATTGAAAATTTTATTTTTTAAAAATCTGATATATAAAAATTTTAAAAATTCATATTTTTTTTTTGCCAAAAAAATATCCGATTTTTGATAAAATGAAATTTTTCAATAGTTATAATATATATCGGAAGTTTTATTTTTTATTTTTTTGGTAGTTAATCATTTCTAGAGTATTCCGTATTGAAATTTTGTATAGTTTATTTTATTCTATCGAATTTTTAAAATATTTGAAAATTTTTGGTCTGATTTTGTTTTGCAATATTAGAAACTTCATTTTTTTTAATAATCCGATATGTATTTAAAAAAATATTAAGTAAGGATGGAGAAAATATAATTAAGTGTAGATTTGACTAAAGCCTTCACAACTTATAAAATATTTGAGTCACAAAAAATTGTCATATTTGAGTCACGAAAAATTGTCATATTTGAGTCACGAAAAATTGTCATACTTTAGACAAGAGAGGTTGGTTGACAAAATCGAGTAGTTGTTATAATTACTCATTCTAACAGAGATTGAAAAGAGAAGAAGAAAGTCAAAATTAATTATCGATTATGATAGAAGTGAAAAATATAAGTCAAATAATAGTAACTCGTGGACTTCAACTAAAAGGTGTTGTTGTCTTGAGTTTGAACCCGATACCTCATAGTTTTGCGAGTTAATTATGATGATGAACCACATACCGAAAGAATTTGAAAAGGCACAAAACTGATATGCAGCAACGTAGGCTGAAGTTACTTGAGGTTGATAAATATGTTTGTTGGAGTATGACTCGTGAAGACTCCAACATTGTGATGGATATGTTTTGGACACACCCAGACTCCAAAACATTATTGAACATGTTCCCTCTTGTATTGACCATGAATATTACCTACAAAACCAACAAGTATAGGTTATCATTATTTAAAATTGTTGGTGTAAGTGTGTAACTTCAACTAGGTTGACATTCAACGTTGCATTTGCTTACATGAATTGTGAGCATCAAGAAATTTTTTGTTGGACATTGGAGAAGTTAAAAGAGTTATTTGTTTCAAATATCTCATTTCTTCATATGATTGTGACTAATAGAGAACTTATTTTCATGAATGCAATTGAAGTTGTATTTCCATTTTCAACAAATTTACTTTGTCAACTTTGTAACAACAAAAATGTTGGAGTCAAATATAAACAATATATATTGAAGAATGACATACAGAAACTCATTCTAGATTTATGAAAGAAAATTGTTTATTGTTATAAAGAGAAGGATGCAACTTTTGCAAATATTTAAGCAACTATGTATCGATAATATCATTTTTTTTTACTATGTCAATGACAGATGATTCACTCCTCACAAGAAAATATTTGTTGAATGTGATATTGATGTCAGTGACAAATGATTGACTCATCAGTGATATGAATGTGATATTGATGTTGCAAATTATGAGGATAAAAGGGTCATTTGATACAAGTAAGGGGCGCAAAGAGCATATACACAACAATTCATTATATAAAAATTTGACTTGGGTTGTATTAAGGAAAAGTCTAACTTATACTATTGATGAATACAAAAAAGTCAATTATGTCGGTAATGGCAAAGTTGTGTGTTGTTATATACTTAGAAGCTCTAATAAATTACCTTGTGCATTTGAGTTGGCAATACAAGGTGAAAGATGTTACAATCCTATTAGTTGCATTTCATATACATTGGAAGAAATTAATAATGAATAGTGGTCCAAAGGATGAACAATTAGAAAATTATTCAAAGTTGGGTATTGCATCAGAGACAAATATAATTTTGAAAAAAAATGGAAAACGGTTAATGTTGTTAGAATGAGAATATTGAAGAGCAAGTTGCATGAAATAGTATATATAAAAACAACATCAATATGTGCACCACCAAATTATATCAAAACAAAGAGTGGTGTGAAGAAGAAGAAAGGCAAGAAAATATATGGGTTAGATGATAACAACAAAATATAATTTCAAACATGTCACATTGGGAAAAACTTTTTATTTGATTTTTTTTCTCTTCCAATAAGAGATGCGCATAATGAAGACCTATCACGTGATCGTATTGCCAATATTGGTTGTGTTAATGAAACTCATTGGGTTAAAGTTAAATTAAAGTTAGGATGTCCACTACCTCTACTTGCATGGGCTTGGAAGGACCACCGCAATGATGAGTTTACATTATAGGTTATAGCTTATGTGAGACGTCTACGACATTAAAGTTTAATAGATTTAGAACAAACATTAAATTGTATGTCTCTCGCAGTTGATTGACACTTTTGTATGATTCTTATCGCACTAACACTTTTGTATGGTCTTGATTACATCGAAATTTTTGTGTGGTCCTAGTTGCTTCGACACTTTTGTTTGGTTTTGATTGCTCCAATACATCTTTAAATATTTGCTTGAATGAAAATCATTTTAACTTTTATTTCATATCAACATGTTATTTAATCTAGATTTTGTTTATGTTAACTGTCGACGATCAATAGATTTTATGGTATTTGATAATATTACTCTTTAAGATTTGATGAGTAAACTCAACAATCTCTTTATATTTAGTGATTTTAAAAGGGTGGATAAAATTGAATATTATTGCTCGTCAATGGATGTTGATGGATGTCTTAGGTACACTAATTTTTATCTTCAAGACAATGATGATGCCCAAACAATGATCACTACCTTATATTATTATAAAACCAAAGGATTGGTCGAGTTAGACACAACGTTGACTAGATCTACCCATGATAATCAAAATACAACTATAATACTAATGATAATCCCCTTATCTAGATATGTGTAAGCCTTTCTATAAGTAGACATACATCTCATCGTTATGATCTAGCTTTTATAAGTCCAACCTCTTTTATATAAGATCATTCATTATTCGACATTGCGTATACCATTTAGCAAGACTCAAGGTTTCAGATTCGGGGACAGAGGCACCAACACCAGTATCAGAACCATAACCACCATTACCAACACCAACACCAACACCGGGACCATGAGCACTAGCAACAGGAATGTCAAAATAGAGATGTGTTACAACAACATAAGAGATCATCTAATGATAGGATATACTATAGTACCGCTATAAGTATCCCTCAACAGACTCGTGCAAATATGCGATTGGGTACAATCTAATATGGAGGGATTAAAGAGAGTTCCTATACATACCTCATTCAACATCACAAACAATGAGCATTGGCAGTATAGGAGGAATGTATTGAGTATACTAAAATCGTTGTAGGCACCTCTTCAACAAATAAGGTACCATTCTGCAGCACCAATGAATGTAGCTTGTAAATATCAATACAAACTGAAATCATGTCGTGACATCCTTAATTAATTTGGCATCTCAAAAACATCACTAGGTCCCAAAGCATCCAACTTCGCTCTATAATATGCAATATTATCATATGTTTGTTTAGCACTCCATCAATATATTTTGTGACTGTGAAGATATAAGTTCACTCATACTACATTTACAGATGTCAGAGAAATGCTCATAAATCCATGTTTGTAAAATAATTTCAAAGTGCAAAAAAGTAAATAACCATTTTATCAAATGACAATATAATAAATATAAAAAATCATCATAAAATATATTATAAAAAATGTACATTAAATAGAGATAAATATTATTCCATCTGCTTCGTTGCAGGCTTGGTACCATATCTTAGATAGCCCTATAAATTACCAAGAACAGCAAATCCTTATACTCGTTTACCACAAGTATCAAGATCTTGAAAATGAAATAGGTATTTTGTATATACAAGAGTAAATTTGTTGTCAACTAGTATAATATACCCTATCAAATGAAGTAGGTATGCCCTTGTTGCACTGTCAAGTCAAACTTCATGAAGTTTCTTAAAAAATACAACTTTCAATCATTCGAAATTATAGGAAGTACATTTATTGGTCGTAGTCTCATTCACAACTTTTTCCTCATCCACTCTTAACAACTCAACAACAACAACATTTGCTAAATCTTTCCTCATGTTAGTTAGGTGTGAATAACTTCCCATAACATGATATGCTCAACAAACCCATAACATCGTCAAAAGTAATATTTATTTTACCGAATGACAGATGACAAAAACTAGTCTTTGTGTATCATCTCTCAATAAAAGCAAATATAAGATTACCATGACTCATATGCAAACTATATCTTTACAGATGTCGTAAGTATGATCTAGTAATTGATTGATATATCTCAACTACATCTTTATTGAGGAAGTAAGTTTGATCTAGTAATCTATTAGTATATCTCAGTAGATAATACATATCTAATATTAATGAATTTATCTTGTTTTTTTACCATTTGAAACAACTTTCAATGCATGTCTCTTTTGTTTAATTAAAACAACACACATGAAGTTTTACTATTAGTTAGTTAATGGTGTTTTATGCTATAATAATTCATTAATTAAAATACATCCTCTATACTATATAACATATTATTGTGCTATATTATATTAAAAATAAGGAGATTAATATTGCAATTAAGTCTTAAATAAATTATATATTATAATATATTAATTTAAATAAATTATATATCTATATTATAATATACTTATATTATTCTATATTAAACTATAAATTATATACAATGTAATAAAATAAATTATTTTTTAACTTATTCATCCCACACTCTAGCTGCAATGTGGTGTTTATAGTTCTTAACGACAAAAAAATCGTATATTCTTCCAGAAAACAGAGGTTGATCAAGGACAACATCTGGTTGTTGCTCCTTCTGATGCATGTGATCCTCATAAATAGGTTTACGTTGTTTCTCACATTGAATGTGATCCTCATGTTGTTTGTCTCATAAGACAAACGATAAAAATTGTTGATTTTATAATCTTACCACGTGAACATAACATCCTCATTAAATAACTATATTCCCAACTACTTGTATTGTTTGTTAGTGCAAAACGATTTACACCAGCAAAAATTGGTAGATTCTTGGAAACAGGGGCATAGCTTCTTGGAAACATAAGCTAGTCATAACTGTCTCAAAGTCTCCAATAATTTTTTAAAAATACTATTACTTTTAATTTATTATTACAAGTGATATTTGAGTTATAATTTGATCAACAAAAATTGATCTATTTGATTCATATGATGGACCAATTACATCAATTTTCGTTAACCAAATTATAACTCAAATGTCTATTATAAAAAAAACGGAGAATTATTTATAAAAAAAAACTACTATAATTAAAAAATAAACTATATTTTCCAACCTAAATTCCAACTGTATTAGTTATGAATTTTATCTAGAAATATGAAAATCAAACCAAATGATCCCAAATTTTAATTAAAACTAATTAAATTAGTTTGATATTTTGTTATAGGTTTGAGTTCAAGTTGAAGTAAACCAATAAATCCGACTTTTATTGATTTGAGATATAATTTTACGTAATTTTAAAATAGACCGCCTAATATTCAAACCAAACAATTATTTTTTTATCAATATTAGTACCTTAAACAATATATTGTGTTTAAATAAAATTTAATAATTATATATATATTGGTTTTCTCCTTATAGTTAAGAAAGTTGTATTAATAGTGTAAAAATTGAATTTAATTTGTATGCATCGACGATGTAAAGATATTTTATACTGTCAATTAATCATAACCGTCAGATTAATAAAATAATTTGACTTTTATCATAATTAATTTTGAAAGCGCACTTATGGATGTTTACGATGTGTTGCCAGTTTAAAACTTTTTACATTGACAAAACATAATAATTAAACTCTAAAAATTTTGGTGTTTGAAAAAAAATTATATTTTTAAAAATTGATTTTCAATTATTAAAAATATCAATCAAAAATTAATTTACTACCTCTTACTAATAAGTGTTAAAGATTCTTATATGCAATACAATACTATTATATTTTTAATTTATCAATTAAAATTTTGACTGCTCCAATATTTTTGTTCAAGTTCGGTCACTAAATAAAAATTATACAACACTATCATACTTTTTATTTAATCAATTAAAATTTTGATTGCCTTGATATTTTTGTTAAGTTCCGTCGCTGAACAAAAATTAAGTATATATAACATTCTAACTATTGTAATTAATTCACAATGTATTTTTTTTTTATAATAACAATGCAGATGAATTAAATTCTATTTTTTTTAAATATCGTGCAAGCTTTTTTTTAAAAAAATAGTGCTAGCTTGCACGTTAGTTAATTTTTAATAAATTTAATATTGTTAGTTGACGTAGATATTTCTCTCCGAGTAAAAATTGTGGTTTGCTATGTTACGAGAAATGGGTGGTTCTTTGAATATACTCAACTAAATCTGGTAATGGACAAAGTAAGAAAATCTGTTAGTAAAAAAAAAAGGTAAAAAGATCTATAAATATTTAATGACCTTAAAATAAGTTTTATTGAAACAAATTGTAGTTGAAAACAAAATATCTGGCTTCTTAAAAGTATTTCCAACGGTGAATTTAAGATGAGTTTATTAAATGGAGTCCACCGTGCCACATCATCTTAAAATAATTCATTTCCACATCATCTTAAAATAATTCATTCATTTTTTACTCTAATTGTAAACTCATGTTCATTAAATAGGGTCTACATTGACAAATTATTCATTTATTATTCGTAAATTAATAAAAAAATAAAAGGTAACTATAATGAAAGTACCGTTCGAGAGAAAACGATAATGACAGCTTAACACATCTCCAACATTGAACTTGTAAAAAATGAAGGTTAAGTAACTACACTTAGTGGACAAACTCATTTTAGCTAGAAGAAGCTCTAATGTTCTCTTTTAAAGAAAAAAAATAGATTGGTTAAATGAACATTAATAGATTTTGAAAGCAACAACGTTGTTATTGTTAGCAAGTTTATTTATATATTATTTCGTGAATAACTAATATAAGCATTAGGTTACTCAAAGTCTTGTCTCTCAAGTTGGCTATGCATATCTCCACGGTGACATTGGAGTCTCCCTTTAGTCTTGGTGGACGGGTGCTTGATTAATATCTATGGAAGCACTTATCAATATAAAAGAATATTGGCCACTATAAATATGATATCAGGTTAAATAAGTTATATCATATTTACAGATATAATCAATTTATAATTAATTTTTAAAATCAAATTCAGTTATATTAATTAGTTATAAAAACTGGTTATGAAAAATAATTATAGATTTAAATTGAATATATGAATAAGATGTCTATGAACAACCCTACTATCAACTATATGTTTTTAACATTCCCAGGTTTTTGAACATGAGATATTTGAATCTAAGTCCAAGTCTACTCATACTCATGTAAAGTTGCTTGAAGAACTTACCTTTTGGTGATATGGGAAATTTAAAACAAATAAACCATAAACATATCCATTTTAATAATTTAGGTAGAAAAGGTCTAAAAGTCTAAGAGTATTCATGAAGGTATTTACATATTATCTGGTATCTATCAAGAAGAAGTTCGTATCAAAGACAAAATTTGAACACTCACTTTTATGACTTATGAGATACTAGACCGATACACGTGTAATGCACATGTCAGGAAACAAAAATGTCATGCAAAAATTAACAATAACATTTTTCAATCGAAATGTAAAACAAAATACAAATAATAAAAAATAAAAATAAAAGTTGCTTTTGTAGAATTCCTATTTATTTAAGATTTTGAAATACTTTTTCTTAAAATTATATTAGAAATAGTGTTTATTTTTTGACCTTAGTCATCAACAATTAGAAAATGTATGTCTTCATCTTTTAAGTAAGTAAAATGACATATTGTCTACTCAAACTCTATGAGGTTAAATAAGTTTTTGATCATTATAAATTTGATATATATATATATTTTTAATTTTTATAATTATTTTTTAAACAATAACCTCTCAAATATTTTTAATTAACAATTTTTGTCTCTGTCTTTTAGGCAATTCATGTGTATCATTTGAATTTTTGAATGATTTTTTTGCAAATATGTTTAGAACATTGTAGGAATCTCTGATGCAAAAATTTAAATTTTTTAACAAAAGATTAATTAAATATGAATTTTTAAGTGTTAAAAACTTAAAAAAAATATTTAATTCATCCCCTAGTAAAAAAAAATTAAATTTTTGTGGAAGAGATTCTTATAATGTTTTAAATATGTATTAAAAAATCCAGACAATACATATGAATTGATTCAAAAGCAGAGACTAAAATCGTTGACATAAAATATTTAAGGGACCATTGTTTGAAGAATTTTTTAAAAAAGACTAAAAATGAAATATAATATATTTATAAAAAAAATTATTTAACCCAACTCTATAATAATTATCATTATCCAATAATTTGATTTATTTTGGAACGCATACACAGAGGAGATGAAGAGACATGATAATAATCATTAAGTTCATAAATACTTTTTTTTAGCCACATGAAAAAAAATGCACATTTGCTAAAGATGTGTTCATATCGAGTAACCCAAGACTCATGAACTTCTTGTGCTATTAATGCAACACATGTGTCAATGAGGAAATCATGCGTCTCTATACCATTAATTGTTATGTCCAATCGCTTAAGGAAGACATATTGATTCTCCCATCTGAGTTGCTTAAGGAGACATATTATGAGGAAAGTAACTATTAATATTTTTCTTTACTAGTTAGTTATCCAACTTAAATGACGTGTCCAATAAATCCTTAATGTAGAATTCCTCTCCATCTAATGCATTGAGCCAAAGAACTTACTTAAAGAATGCAATGTATATAATAGTAGTCTAATGACCTTTTGTTAAAGAGCATCACACATGAGTTTCAAATTACAGATAAGGGAAAGACTACATATGAATAACTGATCAATCATTTCCAACGTTCGCATGCAGTTACCGATTTATGTTTCTAATGTTTATCAAAAGCTTAAATGTTTGGTAATATATCTCTAAATGACAATCGATTTACATGACAATCGTTCAACTTATCTAGGCAATTTGTATCACATGCATTCAAATCCACAATTGTTCGATGTGCAATCTTTGTGTTTAATAGTAGGGGTGTTCAAAAAAACCAAAAACTGAACCAAACTGCCGAACCGAACCGAACTGGTTTTGGACTGAACTGGTTTAAGAATCGAACTGTTTTCGAATTGGTTTTTTAAAACTAAAACTGAACCGAACCGGTTTTCAGTTTGAAAAAACCAAACCGAACTGGTTTTTGTTAAAAAACCGAACCGAACCGGTTTTTATTTCAAAAAACTTGAACCGAATTTGTTTTTTTAGAAGTAATTAGGGATAATTATGTAAATTTTGGCCTATATGAACAAAAAAACTAAGTTAAACCAGTTCGATTCGGTTCAAAATAATAAACCGATTCGGTTCAGTTCGATTTTTTCAAACTAAAAACCAGTTCGGTTCAATTTTCAAACGGTTCTAGTTCATAACTGAACTTTGCCCATCCCTATTTAATAGTATGCACACATTACAAAATGTAGACTACATTTAATAATATTTTGGGAATTTAATCCAATTAATCATTTATAAAAATTACTTAATTGAATGAGTGGCATATACAAATCATAATGGGAATGTAAGTACATTATGAATGAAGGAATGAAATGTTAAGAGTTGAGGTGGCATGTTTACTTTTTTAGGGAGAAAAATATTAGACCAATGCTAATTATAATGTGAGTTCGTGTAATTCATTATGACTTGAGAAAAGTCAATAAATGAATTGGGCCATATGAAAAATTTCGAGGTAAATTAATAAATGTTGTATTTAATTAATGTGGAGAACTAATGTAATTAATGTTTGGTGCTGATGTGAATTTCCGAATAAGGAAAGTGGTGAAACGATCCATTACCATGATGAATATACATAATAAATAATGATTGAACACATAAGTAGACATGAGTTGGATAACTAGAAGGTTACATTAATTATTATTAGATTAATTGTTACATTAATTAGTGAACCACTTTTAATTATAATATGAATTTGGGTCATTTATTATGAGTGGGTAAAAACTAATAAATGAGTTGAGTGATATACGCAAATTTTTGAGATAATTTAGTAAATGCTATATATAATTAATGTGACTGATTGATATAATTAATGTTAAGTGATTGATGTAAATTTATTAGGAATAGAGATGGCAATAAAATCCACACCTGCGGGTACCTATCAAAACCCGTTTGATTTGGCCAGGAAAAACCCGCTTTAATTGGATGCGGGCGGATTTTCCCCGACATTAAACTTTGGGGGCGGGGGCGGGGGCGGGTTTGGGGGTTGTGATATTCACCCCGCCCCCGCACCCGAACCCGCCCCGCAAGTATTATTATTATTATTATAATTTTTTAATTTTATATACAAATACTTATTTAATATATTTAATATTTTTTTAAAATATTAAAAATTATAATTTTATTTCTATATAAAATATGTTTAATTTTATTATTATTTAATAATAATTATTTTATTATAATAAATATAATTTTTAAATTTATAATTTTATATATTTGAGTGGGTGCAGGTGCGGGCGGGGAAACCCGAGACTCGTTGCGGGCGGGGATGAGTACTTAAATTTTACACCCGCTATGAAACGGGGGCGGATGCGGGTTTTCCCCGATTAGTCGGGTGCGGGTGTGGAGGAGGCGAAATCCGCCTCCGCCCCGCCTTAGGGATGGCAATTAGACCTAGACCCAGTGGGTACCCGCAAAAAAATCCACAATTGGTAGGGTAAAAACCCGCATAATGGGTATGGGCACGGGGACGAGTAATTACCCACAAAATTAAGCGGGTATGGGTGCGGGTACAGGTACTATAATACTCGTCCCGCACCCGCACTTATATAAATATATTATTTATTCATTTATTATATTAATGTTTAGTTTAATTAATTATTTTCTTTTATATTTTAATATCTATTAATATAATTGAATCATTACAATATTTATAATCAAATCAAAAGATAAACGTTTGCAAACTTTTTAAGAATTTGATTATGATGAATAGTTAAATAATTGTGACTTTATAACTAAGAGTTATATCTTATTAATTGTGTCTTTATAATTATACTTGCAACTTCTTATAAATTGTTTTTACTGATCTCAAATAATATTGTCGTAAGAGTTGCAAGTTCATAAAATATTATTATGGATATTTGAATGTGTATTGTAACGAGTGTTCATTTGAAATGTTTTGAGTTAGAAAATATTATGGTTTATAGTTTATGATTAGATTTATGATATTTGGATAATTTTTAAATTTAATAACAAAATAATATTTATTTATCGATCTATTTTAGTTAAAGTGTGGGTAATGGGTATGGGTACAGACACTTAGGTACCCAAAGGGTAAGAGTACGAGTATTAAAATTGATACCAAGAGGGTATGGGTACGAGTATGAGTATTTTTTTAAACTGCGGGTATGGGTACGAGTACTATAGTACCCTACCCAAACCCTACCCATTGCCATCCCTACCCCGCCCCGTTGCCATGCCTACTTAGGAAGGAAGACCACATGTCAAATTTAAACTTTGGACCTCTTTGTTGAGAATATGAGTAAATATTTGTTATAAATTCATGGAGAATTATATTCAAACATTTGAGTGGGCGGCTAAAAGATTACATGAATTATTATTAGATTAATTGTTACCTTAGTTGGTGAACTAATGCTAATTATAATAGAAATTCAGGTCACTAATTATGAATGGAGAAAAATCAATAAATGAGTTGGGTGACATATGCAAATTTTCAAGGTAGTTTAGTAAATTCTATATGTAATTAATGTTAAATGATTGATGTAAATTTTCGAGTAAGGAATACACATGTCAACTTTGGATCTCTTTGTTAGGAATATGAGCAAATATTATTTTTAAATTTATGGAGAATTGTATTCTAACATTTGACTAAGCGGCTAGAAGATTACATTAATTATTATTAGATTAATTGTTATGTTAGTTCCTGAACTAATGCTAATTATAATAGAAATTCATTTCACTAATTATAAATGAAGAAAAGTCAACCAATAAATTGGATGACACATACAAATTTTTCGACGTAGCTTTAAGAAGGTCACTTGTATCATTTATTTGCCTTTTCATGTGTTTCTTGGCCAAATTTTGGGACAACATATTAGATTCCTCGTGCATGTCCTTACTTCCAACAAGAACAACCCCCATGCATGTATTTTAACATGATCGCCTACAAAATGACCAATATATTTAGACTTATGAAGATTACTAAACATACCTTTTTGAGATCCGTATTGACCTATCCCATTCATGTTAGAGCTCTTTATTTTTCTCCATCTTAATCCAATCTCCATGAAGATCAAAGCTAGCGAGATCTCCTCCCTCACTTTCGCTTGGTTTCAGAGTTTCTTATACTAATTATGAGTTTTTTTATACAACAACGCAACTTTACCTTTTCCAAACCATCATTTTGTCAATAAATGCAATATTAGCCTTGAAAGTAGGTCCCATTATCTCATCGTCAAATAGTGGTCATAGATTATCTGAGGTCATTCGCTAATCACTTTTACTTTGTCCTGACACTATCAAATTTAACCGTGAATAATGAATTGCCAATATCCATCAATTCCATCCCTCCATGTATATCCCAAACTTTTTCAAGTTTGTTCTTCATAATGTTAAAACTCAACTTTTTATATCCACTAGTTGAACCACCAAAACACCTTTCCGTGGTGTACATAATTTCTCCATCATATTCAAATGTACATGTGTAGAACTTAAAAGCTTTAAATTACGTAAAATACGATACAATGATGTAAAATGATTAACACCCATAAATTAAAAAAAATTGTAAAAACTTAATTTTAACTTCAGAATTTTTTTGAATTTTGAATATAATTAATGACATAAATAATTAATGCATCTAGATAGTTTTATATCATAAAATTGTATGTCATGTCATTAAAAATATGTTAAATCGTAATTTTTTAATTTAAAAATATGAGAAATTGATCAAAATTGTTGACTTTTAAAATAGGAGGCCAATTACGTGAATTGGTTACGTGATGCATAACGATTTTTCTGATAACTCTTAAAAATAGTAGATATAACTATTATTTAGCATCTAACTTTCGGAAGATGTGAGAAGTTTATAAGTAGAGTGTTTTTAAACACACCGCCCAAACCGATTGAGATACCTAATAATGTTTTATTTTATGTCCAATATCTCAATGCATCAACTTCATGGATATTTTTACTTCTCAATCTCAAAATAATGTAGTGTATTGCTTTGTTTCAGTACATCAAATTTTTTGGTTGTGTAAATTTCTTTTTATGCTTGAGGATTTGAGGATTTTTGGGTCTCTTACTTGGGACGAAAAGATAGTAGGAAGGTTGATTGAGAGAAATATGGGGAAATTTTGGAGATGGTGTAATATCAAATCTAGTGGTGGAAAAGTATTGTGCATAGTGCACAATCTATGTCAATTATACACAATAGAATTTACCGATAAAAGGAGGCTAAAAATGCATCTCAACAATTTATATGGACACTTTTACTCATTTTTATAAAAGGATTTGAATCGTCTTTTATTTTCTTTTATTTCTTAATCCTATTAATTATGTACTAAGTTTTTGTCCCTCAATCCTCCATAGCACTATCATACAAGAATGTTTTCAATAATTTCACCATCATTTAACGCATCTATAACTTTTCACATATATCAAGTTTCATCTATTTCAAATATCGAGTCAATGTATTTCTACAATTTAAAAAATACAATCGATGTATTTCATTTTAAAAGACAAATATGTCACTCAAATATTTAAATATAATTTTTCATATGTTTACTCATATTCCCAACAAAGAGGTCCAAAGTTGACATGTGGTTTTCCTTTCTCGGAAATTTACATTAATCGTTGAGCATTAATTACACCAACCATCCACATTAATTACATATAACATTTACTAAGCTAGCTCGAAAATTTGCGTATGTCGCCCAACTTATTTATTGACTTTTCTCCGTTCATAATTAGTTACTTGAATTTCTATTATAATTAGTATTAGTTCACTAACTAACTAATGTATGTCTCCAATGTAACCTTCTAACTAGCCACTCACTCAAATGTTTGAATATAGTTTTCCATAAACTTAGAATAAATATTTACTCATATTTCCATCAATCATCCAACATTAATTATCACTCGTCCACATTAATTACAGCTGGTGAATCAAATAAAGATTGCTAGTATTGACTTTGGAGGCTCTCCACAGTCTACTACGGTGAATATTAGCTACCAGCCAAGCTCAACCAATGAAAGTGTGAAAATGGACATGGTCGTGGATACCACAATGCATCTTAATTGATGGGTATTATGACTTCCAGGTTCTTTAGATTTCTTTTTTTAGTGATTATGTTAGCTTAGAATTGTAGGGGGGCTCAAGGAGAGAATTTTCATAGAACGCTTAAAACTTTTTGTAGGAAAAATTAAATTGATTTGGTGGTTTTGCATGAGCCAAGGTGCAATGGTTTAGTTGCTTGCAAAACTATTAAAAGCTAGGTTTAAAAAAAAAGGTGTTGTGTAAAGCTAGAGGTTATTTTGGGGGTATTTGGTTGCTCTGGAATAGGTTAGGTATTCAGGTGGATGTTCTTTAGGAGGATCGTCATTTTCTCCATGTCAGAGTTAAGTCAAGGGTCTCTGAATCTTGGCTCATCTATATGGTTTGTGCTAGCCTTTATGGTTAATATTCATTTTAATGAGATTGATGATTCTGAAATGAAGAAATGGGGAACTCTAGTTGACATTAGAAAGTGTATTCGTTTTGCGAATTGGATTAATTATTGTAATGTGATGGAGGTTCACAATGTGAGGACTATGTGTACTTGGAGAGGCTCGAAATGGAATAATCATGATATAATCTTCAAAAAGATGGATTGTGTGTTATGTAATGTGGCTTGGAGAGTGAAATATCACGAAGGTTATAGCTAGAGTCATTCCAAGAGTGTAGTCGGGCCATCATCGCTTGTTGACTCTTTTTGAGTGTGATTGTTTGAAAGGTGCACACAAGTGACAACCCATCTAACATGTTTACAAAACTTGTCACACTTAGCAAGTTCAGTTTGGATTTTCTTAATATCAATCCCAAGAACTGAGATCAAGGATTAAGAGGATCTGATTTGAAGAATCACAAACTGAGTCTTCTCATTTGGTACCAAAATTAAGAAGGAAAACTATTGTGGGCAGTTAGTTAGTTAGCTATAACTACTTGTAACTGTTTTAGTTGGTTAGTTTGTTACTCCAAAAACTGTAAACTAACTGTATATAAGAAAAAGTAAGGCTGAAAAATTAGAGATTTTTTAAAGAGTAAATAGATAGCAAGCTGTAGATTTTCAAAAAACAAAATCTGACAGCATAGAAACTCTATTTTTGTAAACATTTTCATCTCATTATGGATCCAGTCCCCCAGAAGTAGGAGTCAATCTCTGAACTGGGTTAATAAGTGTGTGTGTTCATTTTAGCTTTACAAGTTTGAAACTCTGCTCAAAACATATCAATCTTCGTTTCAGTAAAAAACGGAGAACGTTCTTGACATTGATCTAATCAATTTCCGTTTCAGTCAGAAAACGAAGAACGTTCTTGATATTGATCTGATCAATTTCCGTTTTTTGTTTCAATCATTCTGCATTTTTTCTTTGGACAAAAACTATGAACAATCTTGATTTAATCACAACATGTTGTATGAGACATGGGGAATACAAAATATTATTCACCCTTACCCTACATTAAAAAAAGATTGGAATACAAATACTTTTGGCAACATTTGTAAAAGGAAAAGAGAGTTATTGGCTAGACTAAGTGGAATTCAAAATAGTTCCCACTATGAGTACACTAATTTTCTATACAACATGGAAAAAGAGTTACAATACCAATTGGTTATTGTCTTATATTAAGAGGAGTGTTTGTGGTTTCAGAAGTCTCGTAGGAAATATATTATTGACGGTGGTCGTAATATCAAGTATTACCACTTTAAAACTATTATTATAAGGAGGAATGGTAAGATTTTGACCTTGAGGGATGACATGTAGAGATGACAATTAAATCAAGAATCAGTCCATACCCGCAAAAAAACCTACATTGGATAGGATAACAATTCTCTTAATGGGTATGAGTATGGGTATGGGTATGGAAACGAGTAATTACCCGCAAAATTGAACGGATATAGGTGCATGTATGAATACTATAGACCCACCTCGCACCCTCATTTATATTATTATTATTATTATTATTATTATTATTATTATTATTATTATTATTATTATTATTATTATTTGAGTTTAAATAAAAATGATTTTTGTTTTAAATAATTTAGAGATTTAAAAAAAATGATTTTTAATTCATGTTTTTTTTACTATTATAAAAATGATTTTTTTTTTGTAAAGTAATTTTTAACATGTTTGTATACAATTTTATAAAAATAATTTTTTTAAACTGCAAAATTACCATAAAGGATATAAAAATGATTTTCAAGAAAACATGTTTGTTAGAAAAAAAATATTTTTTAAATATACGATTTTTTTAAATACACATATGCTTCTCTACTCTTTTATGCATCTCTATCCCCCCCTTCAAATCTCTATCTACTGTTTCTCTCACTCTCTACTATCTCATGTCCCTCAACTTCTCCTTGCTATCCTATGCAAATCAATGAATTTAAGTCATCTATTTCATTATTTTCAGATTCTCTTAAAAATTAAACATACAAATAAATCATCACAAAATATAAGAGTAATAGATTTTGGAGGTCTTGTTCTAATCTTAAAAATTGGACCCTTAATAAAAAAAGTGCAATTTTAATCAATACAAAATTGGAAAATAAATAAATTTAGCTCCTATACACATATCAAGTTATATGATGCTCTATCTACACCAATTTATATGATGCTCTATCCATACTAATTTACATGATGCTTTAGCATATCAATTTACATGATACTCTATACATACCAATGTACATGATGTATATATATTATATTCAAATTTCTTTCATGAATTTTTTTAGAAATAGTTTGGTTTTATTGTCATCTCATCTTGCAACAATTCTTTCATCTCTTAGAAATTTTTGCATCTTTTTTACTTGCTATTCTAATTAATGTTAACAAAAATGTTAAATTACATATTTAAAACAATTTATAAAGTAACCTACCATTAACCAAATTTCTAACTCATAAACAAGATCATAGTTTCATTATACATAGTCACCCAAACATAGTTCCATCATTCATGGACGCAAGACATAGTTTCATTATCCATTATCCGCACTAGTTAGTACTTCCCATAATCTTTGTTGGCATAGTTTCAATATCTGAAGCATATGAAATTTACTATAACAGAACAATTGAAATATTTCAAATTTAGCACGTTTAAATTTGTTAGTTTAATCTATTTCGTAGATATATTTTAAAATTAATAAATGTAATTGAGTACTCATAAAAAAAAACACACACACACATTGTTATATATATCTACGTTATAATATATTAAGTAGGATTGCTTTAACAACAAACATGTGGACAACTAGCAATCAAAAGAAATGGTATATGGTCATTACATGTCACTACATTGATGATGATTGAAATATAAATGTTGCATATTACGATATGATACTTACATATTTGTAAATGTTATTAATTGAATGTAGTTTTTTTCATTATGTTAACATTTTAAAAATAATTTTGCATGACAAATTTGTGTATGTAGAATGCCCATACACAATTGAAGATCTTTCAAAGGTTTTGCTAAAGTGCATGATAGATTAGAATATTGATAGAAATCAACCATCACTTTGGATAATTGTAGCACCAATGATACTATTGTTGATATGTTGTTAAACAAACTTGATTGTTTTAATCTTATGCTTGATGATCAATTATTTCATATGAGGTGTTGTACCCACATTTTAAATTTAATTGCTCAAGATGGTTTGAGTGTTATTGAAGATGGTATAGAGAAGGTTGGAGATAATATTTCATTTTGGACAGTCACACCCAAAAGAGACCAAACTTTAGGGAAACAACACGTCAATTAAAAGTTCTCACTATGTAATAGGTTACAAGTCTTTAATCGTGTAACTAAGATATTTTCAGGTACACACTAAGTAACATCCCAACTTTTACCGTTATTGGCAATGTCAGTAACGACCTTCTCGCCCCCCTTTCCCTCCGTTGGAAATAACGAGTTTTTGTCTTCTGTTGGAGTCGAACCCGATACTTGGGGGTTAAGTGTCGCCTCATCTCATTCCCACTACCAATTGAGCTAAAAACTCGTTGTTTCCAACAGGGGGAAAGAGGGGTGAAAATTTCGTGACTAACATTGTCGATAACGGTAAGAGTTGGGATGTTATAAACAAGGCGCATTTGTTATAACATCTCGACCCTTACCTTTATCGCTCAATTGGTAGTGGGAATGAGATGAGGCAATTCTCATCCTCAAATACTGAGTTCGACTCTCACGGAAGACAAAAACTCGCTATTTTTAACAGAGAGAAGTGGGGTGAGAAGGTCGTGACTAAAATTGCCGATAATGGTAAGGGTCGAGATGTTGCACAATATCCCACCACAAACATATTATTTCTATTGATTTGTGAAATAAAACTCTCTTTGAAGCAATGACATACTTGTTCAATTGAGGTTATTGGAAATATGACTTCCACAATTATTGATAAATTTGA
The DNA here is from genome assembly GCA_037974775.1 of Cicer pinnatifidum. Lineage (NCBI taxonomy): Eukaryota > Viridiplantae > Streptophyta > Magnoliopsida > Fabales > Fabaceae > Cicer > Cicer pinnatifidum. The sequence continues at coordinate 7,229,955 of JBBPBR010000008.1, forward strand.
GAAATATTGGTATGTTATTGATGGTATTATGGAGAATGCCATTGTTTTGGATCCAAGATTTAAATTCATGTTGTTAGAGTATTTTTATCAGAAACTTTATGAATGTTTGTCTTCAATTGAAATTAACAATTTCAAAAAATTATGTTACTTATTATTTGAAGATTATCAAGCTAAAACCAATGGGTTGGTGGACAATTCAATGAAAACGTTCAATGAGAAGGAGTCAAATTTAGAAAATGGTAACTATACCAATTTTTTAACGGTTATGATTCATATGTCATTGATACCAATGATGTGCAATCAAAATTTGAGTTAGATCTATACTTGGAGGAAAAGGTAATGTCTAGGAGTGCTACATTTGATATTCTTGGATGATGGAAAACAAATGGAATCAAGTATCCAATTTTGCAAAAAATTACCAAGGATATTTTGGCCATCCCAATTTCCATAGTTGCTTAAGAATCTGCTTTTAGTATTGGTGGTAGGTTGTTGAGTCATCGACGATCTAGATTTCATGAGGATACTTTAAAGGCACTTATGTGCTCACAAAGTTGGATAAAACATGAAAAACAAAGTAATAATTATTGCAATATAGTATTTATTCAATTAAATTTGTGTTCAGTTTAACTATTTATTTTCATTTATGTTTTAGAAACTATTGGTATCATTGGACCACTACAATATTTAGAATCGAAAGATAAACGTTTGTAAACTTTTCAATAATTTCATTATGATGAAGAAATAAATAATTGTGATATTATATTAAGAGTTTTTTTTGTTATTAATCGTGACTTTATAATTATAAATAATTAATATAATACATATATCAATATTTTTTATAGATCTCGAAGAATACCACCCAAGGATTTGCAACTTCATTATTTTGAATGTTTTGATGTTTATTGTAGTAATGTGGTATGTTTTGGATGTTTTGAGTTAGAAAGTATTTTGGTTTGTAATACTTTATGATTTGAATTTAAGATATTTGAATTTTTTTTTTAAATTTAATCACAACAATAGCGATTATTTATCGATCTATTTTTGTTAAAGTGCAGGTAATTAGTATGGATACATTCACTTAAGTACCTAAAGATCAAGAATACGTGTATTAAAGTTGATACTCATAAGAGTACATACACATATATGGATATTTTTTTAAACTGTCGATATGGAAACGAATATTATACTATCCTATTCAAACCCTACCCATTGTCACTCCTAAGGACATGGAACTTTGGACTGAAGATTAGGAGCAACTGAAAATGTAGGTTCTCGAATTTTATATCTTCACTAAATGTGTTCCTACCTGTGACCAATGATTTAACGAAACACTTATTCTACTGTAGCGGAAAATACTTCCATCTTATATTTATTTTTAAGCTAGAGTCAAATTTATTTTTAAGGAAAAAACTTCCAACTTATAATTAAAAAGCATGAATTAATTTTAAAAACTTTATATCATTAAAATATTAGAAAAGTGACATAGCTTAATTTTTAGCACAAAGAGTTTCATTGTATATTTGACAAAAAGTAAGTATGCATTAAAATCAAATAAATAATGTTGTTTTTGGAAAATGAAATAGTTAAAGAAAATTAAATACTATATTTTTTTTACTGAAATAAACAGTAAACAATAATTAATTCAATTCACAAAAAATACATAAGTATATCAAATAAATGAATATATATATATATATATATATATATATATATAATCGATTGTTGGATAAAAATATTATTATCAATCAAAAGAAGTACAATTCTTACATTTAGTTTAAAATTTATTCGCAATAGTTTCTAAAAATGGTCCAGGCGTGTGCAACACGTGTTACCGCGTACAATTATTTTGCTTGTAGTTTATGAATCCAAACCCACAAACCTATGTTAAAATAAACCGTAATTGTTTTTGTTAATGCAGTTTATGACTTATTTGTTGATTGATAAGTGTTTTAATTGAATAAAAAATTTTAAATACCAAGAAAAATATAATATATATTAGTTATAATTTTTTTATAAATTATATAGGAAAAAATATTTGTTATTGGTTGATTATAGGGATGAAAATAGGCAAAACCCTCTTAAGGTAACTATGGTCTAATTTACTTATGATTTAGTTTGACCTATTTAATACAAAGGTTAAACTCCGTATATTTTAAAAGCTATTTATTTAAATAGGTCAAACTCATATTTATAAAAAAAATCTATTAGGTTTGGCAGGTTGACCTATGTATATTTTATTATTTATTAATATTACTTTTTTATTATTTATTAATAATATTATTTCATATTTTAAAGTACATCAATTAGGAAATCACTTAGTAGTTGTTACATATTCAGTAGTCATTTCATTTTCGGTAGTCATTCTATATTTGGTAGTCGTTCTATATTCGGTAGTTGTTCAATTAAGTAATCACTGTAGTCGTTTCATATTTATTTGAGAGATAATAATGAGTGCGTTTGTTTCAGAAAAAAATTTATTATTTAAAATCATGTTTTAAGGTTTAAAGGGTGTTTGTTATTGGTTGATTATAGGGATGAAAATAGGCAAAACCCTCTTAAGGTAAATATGGTCTAATTTACTTATGATTTAGTTTTACCTATTTAATACAAAGGTTAAACTCAGTATATTTTAAAAGCTATTTATTTAAATAGGTCAAACTCATATTTATAAAAAAAACCTATTAGGTTTGGCAGGTTGACCTATGTATATTTTATTATTTATTAATATTACTTTTTTATTATTTATTAATAATATTATTTTATATTTTAAAGTACATCAATTAGGAAATCACTTAGTAGTCGTTACATATTCAGTAGTCATTTCATTTTTGGTAGTCATTCTATATTTGGTAGTCGTTTTATATTCGGTAGTTGTTCAATTAAGCAATCAATGTAGTCGTTTCATACTTATTTGAGAGATAATAATGAGTGCGTTTGTTTCAGAAAAAAAATTTATTATTTAAAATCATGTTTTAGGGTTTAAAGGGTGTTTGTTTCAAATTTTTTAAAAATTATTTTGTTAGAAAAATCATTTTTTATTTAATATATATAAATATGTACATTGATACTGGTTTCTGGAGAGCATCATGTGGTATGGGTAGAACATCATGTAAATTGATATAGAGCATGTAAATTGATATAGAGCATGTAATTTGAAATGTGCATAGGGATTAATTATGATTTTTTTTTTCTTGGAAGGTTGTTGCAGTGTGTTAGTTATTAGTTTATTAGATTTAATTATAATTTTATTATTTTCCCTTTTATATAAAGACATAGTTTAATCTATTTTAAAAAAATATAAAATATAATATTTAAATATTTCATGTGAATAAGACTTTTAAATTGGCTTTCAGGTCAAGTGAGGCCGGAAAAAAAAACCTATCATAGGTCGTAGGCTAGACTTAAGTCTAAAAAATTAATCGTAGATCATACTCATACCTTTTAAAGTCTGTTATGACCTATTCCCACTCCTAATTGCTTAGTCATAATATTTTTATTTATAAATTAATTAATTAAAATAGAAATCTGAATTTCATTGGTAAGTAATTAATGTCTCTTATATATTGTTTACATAAAAATTTGAAGATAATTATTATAAAATAATCATAATGTATTCTATGAATCATACGCTAGATAAATGTTTATTTTTGGTCAATTAATTCAAAGAGAAATATCTATGTCATTAATATATGTATCTCTCGAATATCTTCTAGATAAAATTTTCAAGAAATATATAATATACTAATTATAATTATAACTTACTATAATATTATTTATATATTAGATAAATGTTTTTCATTGATATATTAGTTAAATGATGTTTTTTCATAAATTAATTATAAAAAAAATAATTATAATGTTCTAAATATATTACTCACAAGATAAATATTTTTCATTGATTAATTAATTAAAATATAATCTTTAATTAATCAATTAATTAAAAAAGAAATATAAATTTCATTAATAGTTTATCTTTTGAATGTCTATATTATACAAAAATTTAAAGAATTATAATACACTAATAATAATTTTCTTATAAAAATGTTTGTTAGTGATCAATTAGTTAAAAGTTTTTTTTTTCACAAATCAATAATTTGATGATTATATATAATTGAATGACCTATTATACAGTAATAATTTATATAAATTAAATCCTATTTTGAATTGTATAGTTTTTCAAAATTAATACATTATATATGTGTATATATATATTTGAGGAAATACCTTATATATTATATTTTTGTCGAAGAAAAAAGTTTTTTTATTTAATTTTTTATTCTTTAATTAGTGCATTAAAGATATTCTTTAAGATTGTCTACAACAAAAATATAGAGTAAGAGACCAACCCAAAACACTATGAGTAAATTTATTTGTGCATTTCTTCTCGTGCATGGAATGGTTTTTGCCACCAAAGATACCTGTGTGAGTATATTTTTTTTTGTACTTCCTATGTATCATATGTAATTTATTTATTCTCTTTCTATTTCATATGAAAAAACTTATAGGTCGATGGAGAAAAGTTACTTTGTTCTTAGAAAAATCAACTTGACGACACCCTTACTTTTTTGTGAAAAATATAAAAATACTTTCTTTTTCTTTTGAATTATTTGAAAATTTGAATTATATAAAAATGAAATTTTGGTATCATAACAATGTTCCAGCTTTTTTATAAGAGAAAAAATTAGAAACCTAATGTGTTATTATTGATTTAATTTTTTATATAATTATTATTTTTCATATATTTTAGATTTTTGAGAAAAATAAT
>JBBPBR010000008.1:7237221-7247408 GCA_037974775.1 Cicer pinnatifidum
AATTACTTTGTTCTTAGAAAAATCTACTTAACACCCCCAACATTTTTGTGAAGAATACGAAAATACGTTTTATTTTGTTTGTTTTTTTTTTTTGTTGAAAATTTGAATCTATATATAAATTAAATTTTCACAACATAATAATGTTCCAAAAATTTTTTATGAGAGAAAAAATTAGAATACTAAATTTCTGAAAAGGTAAAAATTCGAAATATATATAGAAGTATCATTGGATATATCCACACAAAAATAGTATTTTATCCATATTTTCCAAAAGAGTTTGCAACTATAAAAGCGTCAAGTGGATAAATTTGTAGTGAAAATAAATTAACTGCAGACTTAATCTCTAGGTTTTGAGTTCGATTTATACGAAAGGAAAAATTCAATAACTTTCAATGGTGAGAAAAGGGAATGAGAAAATCATGAATAATAGTATCAATTAGATGGGTTGAACTTTTAGACATCCGTCTTAGTTATCGACCATTGAGAACTAAAGGCATGCTCTTGGAGATAAATGACCAAAACACTACGCGAAAAATAGTATTTTACGGCGCTTTTTTTAAGCCATTTACAGCACTTTTCAAAAAAAATTAAGCGCTGTAGTATCCAGCGCTGTAAAAAGATACAACAACGCTCTTTAAAATAAAAAAGCGCTGTAAATCTCTTCTAAAAATACGTTGTTTGTTGTATTAGTTTTACGGCGCTTTTTAAAAAAAGCACTGTAATAGGTGCATTCTTTTATTTCAATTAGATCTCTTTTTGGGATTATATCAACAATTTCTTTCATAAATCGCAATATACAGTATCCGCAGTCTATGTTGTTAGTTTGACGAAAGCACTATAAAATAAAACATATAAGTCAATAAATATTTGTTCATTGATTGTTAATGAAATTTTAAAGGCATATATTTCAAACCTTTATTAGAATCCATGTGATTTATTTGATTTTTGTTTCGACACTGTAGCACCTATTTGAGCTCGGAAACTTGTAAAGCACTATCAAATAAATATGATTATTAGCATTAACAAAGACATTATATATATATATATATGTGTGTGTGTGTGTAAGAAATAAATGAATACAATACTTGAAGAGTGCGAAGAAATACATAGGGTTCGTAGGGTTACGGTTTCGTTTAAGAAGGAACAACGAGAATGCGCAGAAATACGAACGGTTCGTAGGACAAAGTAGGATTCGCAATGAGAAGAGTACGTAATAATGTTCGTAGGGATAGTAATAAATATGGAAATGATTTGCAATGGAGATGGTTAATAATATGGTTCGTAGGGATAGTAGGGTTCGCAATGAGAAGGATAATGAAGAGGAGAATGACACTGAAGCGTAGTGAAGTTTATGTAATAAAGAGGAAACTGAAGCGATTTACTGTTATATATAATAGCCTATTACAATGCTTTTTTAAAAAGCGCTGTAAAAGACCTCCTTATTTTATTTTTTAAAAGCCTATTACAGCGCTTTTTAAAAAAGCGCTGTAAAAGACTTCCTTATTTTACTTTTTAAAAGCCTATTACAACGCTTTTTTAAAGAGCGCTGTAAAAGACCTCCTTATTTTATTTTTTAAAAGCCTATTACAGCGCTCTTTTAAAGAGCGTTGTAAAAGACCTCCTTATTTTATTTTTTAAAAGCCTATTACAGCGCTTTTTTAAAGAGTGCTGTAAAAGACCTCCTTATTTTATTTTTTAAAAGCCTATTACAACGCTTTTTTAAAGAGCGATGTAAAATACATCCTTATTTTATTTTTTAAAAGCCTATTACAACGATTTTTTAAAGAGCGCTGTAAAAGACCTCCTTATTTTATTTTTTGAAAGCCTATTACAACGCTTTTTTACAGGCCTTTTAAAGCGCTTGTCCAAAAGCGCTGTAAAAGACCTCCTTATTTTTTTAAAGCCTTTTACAGCGCTTTTCTAAAAGGCGCTCTAATAGGTCCTTTAGTTATGTGAAAGCGCAAGTCTTTTACAGTGCTTGTCAAAAAAGCGCTGTTGTATCCTCCGTTATTTTTAAAATATCATACAACAGCGCTTGTATTTAATAAGCGCTATAAAAGATGCGCTATAAAATGTCATTTTTGACGTAGTGAAACTTTAAATTATGTAGATCCAGTAAGTTTACGAGGCCTCTCTATCTTTTAAGTATAACTAAATCTTGAACTTAATTTTCATCATCATTATAAACCGTTTGGTGAGGAATATCAACATCGTTGATAGGATAAATGACATTAATATGAGTAAAAAAAAATTAAAAGATATATAAACAACAACACTCTCATTTCTAAAATCAATAGTGGTATAAGAATGACAATAAAATCTAGATTTTTTTGAGCCAACACAATACTCGACTAAGAAACAACTAAATGTTTTGAGATCAAGTTTCTTAAGCTGTGTAATCATAACTTATCACTTCTACTTTACAACCCCACACACTAAAATTCTTTAAGCTTGGCCTTTTACCTGATATTAGTTCATAAGGAGTGTTGGCAACAAACTTACTTGGAACACGGTCAATAATGTATGTAATTATTGTCAAGGTACTACCCTACAAAAATCCAGCTTGACTGTCAAGAACGAAGAACATTCTTGACAACATTCTGATCATTCTCCAGCATGTTGACATTAATCTCCAACATGCTAACATCATTATCCAACATGTTAACATTAATCTCCATCATTCTAACATCATTCTCCAACATGTTAAACATAAATCTCCAGAATGATAACATCAACATGCAGAATGATCATCAGTCTCCAGAAGGATCATCGATCTCCAGAATGATCAGATCAGTCTCCAAAATGATCAGATTAGTCTCCAAAATGATCAGATCAGTCTCCAAAATAATCATATCAGTCTCCAAAATTATTAGACCAGTCTCCAGAATTATTAGACCTGTCTCTAGATTGATTATCAATCTCTAGGATGCTCAAGACAAAGTCTCCAGATTGATCTTAAATCTCCAAACTTTTCGATAAACATTTTGCAGCAGTTCATTATCATTCTCCAAGTTGTTTTGGCAGAACCAAATCTCTAGATCGAAGCAACATAATCAATCATATATCTAAAGATTAAAAGATCATTAAACACAAGATAAATCTGATCAAGATCAAAGAAACCAACCCAGTCAACAAAGTTCACAAAGTGCTCAAAGGCTGAAATATTTTATTAATATAAATTGGTTGTGGTAAAATCTAACAGAGCACTACCAACAACTCTTTTGACCATTATTAAATGTATTAAAAATCCAATAAAAGGAAGGCCAAGCTCAAGGAAAAATTAGAGCTTCAAGTACTAATCAATTCATTACTTATTTCAATCATACTTGAACTTCTCTTACTCACATACATTGAATCAATTATGATTTTTTCCATTTGATTCCTAGAGTCATTCTCGTATATTTCTCTATCAAAGAATCGAAACTCAAACAAGTGTCGAGCCTTATAAGATTCTAACAAAACTGAAAGCACAGAAGTACGCCTAAGAGGGGGGGGGGGGGTGAATTAGGTGTTAGTAAATTTTCTTGTTTTTAGTGATATGGTAGTTGAATTTTCTGAGTTTAAGAAAAGGCTTAATAATAAACTGCAGTAAGTAAATGGACACTTTAAGATTTATCCTGGTTCCCCTTATAACCAAGGGTACGTCTAGTCCTCTTGCACACCACAAGAGATTAATCCAATACTTGTCAGAAAATGTTCAACTCCCACCCTGGGATTCTTGCTACAAAACTTCTAACAATACTCCTAAGATAGCACACCACTATCTTAGATTAAGCTACCTTTTCAAATGATACAATAAGGTTTGAATGAGTCTAGGATGAGGTATATTGATAAACAACTCAATAGCAATTCAAGTACTTGAGAACCTTTTAGAATGATATGAAAATCTAATGCAAGTACTTAGAAAAAAATCAGAATTTTGTTCAAAGTTGTTCAATGAATTGATTCAAGGATTCATTCTATTTGATCTGAAGTTATGGGGTATTTATACTCCATAAAACATCCCTTCAGATTCGTGGCCATTGATCCAAGAGGTTTGATAAAAAGTTACAATGTTCTAGAGCCATCCCAGATCTGAAAAAGTGTAATGTTTCCAGTTGTATTCGAATACAATATATGTGTATTTGAATACACCTCTTTGTAACGTTCAAAAATATTCAAATTTTTCATCTTGTATTCGAATACACATTGGTGTAGTCGAATACAAATTAGTGAATTTTAGCCTCTGACTTAACTTGTATTCGACTACAGATGTGTGTAGTCGAATACACATATAGGAATTTTGGCCACTAACTTGAAGTGTATTCGATTACACATTGTTGTAGTCGAATACAACATTTAAATTTTTGCCTCTGACTTAAGTTGTATTCGACTACACATTGTTGTAGTCGAATACAACATTTAAGTTTTTGCCTCTGACTTAAGTTGTATTTGAATACAACATGGTGTATTCGAATACACTTATGTACTTAGTCAGAAATATGATTTTTAAATACTTTGTTAATGTGGTTTGGACTTTTGAAACTATTTTAAATGCATGTATAAATGTGACTTGTTCTCATGTACTTGAAGTATTGGTTAGTATCATATACCTTTACATTTTATCATCTATTGTTTGGATTTGAAGCTTATTATGAAGCTTATTGATCTTCTTTTTGATCTTGTTGCATCGTCCATAATCGGTGGTCTTTGTCGTCATCATAAATATGTAGTTTACATTAGGAAGGACACGCTCAAGGAAAAATTAGAGCTTCAAGTACTAAGCAATTCATTACTTATTTCAATCATACTTGAACTTCTCTTACTCACATACATTGAATCAATTATGATTTTTTCCATTTGATTCCTAGAGTCATTCTCGTGTATTTCTCTATCAAAGAATCAAAACTCAAACAAGTGTCGAGCCTTATAAGATTCTAACAAAACAATCTCATCATTATTGTAAAACTCGAACTATAAGAGTTTAATATAGTTTGGGTAGATTGTAAGAAATTTTTTCAAGGTTGATAGGTGACCTAAATGAACTCCTTTCTGGATGGAAAGGTTTTAACTTTGTAATAGATCAAGGTTGATCCAAGCTAGGTGCTGTAAAACCAAGAAGGTTCTTTGTTTTGAACATTTAGTGAAAAATCTCACAGTTGTGAGGACTAGGCTTAGCCCGAATTGGGTGAACTAGGATATATCCTTGTGTGGTATCTCTTCCCTTATCTATTTACTTTCATTCTGATTGATTATCAAGTTAAATACATAAACTGAATTACTGAATTTAACTAACCAAGAACGTTCTTCGTTTTCTGATTAAAACCAAGAATGTCTCCGTTTTCTATTTTCACAACCAAGATCAATCTTGATTTATTTTCTCAAGTTTTTAACATGAATTTTTAAAATGGTGAATTTACAATTCAAACCCCCTTTCTTATAAATTGACATTGCTACTTCAGTTGATATTAGAGGAATCGTGCTCGCACACCAGCAAGGTGTTTAGATGTGTTTCCTTCTTCTTGTATTTCATTTGTAGGCTTGAGGGCTTTGCTATTTTGGAAGGGTGTAGGCATAATTTGTGCATCATTTTGAGACTCTCATGTTCTCTAATTTGATTATAGTGAAATTATTTCTTTGGTCTGGACGACCCACGATATTTACCCTTGCATTGAGAGGTTTTTCACGTTAAAATATCGTTGTTTTTCACACTTTTTTATTTTGATTAATTTGCTGCCATATATTTGTTGTTGCTTCGCACAAGTTCTTGCAAGTTATGGGGAATTTTACATCTTGCGTATTCCTTGTGTTTTTGTATTTATTCCCCATTATAGTGGCATCAGAGCTCTTGATTAAATGGTTGTTTGGTTTGCTTGAAGGATGGAAAAAAATATGAATATAAAGATGATATGTTTTAATGATACTAATTACCATTTGAGGAAGGGCAAGATAAAAGATTTGTTATTTTTGAAGAAAATGCATCTTCCTATTTTTATTTCTAAAAATCCAGATGATAAATCTATGGAAGAATGAGATTTTGAACATCAAAAGGTATGTGGTTTTGTTAGGCAATATGTAGAAGATCATGTTTATAATCATATTGGTAATGAGACAAATGTAAAAACTAGGTGGGATAAGATACAAACTTTATTTGCCTCCAAATCAGGGAATAATAAATTATATTTACTAAATAGTTTTATAAGTTTGAAGTATAAGGAGAGAACGTCTATTTCTTACCACTTGAGTGAATTTCAGGAGCTCTTTGATCAAATTTCTGAAATGGGTATCAAGTATGATGATGAGCTATTGAGACTATTTTTAATGTTATCTTTACTAGAATCTTGGGAGACATTTTGGGTTTTTTCACATCTTATACTCCAGGTGACTTTGGAGTTTTGAAGATGGGTAATGATGGTGAATTTAAGGTAACTGGTGTTGGTGATGTATGCTTGCAAACCAATATGGAAATGAAAATGTTGCTTAAGGAGTCAAACAAGCTCAAGATGTTCATTTCAATTTGATCTATATGTATATGCTTGATGAAAGTGGATCTGATAATCATTTTGCTTATGGAAAATGGAAACTCAATAAAGGTAACTTGGTTGTGGCTAGAGGAGAGAAAATTAGCAAATTGTATTGGACAAAAGCTTTGGTTGCTAAGGACATTGTGAATGTCGTGGATATGGAACCATCTTTGTGGCACTAAAAGCTTAGCCATATAAGTGAAAAAGGTTTAAATTATTTAGCAAAAAAGAACGTGCTTCCAGGATTGAAGAATGTAGATTTGGAGAAATTTTTTCACTGCATAATTGGTAAACAAGCAAGAGTATCCTTCAAAAGGCATCCTCCCTCTAGAGAGTCAGTTGTTTTAGTTACTGCATTATGGTGTCTGTGGTCCTTTAAAAGTAAACGATTTTAGTGGTGTACTTTATTTTATTACTTTTGTTGATGATTGATCCAGGAAACTATGAGTTTATGTTCTGAAGACAAAATATCAAATGTTGGAGAAGTTCAAACAATTTTATGCTTTGGTGGAGAGGCAGACATACAAGAAGCTGAAATGTGTTCGTACTAACCACAGTGGTGAGTATTATGGACACTTTGATGTCTATTGCAAACAACTGAGTATAACACATGAAAAGACTCTTTCTAAAACTCCTCAGCTGAATGGTTTAGCAGAGATGATGAATCAAACACTTGTTGAGAGAGTGAGGTGTATGCTCTCTGAAACTAAGTTACCTAAACATTATTGAGAGAGATAACACCTTAGCTGATGGTGATCTAATTCGGTCACCTGTTCCTGATTTGGATACAACTGATGGTAATGTGATGAGCCACATGATTATGTTGATGATCATCGACTTAGAGATGAGTTAAATATTCCAACTATTGAAGATCATGAGTTGTCAAACAATGAGAATCTTAGTGATGCTTGTGAATCATCTCTAACCCAACTCAAGAGGTCTAAGAGGCATAGAAAACCATCTACATGGTATGTCTTGACGAGTATGTGAATTCGATTTATAAAGGGGAACTTGAGTGTTTTCGAGAGGCCATGGAGAGTGAAGAAAGTCAAAAGTGGTTGGATTCAATGCATGATGAGATGAAATCCTTGCATGCTAATCACACTTATGATTTGGTGAAGTTGCCCAAAGGAGAGAGGGCTTTGGAAAATAGGAGGCTCTGTAGAGTGAAACTTGATAGCAACTCAAAGTCTCTGAGGTATAATGCCAGATTAGTGGTGACAAGTTTCTATCAAAGGAAAATGTGTTGATTTTAATGAGATTTTCTCAAACGTGGTAAAAATGTTATCAATTAGAATTGTGTTGAGTTTGACAACTACTCTTGACTTAGAGGTAGAGAAAATGGATATAAAAACGACTTTCCTTCATGGTAATTTGGAGAAATAGATTTACATGAAGAAACCTGGTGGTTTTCTTGTTAAGACAAGGAGGACTATATGTGTAGACTAAGAAAGAGTCTATACGGTTCGAAGCAAGCTCCAAGACAATAGTATGAAAAGTTTGAGTCTGTTATGTGTGACCAAGGATACATGAAGACTACTTCTTATCATTGTGTATTTGTTAGAAAATTTTCTGACGATGATTTAATTATCTTATTATTATATGTTGATGACATACTTATTGTTGGGAAAAATATTTCCAAGATTGACATGTTAAAGAAGCAACTAGGCAAGTCTTTTTCCATGAAAGACATAGGAACAGTTAAACAGATTCTTGGCATAAGAATCATATATGATAGAAAGGAGAAGAAACATTGGGTGTCACAAGAATACTATATTAAGATAGTGTTGCAAAGATTTCATATGGAAAACTCCAAATGTAAGTACTCATCTTGCTACTCATTTTAAGTTGAGTTCTAATCAAAGTCCTTTTACTGAAGATGAAAAAAGAGACATGGAACGAGTTCCTTATGCTTCTAATGTGGATAGTTTGATATATGAAATTGTGTGTACAAGACCAAATATTGCGCATGTTGTTGGTACAGTCAGTATATTTTTGTCAAATCCAGGTAGGGAGCTTTGGAATACTAAAAATTAGATTTTGAGGTATCTTCGTGGTACTACATGTTTAAGTCTTTGCTTTGGAGGTGACAAACCTATTTTGGTGACGTACTCTAACTCATATATGGCTGGAGATATTGACTCAAGAAAGTCAACTTCAGGCTACATGAGTAAATTTGTAGATGGAGTTGTGGCTTGGCAGTCTAGATTACAAAAATGTGTAGCGTTGTCTACAATTGAGACAGAGTTTATTGCCATTACTGAAGCATGAAAAAAAGTTGATTTGGTTGAAGAAATTCTCGCAGAAGCTTGAGTTTATTTAGGACAAATATGTATTATTTGTCGATAGTCAAAGTGCTATTCATCTTTGTAAGAATTCGACATTTCATAATAGGTCCAAACACATTAATGTGAGGTATCATTGGATACATGATATTTTGGATGCTATGTTGTTGGAGTTGCCTAAAGTTCATACTGATTATAATGGTTCTCATATGATGACTAAAATATTAAAAGAGTCAAATTTGAAATTTATTGTGATATCGTCGATTTGACAGTTATCTCTACATAATTGGTAGAGGGAGATATGTTGGATATTGAGTTCCCATCCTATGTGGAAAAATGTCTAAATATTGTAGCCCATGTGTCTCAATTATTTAAGTGGAGAGTGATCTAATAAGGATTGCAAGAGAGAGACTATTTTGAAAGAAAAGACAACCATCAAAAGGGAAAAGAGAAGAGTAAATCCTGTTCGCAATTTTGTTAAATCAATTTCAGAAAAACATCGAATGCATATTTATGACCGTTAGATCGGGCTGATTATTGGACAATAGGTTTTCAAGATTCAGGTCTTTGTTTTCGACGGTCGGATCAACGAAACGATGTCTGGAGGAGGAGGAATTGTGCTCGCACACCAACATGTTTTTTTGGATGTTTTTCTTCTTCTTGCTTTTCATTTGTAGGTTTTAGTGCTTTTCTATTTTGGCTGGTTGTAGGCACAATTTGTGCATCATTTTGAGACTCTCTTGTACCCTTATTTGTTTATAGTGGTGCTATTTCTTTGGTTTGGACGCTCCGTGGTTTTTACCATTGTCTTGAGGGGTTTTCCACGTAAAAATATTGGTGTTTTTTACACTCTTTTATTTTAATTAATTTGCTGCTATATATTTGTTGTTGCTCCTCACGGGTTTTTGCAAGTTGAAAGAATTTTTTATCCGTTGTGTATTACTTGTGATTGTGTTTCTGTGTTTATTCCCCATTATTTTGTTGAGGTGTTCTCGAAATGTTATATTAGACATCAATACCACAATCATGTAAAAAACGAGGAAAAGACAAATGAGTTTCCACTAGTATCATCGTACATATATCATTAATTAAATTATAAATATTTAATATACATACATATTAATAATTATATATATATTCGATATTTTATATGCATGATTTATAAATATTTATCAATAACATATATTTATCATGTGATTTTTTTTATATTTATTACTGATAAATATTTATTCTATATTATTGAAGTATAAATCATAAATATTTAACCTAAGTTATTTTAATATTTATTCTATATTTTTTATATATTTATTTCAAATTATTTTAATATTTATCTCATATTTTTTATGTATTAGTAAAAAATAAGAAATGAAAAATATAATTTTTTATATATACTAAAAAT
>JBBPBR010000008.1:7257080-7270560 GCA_037974775.1 Cicer pinnatifidum
GAAATAAGTTTAAATAATTCTGCACAATAAAGTCAGTAGTAAACACACACAAAAAAAATGGTAAAATAAAAAAAAATACATAGACTTGTAATATTATCTATTAAATAAATAAACCTTTTAATAATAGAAAAAAAAACATATTCAAATGTAAACTCTTTCAAAATAACTTTTAAGTAAATAAGTGATTGAAACAAAATTCATTTTTATATTAAATAGCACAATCCAAAATTAAAAAAAGAAAATCGATTAATACTACTCATAAATAAAATAAATAGTGTTTATTATCATTTAATTACATCCATAATTATTTATAATAAAGAGAAATTAAATAAAAATTATAGCAAAATTTTATTAATTAAAGGGAATAAAGTAATAGAAATATAAGTGGCAAGGCTATAATGACTACTGACTAGCCAGCAAAGCATCGTGAAGTCCAACACAAATCATGAAAGCAAGAGTTAAATCCAAACAGCCTGGCAAATGGTTGGCATAGAGCAAAAATGTTTGAAAAGATAGCATAAAATGGAAACCGTGAACATCAACAAGTCCAATTTTAAGCATAATAAAAAATAATTTCAACCAAAAAACAAGATTCACCCAACCAAAATAAAACTCTAAAACAACATTCACACAACCAAAATAAAACTCCATCTTTCAAATAAATTAAATCTGGTTCTAAATTTTAGCTTCCAATCTATGTAGTAAACATGAAGATAATGAGAAGATACATGCCTTTCTAGATACCGATGAAGACAGAGACGGTGGTTCGCGGTGGAAGTTGAAACAATGGTGATGCTTTCTGTTTCTTCTTCTTCTCTTTTTGTTTATGTGTTTTTCATCAATATTAATCTCATATCTCTCTAAAAAAGGAAATGTTCCTTCTCTTTTTTCAAAAGAAATAAAACTCTCTTCTTTTTGTGTTTTTTTTATTAGTCGAATTTTTTAGATCTCTCTCTTTTGTATGGGTGTCTTTTTTTTTGGTAGAGTTAATCTCCGATCTCCTCTTTTTTAAACAAAATCGGGATGTATTTATAGAGTTTTTTATTTGTGTAGTTGTTTTCTTTGCCTGCCTTGGTCCTTCTCTATCAATTGCTTGTTTGATGTTTTGATTTATTTGCTCATCATCTGCGTTTTCTGCACATTTGATGCCTTCATTATTTGTTCTGATCTGAGCTTTGCTGAGCTTTTATTTGTCATTTAGTTTTTTTTTTAAACTCAAAAATTTGTCTCTTTGTTAACTATAATGTGTACAATGGCTGATTTATGAAAGTTATATTTTTATGTTTCTGTAATTAGTTACCAAGCAAATGTCAATGATACTGCATCTGAAACAGAAAGGCAGCAACAAAACAGAGCTAAACATTGCATCATAAACACAGAGGCATCAACAAGCAACAAAACAACCAAATGCTTAATTTAGTTTGGTTTAAATCTTATTGTAATTTAATTTGATTTAATATTTAGGGTTGCAATTTAATTGTAATTGTAATTTAAAAATTATTGCTTGATTTGGTATTGTAAGTTGATGAGATTACTTATTGTAAATATATCTACTTCTTTTTTAATATATATTTTCCTTTTTGATTTATTCTTGGACAAAATTAGGGTACTACACCGATTCCCGATTTTGTTAAATCAGTTTAATAGAAACATTGATTTTGCATTCGTTAACCGATTGATCAAATTGATTTTTGGAAAACAGGTTCGAAAAATTTAGGTCGTTGTTTTCAACGGTCGTATCCGTGAGGCAACGTCTTGAGGGGGAGGAATCTTGCTCGCACACTAGCAAGGTTTTTAGATGTTTTTCTTCTTCTTTATTTTCATTTGTAGGCTTTAGTGCTTTGCTATTTTGGCAGGTTGTAGGCACCATTTGTACATCATTTTGACACTCTCATATGTTGAGACAAAATCTGAATTTAATGTTTTGATGAAAACAAACAAAAAGTTAATTAAGAATGTTAACTATGATTCTAAATGTTATGTTAATTTAACTTGTGCTTTTGAGTGTATTAATTTAAAGATAGATTTTAAAAAAGCAAAGATACCAGCATAACAAGGCAAGAAACTGAACGAACAAGAATTGATTCTTAACAAAACCTAGAAAATGGAGAATGTTCTCCAGTTTTAAACTCCAAAATCAATAAATCTCCACTAGTTAAAAGAAGTTTTAGCCTCTAGATTTTACATCTATATCATCAGCACTTGGCAAGGAACAAAATGAGATGATCAGATTCAAAGAAACTACTAGAATCACAAAGAGATAAGATTACGAATTAGCAAGACCAAATAGATCTGAACCTTCTCCAGCTTGACTGTCAAGAACAAAGAACATTCTTGACAACATTCTGATCATTCTCCAGCATGTTGACATTAATCTCCAGCATGCTAACATCATTATCCAACATGTTAACATTAATCTCCATCATACTAACATCATTCTCCAACATGTTAAACATAAATCTCTAGAATGATAACATCAATATGCAGAATGATCATCAGTCTCCAGAAGGATCATCGATCTCCAAAATGATCATATCAGTCTCCAAAATGATCAGATCAGTCTCCAAAATGATCAGATCAGTCTCCAAAATAATCAGATCAGTCTCCAAAATTATTAGACCAGTCTCCAGAATTATTAGACCTGTCTCCAGATTGATTATCAATCTCTAGGATGCTCAAGACCAAGTCTCCAGATTGATCTTAAATCTCCAAAATTTTCGATAAACATTTTGCAGCAGTTCATTATCATTCTCCAAGTTGTTTTGGCAGAACCAAATCTCTAGATCGAAGCAACATAATCAATCATATATCTAAAGATTAAAAGATCATTCAACACAAGATAAATCTGATCAAGATCAAAGAAACCAACCCAGTCAACAAAGTTCACAAAGTGCTCAAAGGCTGAAATATTTTTATTAATATAAATTGGTTGTGGTAAAATCAGACAGAGCACTACCAACAACTCTTTTGACCATTATTAAATGCTCTAAAAATCCAATAAAAGGAAGGCCAAGCTTAAGGAAAAATTAGAGCTTCAAGTACTAAGCAATTCATTACTTATTTCAATCATACTTGAACTTCTCTTACTCACAAACATTGAATCAATTATGATTTTTTCCATTTGATTCCTAGAGTCATTCTCGTGTATTTCTCTATCAAAGAATCGAAACTCAAACAAGTGTCGAGCCTTATAAGATTCTAACAAAACTGTAAGTACAGAAGTACGTCTAAGAGGGGGGGGTTGAATTAGGTGTTAGTAAATTTTCTTGTTTTTAGTGATATGGTAGTTGAATTTTCTGAGTTTAAGAAAAGGCTTAATAATAAACTGCAGTAAGTAAATGGACACTTTAAGATTTATCCTGGTTCCCCTTATAACCAAGGGTACGTCCAGTCCTCTTGCACACCACAAGTGATTAATCCAATACTTGTCAGAAAATGTACAACTCCCACCCTGGGATTCTTGCTACAAAACTTCTAACAATACTCCTAAGATCGCACACCACTATCTTAGATTAAGCTACCTTTTTCAAATGATACAATAAGGTTTGAATGAGTCTAGGATGAGGTATATTGATAAACAACTCAATAGCAATTCAAGTACTTGAGAACCTTTTAGAATGATATGAAAATCTAATACAAGTACTTAGAAAAAAATCAGAATTTTGTTCAAAGTTGTTCAATGAATTGATTCAAGGATTCATTCTATTTGATATGAAGTTATGGGGTATTTATACTCCATAAAACATCCCTTCAGATTTGTGGCCATTGATCCAAGAGGTTTGATGAAAAATTACAATGTTCTAGAGCCATCCCAGATCTGAAAAAGTGTAATGTTTCCAGTTGTATTCGAATACAGTATATGTGTATTCGAATACACATCTTTGTAACGTTCAAAAATATTCAAATTTTGCATCTTGTATTCGAATACACATTGGTGTAGTCGAATACAAATTAGTGAATTTTAGCCTCTGACTTAACTTGTATTCGACTACAGATGTGTGTAGTCGAATACTGATGACTCTTCATCATATGCATCATTTTTATTGATTTTAGTCTTATTTATCTTTAATCATTAGTTAATTTAATAAGTTATTTAATATATTTTGTTGATTTTAGTTATTTGATTTAATGAAATGTTTTTGTTCTTATTTGCTTAATTAAGTAGAGATTTTTCGTAGTTTTGCGTTGTTACTTTGTTTTAGTGTAGTGCTGAATTTTGGTGAGAAATCAACATGACCTATATGGAGTATTGCAGCCATATCTGGAGTTCTAGATGTATAATTGGAGTCAATCCAAGTGCTAATGAAAGCTAAGATCCATATCTACAACTTTCATGAAGACACCGGGACCAAATTCAGACTCGAAAGATAAGAAAAATGCAAAATACATCAGACAGCAGATGTTGTGCGCCTGGAGCGCGCCCTGCGCGCCTGGAGCGCATTTCCAGCCATTCAATACTGTCAATACGCGTCCGGAGCGCAAAGACCGCGCCTGGGGCGCGTGACGCGCACCATCATTCATAAAAACGCAATTTTTTACTGGTTAGGGATCTTTTTGACTCTTGGGAACTTGGGAGACTTGTGCCCTAGCATAGAAACTCAAAGACGGCCATTTCTAACGCCATTGAAGCAGTTTTATTAAGAATCATCCATGAATCATTCTTGTAATTCTTCTTTAATCCTTATCTTTTGTATCTCTGCCATGAGTAACTAAACCCTATTTGTTAGGGACGAGTGTAACCAGATGAAACCCTTAT
Organism: Cicer pinnatifidum; assembly: GCA_037974775.1. Lineage (NCBI taxonomy): Eukaryota > Viridiplantae > Streptophyta > Magnoliopsida > Fabales > Fabaceae > Cicer > Cicer pinnatifidum. The sequence continues at coordinate 7,261,837 of JBBPBR010000008.1, forward strand.
TTTTCTGATTTGATTTCTAGTTATATGAATGAGTTTATTGAATTGTTTTTCTCATCTCTGTGCTTAATGCTTTTTATTGTTTGATCAACATTAAAATGTTCTACGATTTGTATTTTGAAACGGAAGTGGACTTTACGAATGCTTGATATGAGAAATTCATGAATTTGTAGTCTAAGGATAGATGCAGGTCATGAAACCAATTAAATTAGTTGCAAAGCAATAATTTACAAGAGAATTTCTATACGGTAATGCTTAATTCTAATCTTAAATCCACTAAGGAATTAGGGGTTACTTTGGAATTAAAGGTTCTGTCACTAAGACATTAGGGCATGAATAATAAAGAGAATTCGGTAATAATTCAATAAAGGAATTCAGTAACTAGGATCAAATTAGACACCAAGATTGGATTCGAAGTGAAACTCATCCCTGACATTTTTCTCATTATAAAAGATCAATTTTATTATTGTTGTTAATTTCAAATATTATTTCAATCAACTTGAGAACCTTTTTGTTCAATTTTAGTAATCAAATATAATTCAATAGTAAAACGCAATCCTTGAGTTCGACACTCGGTACTACCGTTTTATTATTACTTGCAACGATTCAGTACACTTGCTTCAGTACACTTGCTGAAACGCTATCAATTTTTTGGCGCCGTTGCCGGGGATTGCCATATCACTATTGAATTTATTTTATTTACTTAATTGAAGTTTTTTGCTCTGCAATTAAATTTTTGATTTTTGATTTTTATTTTTTTTATTTTTAGAAAAAAAATTTCTTTTATTTTCTATTTTTATTTGTTGAACTTGCTAATGTCATGTCTAGTGGTTTTTCTCTTCTTTGTTTGAGATAACTAAGCGCTGTAGAGCATGGAAGATTATGATGATGATATTCTACTACAATTATATGAAGAGTGTGATACTTGTCTTATATCGGGTATATGTCGCATGAGAATCACATAAGAATGGACGTTTGCGGAGAAGCACATAAGAAAGAAAAAAGAAAAAGAAAAAGAAGAAAGAAGAAAAAACACATAAGAATGGACGTTGTTTAGATGACCTTGATGAACTAATAGAATATGAATATTTTTTTCTCAAAGTTACAGAAAACATCGAGTGTTACATTCAAAAGATAAATTGGGTATAAATTCTACCTCCTAAAATTTTATCCAAAGAATCAGATGACAAAGACTTTCACGTTACAAACGTTTTGGTTGAATTCATGAAGAATAACATGGTTTCAATTGACAAATTTGAAAATCAATGTGAGAGGTTATTTGAGCAAGTGGCTAAGTTTGAGAAGATGGAGGAGAAGTTGAAGATTGAAGATAATTTCATTGTTGTGGTAGAAGAAGATAAGAAAGAGGAAAAAATGAACAAGGAAAAGAAAAAAGAAGAGATTGATAAAGTTCGAGATTCAATCTATGCCTTGTTCATCAATGTCCAATTGAGAAGGACATGGAAACAACATCTTTTATTTCTCAAGTTCATGGAATTTCTACCAAACAAAAAGAAGAAGAAGGATGATGTGTTCTTCTTGTCATATATGCCACCTTGACAATAGTTTCGTGGGAGGCAACCCACAGGTAGAGGTAACTTTTAATTTTTGCAATCTTATTTTTGTTATTTGAATTTGTTTATTTCTAATTGTGTGTAAACGTGCACTATGATGAAGAATTATTAAAAACTTGCATTTGATCTTAAGTTTTATGTTTGGGATTTTGAAATTTAAACTATATTTCGTTGCTCATATCATTGCTCAAGTCGATAAGTTTCACTAATTCATGCATTGTTGATTACTGCTTGGTTGTTGAAGTCTAACTCCCATTTAAAAAAAAAAAACACTAAATAAATTTTGTAGTGGCATGTTTGGCATCATTTAAATAGTTCATACTCTTTCTTATTATCCTAGCTGTGAGCTTTTGAGCCTAAACACTTAAATTCTTTGTTGTGTGATTATCCAGACATGTGTTATCCCTTCAGAACTTGCACTAATTCTGACCTGCATCACTTGTAATTTATGCATACAATGAGGCAACTTTATTTGGTCGTTTGAGCCTTTCTAACTACCCTATGAAAATGTTATCCTTTGCTAGCCCCTTTGAGCCTTGCCTCTTTATTTCGGTTACTAGCCACATTACAAAACAAAAACCCTACTTCAATTACATCACCTTACTTGGAGTTAGGTAGAAAATTTTTTGTCTTGTCTTGATCAAATTCTAAGTTTGGGGTTGCTCATGGGATAGCAACCTTTTAAGTTTGGGGTGGTGATTCTCACAAAAAGAAAGAAAAAAGAAAAAGAAAAAGAAGAAAGAAGAAAAAACAAAAAAAAAACAAAAAAATAAAAAAATGATAAATATTATCTTCTTGGTTCTTTGGTCAATGTTTGAGAATCTCCATAATGAAAAGGTGAAAAAAAAATGGTAGAATAATTTGGAAATATATGCCTAACTCCAAGTAGTAAAGCCTACTATCCCAAAATGTCCTACCCTTACCTAAGCCCCATTACAACCCGAAAGTCCTCCAAAAATGTATGTGTTTGCTGCATTATGATTGCTAACTAGAATTTTTTCAAGCCTATGATAGCGTGATGCATGCTCTAGGATTTGAGTGATAAATTCATAACCCTTCTAAACACTTGAGAGAAATTTTGTTGAGATTGTGTGAAGAGAGAGTTGAATTTGATAAATGAATGCCAAGGTGTACAAACCGTATTAATTTTGTAAGCAACCATAGAGTATGATGGATGTTTTGTAGTAGCTGAAACTTTGAGAATTGAGTTTGATTTGAATTGAGAAATTGAGTTTAAGTTTGCTTTTAACTGCACCAAATTTGAAATTAATTGTTGCTTGGGGACAAGCAATAGATTAAGTTTGGGGTTGTGATGACTCTACATCATATGCATAATTTTTATTGATTTTAGTCTTATTTATCTTTAATCATTAGTTAATTTAATGAGTTATTTAATATATTTTGTTGATTTTAGTTATTTGATTTAATGAAATATTTTTGTTCTTATTTGCTTAATTAAGTAGAGATTTTTCGTAGTTTTGCGTTGTTACTTTGTTTTAGTGCAGTGCTGAATTTTGGTGAGAAATCAACATGACCTATATGGAGTATTTCAGCCATATCTGGAGTTCTAGATGTCCAATTGGAGTCAATCCAAGTGCTAATGAAAGCTACGATCCATATCTACGACTTTCATGAAGACACTGGGACCAAATTCAGACTCGAAAGATGAGAAAAATGCAAAATATGTCAGACAACAGATGCTGTGCGCCTGGAGCGCATTTCCAGCCATTTAGTACTGTCAATACGCGCCCGGAGCGCAAAGACCGCGCCTGGGGCGCGTGACGCGCATCAGCATTCATAAAAACATAATTTTTTACTGTTTAGGGATCTTTTTGACCCTTGGGAACTTGGGAGACTTGTGCTCTAGCATAGAAACTCAAAGACGGCTGTTTCTAACGCCATTGAAGCAGTTTTATCAAGAATCATCCATGAATCATTCTTGTAATTCTTCTTTAATCCTTATCTTTTGTATCTCTGCCATGAGTAACTAAACCCTATTTGTTAGGGATGAGTGTAACCAGATGAAACCCTTATTTTGCAGATTTGATTTCTAGTTATATGAATGAGTTTATTGAATTGTTTTTCTCATCTCTGTGCTTAATGTTTTTTATTGCTTGATCAACATTAAAATGTTCTACGATTTGTATTTTGAAACGGAAGTGGACTTTACGAATGCTTGAGATGAGAAATTCATGAATTTGTAGTCTAGGGATAGATGCAGGTCATGAAACCAATTAAATTAGTTGCAAAGCAATAATTTACAAGAGAATTTCTATACGGTAATGCTTAATTCTAATCTTAAATCCACTAAGGAATTAGGGGTTACTTTGGAATTAAAGGTTCTGTCACTAAGACATTAGGGCAAGAATAATAAAGAGAATTCGGTAATAATTCAATAAAGGAATTCAGTAACTAGGATCAAATTAGACACCAAGGTTGGATTCGAAGTGAAACTCATTCCTGACATTTTTCTCATTATAAAAGATCAATTTTATTATTGTTGTTAATTTCAAACATTATTTCAATCAACTTGGGAACCTTTTTGTTCAATTTTAGTAATCAAATATAATTCAATAGTAAAACGCAATCCTTGAGTTCGACACTCGGTACTACTGTTTTATTATTACTTGCAACGATTCAGTACACTTGCTGAAACGCTATCAATTTTTTGGCGCCGTTGCCGGGGATTTCCATATCACTATTGAATTTATTTTATTTACTTAATTGAAATTTTTTGCTCTGCAATAAAATTTTTGATTTTTGATTTTTTTTTATTTTTAGAAAAAAAATTTCTTTTATTTTCTATTTTTATTTGTTGAACTTGCTAATGTCATGTCTAGTGGTTTTTCTCTTCTTTGTTTGACATAACTAAGCGCTGTAGAGCATGGAAGATTATGATGATGATATTCTACTACAATTATATGAAGAGTTGTCTTATATCGGGTATATGTCGCATGATTGAGGGGCAAATCTTGAGCCGTTCATTTTTAAAATATCACCCTCAAATCCCTCCGTGGAAGCCTCTTAGGTGTGACTTTTGCGGAGAAGCACATAAGAATGGACGTTGTTTAGATGACCTTGATGAACTAATAGAATATGAAGATTTTTTTCTCAAAGTTACAGAAAACATCGAGTCAATTATGAACTTCTCTTACTCACATACATTGAATCAATTATGATTTTTTCCATTTGATTCCTATAGTCATTCTCGTGTATTTCTCTATCAAAGAATCGAAACTCAAACAAGTGTCGAGCCTTATAAGATTCTAACAAAACAATCTCATCATTATTGTAAAACTCGAACTATAAGAGTTTAATATAGTTTGGGTAGATTGTAAGAAATTTTTTCAAGGTTGATAGGTGACCTAAATGAACTCCTTTATGGATGGAAAGGTTTTAACTTTGTAATAGATTAAGGTTGATCCAAGCTAGGTGCTGTAAAACAAAGAAGGTTATTTGTTTTGAACATTTAGTGAAAAATCTCACAGTTGTGAGGACTAGGCTTAGCCCGAATTGGGTGAACTAGGATATATCCTTGTGTGGTATCTCTTCCCTTATCTATTTACTTTCATTCTGATTGATTATCAAGTTAAATACATAAACTGAATTACTGAATTTAACTAACCAAGAATGTCTCCGTTTTCTATTTTCACAACCAAGATCAATCTTGATTTATTTTCTCAAGTTTTTAACATGAATTTTTAAAAGGGTGAATTTACAATTCAAACCCCCTTTCTTATAAATTGACATTGCTACTTCAGTTGATATTAGAGGAATCGTGCTCGCACACCAGCAAGGTGTTTAGATGTTTTTCCTTCTTCTTGCATTTCATTTGTAGGCTTGAGGGCTTTGCTATTTTTGAAGGGTGTAGGCATAATTTGTGCATCATTTTGAGACTCTCATGTTCTCTAATTTGATTATAGTGAAATTATTTCTTTGGTCTGGACGACCCACGATATTTACCCTTGCATTGAGAGGTTTTCCACGTTAAAATATCGTTGTTTTTCACACTTTTTTATTTTGATTAATTTTCTGCCATATATTTGTTGTTCCTTCGCACAAGTTCTTGCAAGTTATGGGGAATTTTACATCTTGCGTATTCCTTGTGTTTTTGTATTTATTCCCCATTATAGTGGCATCAGAGCTCTTGATTAAAGGGTTGTTTGGTTTGCTTGAAGGTTGGAAAAAAATATGAATATAAAGATGATATGTTTTAATGATACTAATTACCATTTGAGGAAGGGCAAGATAAAAGATTTGTTATTTTTGAAGAAAATGCATCTTCCTATTTTTATTTCTAAAAATCCAGATGATAAATCTATGGAAGAATGAGATTTTGAACATCAAAAGGTATGTGGTTTTGTTAGGCAATATGTAGAAGATCATGTTTATAATCATATTGGTAATGAGACAAATGTAAAAACTAGGTGGGATAAGATACAAACTTTATTTGCCTCCAAATCAGGGAATAATAAATTATATTTACTAAATAGTTTTATAAGTTTGAAGTATAAGGAGAGAACGTCTATTTCTTACCACTTGAGTGAATTTCAGGAGCTCTTTGATCAAATTTCTGAAATGGGTATCAAGTTTGATGATGAGCTATTGAGACTATTTTTAATGTTATCTTTACTAGAATCTTGGGAGACATTTTGGGTTTCTTCACATCTTATACTCCAAGTGACATTGGAGTTTTGAAGATGGGTAATGATGGTGAATCTAAGGTAATTGGTGTTGGTGATGTATGCTTGCAAACCAACATGGAAATGAAAATGTTGCTTAAGGAGTCAAACAAGCTCAAGATGTTCATTTCAATTTGATCTATATGTATATGCTTGATGAAAGTGGATCTGATAATCATTTTGCTTATGGAAAATGAAAACTCAATAAAGGTAACTTGGTTGTGGCTAGAGGAGAGAAAATTAGTAAACTGTATTGGACAAAAGCTTTGGTTGCTAAGGACATTGTGAATGTCGTGGATATGGAACCATCTTTGTGGCACTAAAAGCTTAGCCATATAAGTGAAAAAGGTTTAAATTGTTTAGCAAAAAAGAACGTGCTTCCAGGATTGAAGAATGTAGATTTGGAGAAATTTTTTCACTGCATAATTGGTAAACAAGCAAGAGTATCCTTCAAAAGGCATCCTCCTTCTAGAGAGTCAGTTGTTTTAGTTAGTGCATTATGGCGTCTGTGGTCCTTTAAAAGTAAAATATTTTAGTGGTGTACTTTATTTTATTACTATTTTTGATGATTGATCCAGGAAACTATGAGTTTATGTTCTGAAGACAAAATATCAAATGTTGGAGAAGTTCAAACAATTTTATGCTTTGGTGGAGAGGCAAACATACAAGAAGCTGAAATGTGTTCGTACTAACCACGGTGGTGAGTATTATGGACACTTTGATGTCTATTGCAAACAATTGAGTATAACACATGAAAAGAGTCTTTCTAAAACTCCTCAGCTGAATGGTTTAGCAGAGATGATAAATCAAACACTTGTTGAGAGAGTGAGGTGTATGCTATCTGAAACTAAGTTACCTAAACATTATTGAGAGAGATAACACCTTAGCTGATGGTGATCTAATTCGGTCACCTGTTCCTAATTTGGATACAACTGATGGTAATGTGATGAGTCACATGATTATGTTGATGATCATCGACTTAGAGATGAGTTAAATATTCCAACTATTGAAGATCATGAGTTGTCAAACAATGAGAATCTTAGTGATGCTTGTGAATCATCTCTAACCCAACTCAAGAGGTCTAAGAGGCATAGAAAACCATCTACATGGTATGTTTCGACGAGTATGTGAATTCGATTTATAAAGGGGAACCTGAGTGTTTTCGAGAGGCCATGGAGAGTGAAGAAAGTCAAAAGTGGTTGGATTCAATGCATGATGAGATGAAATCCTTGCATGATAATCACACTTATGATTTGGTGAAGTTGCCCAAAGGAGAGAGGGCTTTGGAAAATAGGAGGATCTGTAGAGTGAAACTTGATAGCAACTCAAAGTCTTTGAGGTATAATGCCAGATTAGTGGTGACAAGTTTCTATCAAAGGAAAATGGTGTTGATTTTAATGAGATTTTCTCAGACGTGGTAAAAAGGCTATCAATTAGAATTGTGTTGAGTTTGGCAACTACTCTTGACTTAGAGGTAGAGAAAATGGATATAAAAACGGCTTTCCTTCATGGTAATTTGGAGAAATAGATTTACATGAAGAAACCTAGTGGTTTTCTTGTTAAAACAAGGAGGACTATATGTGTAGACTAAGAAAGAGTCTATACGGTTCGAAGCAAGCTCCAAGACACTAGTATGAAAAGTTTGAGTCTGTTATGTGTGACCAAGGATACATGAAGACTACTTCTTATCATTGTGTATTTGTTAGAAAAATTTCTGACGATGATTTAATTATCTTGTTATTATATGTTGATGACATACTTATTGTTGGGAAAAATATTTCCAAGATTGACATGTTAAAGAAGCAACTAGGCAAGTCTTTTTCCATGAAATAACCTAAGTTATTTTAATATTTATTCTATATTTTTTTATATATTTATTTCAAATTATTTTAATATTTATCTCATATTTTTTATGTATTAGTAAAAAATAAGAAATGAAAAATATAATTTTTTTTATATATACTAAAAATAAAATTTTATAGGAAATAATAATTTATTTAATCTTTAATTAATAGTTATTTAAACATAAAATTAATTAGGGTAATAATGTAATTTTATTAGTGTTTATTTTTCATAAATTGATAATAAATAAGTGATTATTCATATTAGTGTGGAGTGTGTTTATTTGTTAGGACAGAGTTTTGATTTTGAATTTTGTTGCGATGTTTGTTTAACTTAGAACTTTAAGTATTCCAAAGATTTCAATTTTGTAGTACTTGTATTGTTATATTTTATAGATATTTTACCGTTTTGTATTATTAAGTTAAATATTACAAGTTTATTTACAAATTTATTATTTTTTATCTTAAAGACTTTGAATTGCAATATTCTCGATCAATATAATTTTTACTAATTTAAATGAATAAAAATAATTTTCTTCCTAAAAGAATGTACTATTAGTTTAATTTATAGTTGAAATTAAAAACATGAATAATATATGAATTTAAAATAAAATAGGACCATTTACGTCA
>JBBPBR010000008.1:7332438-7343155 GCA_037974775.1 Cicer pinnatifidum
GACACCTCTTACATTTTTGTGAAAAATACAAAAATATCTTCTTTTTTTTTTTATTTGAAAATTTGAACTTATATAAAAATGAAAATTTCATAACATAATAATGTTCCAGATTCTTTTATAAGAGAAAAACTTAGAATACTAAATTATCCAAAAGCTAAAAATTCGAAACAATATATATATACATTAAAAAAGTGATATTATCTACATTTTCAGAAAGAGCTTGCAACTATAAAAGGGTCAATTTTAGAGTGGATAAAATTGTAGTGAAAATAAATTAACTGCCGACTTAATCTCTATATTCCGAGTTCGATTTAAATGGAAGAAAAAAATTCGATAATTTTCAATGGTGATAAAAGGGAATGAGAAAATCATGAATAATAGTATAAGTCATATGGTTTGAACTCTTAGACATTCGTCATGCTTATCAACCATTTAGAACTAAAGACATGCTCTTGGAGATAAATGAACAAAACTTTGAACTTAGTAGATCTTGAACTTTTAAGTGTAACTACATCTTGAACTTAATTTTCATCATCATTATCAACCGTCTGCTGAGGAATATCAACAACGTTTATAGGATAAATGACATCAATATGAGCCAAAAAGAATTAATAGGCATATAAACAACAAGACTCTCATTTGTAAAATCAACAGTGGTATGAGAAGGACAATAAAATCTTGATTTTCTTGAGCCAACACAATACTCAACAAAGAAACAACTAACCGTTTTGAGGTCAAGTTTATTAAGTTGTGTAATCATAACTTCTCACTTCTACTTTACGACCCCACACACTAAAATGCTTTAAGCTTGGCCTTTTACCTAATATTAGTTCATAAGGAGTCTTGGCAACAAACTTACTTGAAACATGGTCAAGAATGTATGTAACTGTTTTCAAGGTATCACCCTACAAGAATTCATGAAGAGTAGAGTGGCTAAACAACATCGAACCATATCCATAAGAGTGTGATTTCTTCATTCAATCACACCATTTTGTTGAGGTGTTCCCGACATGTTATTTTGGACCTCAATACTGTTGGAGATAATTCAAAATGATGCAGTTAAAATGTAGTTAGAAGTTAGTTAAAATATGGTTAGAAGTTGGTTAAGTTGGTTGATGTAAAACAGCCACAAAACTGCTATTATAAAAGGCCAAGAAAGAATAGAATGTAAGTGAGAAAAGCTGTAATATGCAGAACCAAAAGATTGTTCTGCAGAAGTGAAAAGATCAATCTTAGAAGAACCCAGATCAATCTAAAGAAAGCAGAAGAACAATCTGCTTCTCTGTTTTTCTCTATTTTCTTCTCTTTTCTTCTCAATTCCAATTCCTCTCAATTATACAACCTGTTCTAACAATGGCATCAAGAGCTTAGGTTATAGACCTTGGGAAACACGAGTGAAAGTGTGAGGGGAAATCAAAATTGGGAAACACAAGGGTGAGTGAAAGAAAAAAAAGAAGAAATGAATGGAGAAGGATTTCCATCGAATTTGCTAATTCTGGATGGGAAGAACTGAGAGAGGTGGTCTGCATCAATGAGATCATTGTTGGGAGCTCAAGAAGTGTTTGAGATTGTTCAAGATGGCTATGAACAACTTGGTGTGAATCCAACCGAAAGACAACAAACAACTTTCAAAGACTGCAAGAAAAGGGATTGCAAGGCTTTTTTTTACATCCAGCAAAGTGTGGATTCAAACAATTTTGAAAGGATCTCAAAGGTATCTACAGCAAAAGAGGCATGGGACATCTTGGTGAAGTATTACACAGGTGATGAAAAAACCAAGAAAGTGAAGCTCCAAATGCTAAGAAGGCAATATGAATTGTTGCAGATGAAAGAAGATGAAGGTGTGGCAGATTACTTCAAACCGTGTGCAGGTTGTTGTTAATCAGATGAGAACAAATGGTGAATCATTAACTGAAGTGACAGTTATTGAAAAGATTCTTAGAACGTTAACACAAACGTATGATCACATAGTGGTGGCAATTGAAGAATCAAAGGATCTTGATAAGATGAAGATGGAGGATTTGCAAGGCTCTCTTGAAGCTCATGAACTGAGATTAAGAGAAAGGTGTGCAGCAACCTCAATATCACAAGTGCAGGCCCTGCAGGCTCAAGTTAGCAAGAAGACCAATCAAGGTGATGTGAAGCACAAGAAAGGCAAAAGTAATTTCAAGTGGTACAAGAAGTATGATTATGATGAAGAGACGGATGATTCCGATGAAGGGTCTGGAAGTTCAAGAGATCATGATAAAAGTAACAATAGCAGCAAGAATTTGAATGGCAAGAAGAAATTTAACAAGAAAGAAATGCAATGTTACAATTGACAAAAATGGGGGCATTTTGCAAATGAGTGCAAATCCAAGAAAGTCCAATGAGAGGATGATGATGCTCAAATGGCAGTTGAGGATTCAGATTCAGATTCAGATTCAGATGATGTGCAGGTTGTTGTTAATCAGATGAGAACAAATGGTGAATCATTAACTGAAGTGACAGTTATTGAAAAGATTCTTAGAACGTTAACACAAACGTATGATCACATAGTGGTGGCAATTGAAGAATCAAAGGATCTTGATAAGATGAAGATGGAGGATTTGCAAGGCTCTCTTGAAGCTCATGAACTGAGATTAAGAGAAAGGTGTGCAGCAACCTCAATATCACAAGTGCAGGCCCTGCAGGCTCAAGTTAGCAAGAAGACCAATCAAGGTGATGTGAAGCACAAGAAAGGCAAAAGTAATTTCAAGTGGTACAAGAAGTATGATTATGATGAAGAGACGGATGATTCCGATGAAGGGTCTGGAAGTTCAAGAGATCATGATAAAAGTAACAATAGCAGCAAGAATTTGAATGGCAAGAAGAAATTTAACAAGAAAGAAATGCAATGTTACAATTGACAAAAATGGGGGCATTTTGCAAATGAGTGCAAATCCAAGAAAGTCCAATGAGAGGATGATGATGCTCTAATGGCAGTTGAGGATTCAGATTCAGATTCAGATTCAGATGATGTGCAGGTTGTTGTTAATCAGATGAGAACAAATGGTGAATCATTAACTGAAGTGACAGTTATTGAAAAGATTCTTAGAACGTTAACACAAACGTATGATCACATAGTGGTGGCAATTGAAGAATCAAAGGATCTTGATAAGATGAAGATGGAGGATTTGCAAGGCTCTCTTGAAGCTCATGAACTGAGATTAAGAGAAAGGTGTGCAGCAACCTCAATATCACAAGTGCAGGCCCTGCAGGCTCAAGTTAGCAAGAAGACCAATCAAGGTGATGTGAAGCACAAGAAAGGCAAAAGTAATTTCAAGTGGTACAAGAAGTATGATTATGATGAAGAGACGGATGATTCCGATGAAGGGTCTGGAAGTTCAAGAGATCATGATAAAAGTAACAATAGCAGCAAGAATTTGAATGGCAAGAAGAAATTTAACAAGAAAGAAATGCAATGTTACAATTGACAAAAATGGGGGCATTTTGCAAATGAGTGAAAATCCAAGAAAGTCCAATGAGAGGATGATGATGCTCAAATGGCTGTTGAGGATTCAGATTCAGATTCAGATTCAGATTCAGATGATGTGTTATTGATGGCAATAGCAAACGAAGATCGCTCCGGAAAAAGTGTTAAAAACAAAGATCGTTCTGAAAAAATTGTTGAAAGCAAAGATCGTTCTGAAAAAGGTAAAGAACGTTCTTCTTATCAGTTTTGGTTTCTTGATACCGGTTGCTCGAATCACATGACTTTCCATAGAGATTTTTTTGTAAGCATTGATGAGAAGGAAAAATGAGAGATTAGATTTGCAGATGGCAGCAAAGTAACTGTAGAAGGAGTAGGAAATGTGTCGATTCAAAGGAAAGATGGCAAGCAATATTTCATATGTGATGTGTTGTATGTGCCAAGAATGAAGAACAATCTGTTAAGTCTTGGACAACTACTTGAAAAGGGATATTCAATGAAGATGAAGCATGGTGAAATAAAGATGTTTGATAGTGCAAACAGGTTTGTATTGAAGGCACCATTGTCCAAAAATAGAACCTTTAAAACAACATTGTCCAATAGATCCTTAAGAATGATGGAGGTTGAAGGATTGGATGAGATGTTGAATCCAAGGGAATGTGATGTTAGTACCCCAGCTATTCAACCTCACAGAGCTTGTAGAACTACAAATAAATGGAAAACAATAAATCCCAAAGTAAGAGTAAAAGTTGTTGTAGGCGACGTTGAGCAAGGGAACAAACATGTTAATGTTCCAGCCACTGTTTCTATTGTGCCAAGCAACAGAAGAAAGGTCCATGCAATTTCTATTTGCAGAAAGAAGGAAGCGATTGGGCTAGATGATGCACTACAAGAAAAACACCATTTTGTGGCCAATTTTATAAATATTTTGTGGCCGAATAAAACCCTCACAAATATGTGACCGAAAAAGCCCTCACAAAAGTTAAAATTAAAATTGATCATCTTTTGTGGCTGAAAAAGCCCTCACAAAATTTTAAATAATTAACTGGATTTTGTGGCTGCCTAAGCCCTCACAAAATCACAACATTGTGATTTTGTGAGGGCTTAGGCAGCCACAAAATCCAGTTAATTATTTAGGGATTTTGTGAGGGCTTTTACTGCCACAAAAATGAATTTTGTGAGGGCCAGATCCGTCACAAATGAGCTGATGTGACCAGGGAATTTGTGGCGGCCTTTCCCGCCACAAAGGATTGGGGACGTGGCATTACTGGCTGCCAAGGCCGCCACAAAGTGCGCCCAAATCCAGCTGGATTTTCTGGCCGCTTAGGCCGTCAAAACTGGAAAGAGACGTTGGAGTTATTGGCGGAAAAGGCCGCCACAAATGCCTTTCTAGCCGTTGGAGTTTCTGACGGGCAAGGCCGCCACAAATGGAAAGTCCCGTTGGCCTTTGTGACGGGCAAGGCCGCCACAAATGCCCAATGCCAATACTATATATATTTCTCCCATCTTCCTACTTCATTTTCACAATACAACTTCTCTCTAAAACTTATATCTTACAATTCTCTCCTCCTTCTCTACAAATTACTCATCATCTAAATTTCGTAAGTTTAATTTATATTATGTATTTAATTAATTTATATTATGTATTTAATTAATTTATATTATATATATAATTAATTTATAATTTTATTTTTTAATATGATATAACTAAATCATGTTATTGATTTTTATTTTTATAGTGCTTGTTAATTATTTCGAAGACTTGCAAGCATCGTACGTGAGTGGAAGCTTGAAGTCAGACGCTACTCGGCATTCAAATTAGTATTTTATATATTTTAAATTTAGATTAGTATATATATATATTTATATATATATTATTTTTAAAATATAGATTAGTAATATATATATTTAGATTAGTTTTATATATTTATTTTTAAAAAAGTAGTAATGATGTTGTTTACATATTAATATATGATAAATTAAAGTTTCAAACCACGGTTAAAATATATTTGTTTTAATATAATTATTATTTAAAAAAATATTATTAAAAATATATTTGTTTTAAATAAGTCTTGATTATTAGTGTTGATTTTTAAAAAAACATCATTTAAAATTTTATATAGGTTTGTATAATGATATAGTCTTGATTAATAATTTATTATATTGTTTGAAAATTAATTAATATATAATCCCCTAATTAATTGACATATATATCAAAGTTATTGATTTTTAAAAAACATTATTAAAATTAATCATATTAATTATTATTTTTTATTATAAGTATTAATATGTTATTGTATTATTTATATTTTATTATATTGTTGGCAAATTAATATATATATATATATATATAATGTTTATATAATGTTTATTTAATTATTATTTATAATATATTATATTGTGTGCAAATGCATGCTCCCCTAATTGACATATAAATATGTCAAAATTTATATTAATGCTTTTGAAAAATAAAGCAATTAATATATAAAATATCGGTATATATATATATATATATATATATATATATATATATATATATATATATATAAAGCAACTATGGATTTAGACCGTAGTTGGATGTACGATAGAAATTTTCCCGGAAGAAAGGGTCTTAAACAACGTTTTGCTAACAAGGTCGAAGAGTTTCTGAATTTTGCGAGAGTGCAAAAAATTGTCCAAGATGAAGGGGGAATGAGATGTCCATGTTTTTTATGTCGATGTAGACGGTTTAAAAGTGAAGATGAAATAAGAGTGCATTTGTATGCAGACGGATTTATGCCTAACTACTGGATTTGGACTAATCATGGAGAAGAGTCTCCGGTCGCGCCTAATACTAGTACATATTTGGAGAATTATAACATAGGTCCTTCAAGTAGTACTAACATGTTAGGTATAGATTATTATAACTATCAACACTTTGAGGCAATGAATGATATGATCTCGGATGCTGTTGGGGTTAATTTGTCATTCAATGAAGATCAATATGATGATACCGATGGACTTCCCAATGAAGAAGCTCAGAAATTTTATGGTCTTTTGAAAGAGACAAATAAACCATTGTTTGAAGGTTCTTCAAACTCAAAGTTATCAATGTGTATTAGACTGTTAGGTCTAAAGTCTCAATTTCATGTTCCTGATTTAGCTTTGGATTTGATGACTAAAATGATGCTAGACGCAACACCTGTGAGAGATGGTTTGCCGCAAAGTTATTATGATGCGAAACGGTTAGTGTCAAAGTTAGGATTAGTTATTATGATGCAAAACGGTTAGTGTCTTTCATCAGCAGTTTCCGCCTCGGCCTCAGTACTTGCACCAACAACCAATTTTCCAGCAGCAACAGAGTTACTCCCAATACTCCCAGCAGCATCAACCACCTCCAACTTTCCAACAACAACAGCAACAGGATCCTTCGAACTCTGCCTTCCAGCAACAACAGCCGCCAATGTTTCAGCAACAACAATATTTTCATAATTATCATTATGCTCCATCATCTTCACATCCTCAACCAGATCATCAAACTGCATACCGACCGACTATGCCAACAGCTGGGTTGATCAGACCAGATTTAAATCAACCTCATCCAGCTAGGGCTCCTCCTTCGACTACTGGTGGTGCCATTGAAGATGAAATTCAATTTCAAAGCATGATATCTCCTCCAACACAAATGCATAATACTTTTGAAGGACTTCTTTCGTCGGGTATGAATGCAAGAAATAATGATGGTGGGAGTGGAGCTGATCAGACGAATTATTATGAGGATTGATGTGATCATTTGAAGAATTTCATAATTTATTTTTGGGTTGTATGACATTATTAATGTGTGTTTAATTAATTTCCACTTTGTAAGACATTATTTGTTAATTTTGGGTTTGTAAGACATTAATTGATAATTTTGGAATGCATGCTTTATTTGATTTTATCATGATTGCTATAGCTAGCTTTAATTATTATTAATATTATGTTTTTATATATTATTTATTTTAATTTTAATATTTAATTTAAATTTTATTTAAATTTTAATTTAATTTTAATTTAAATTATAATTTATTTATAATTTACATTAATTTAAATTAATGTTTAATTTTAATTATTAATTTAAATATTTAAATATTTAAATATTTTATTATTAATAATTTAAATATATTTTTATTAATTTAAATATTTTATAATTAATATTTTATTATTTAAATAATTTAATTATTAATCTTTATTTTTAATTTAAATATTTTATTTTAAATTTTTAATTATATTAACATTAGTTTATTATATATATATATATATATATATTAAATTTAATTTATTATTACATTATATTTCAAATTTAATTTAATTATAATTTAAATTTTAATATTAATTTATAAATATATTAATTATATTAATTATAATTATAATTATATTAATTTATTATATATAATATTAATTATATTAATCATATTAAATACAAAATATATTAAATATATTAATTATATTAATTATAATTATTGAAATAAAAATTAATTTTTATTTTACGTTGGCATTTGTGGCGGCCAAAAGCCCTCACAAATGTCTAGTCAGCAAGATTTTGTGGCGGCCAAAAGCCCTCACGAATGTCCAGTCAGCAGATATTTGTGGCGGCCAAAAGCCCTCACAAAATCCAGTCAGCATTCCTTTGTGGCGGCCAAAAGCCCTCACAAAATCCAGTCAGCCTGTCTTTTGTGGCGGCCTATGCCCTCACAAAAGCAGACTTTTGTGGCTGCAAAAGCCCTCACAAAATCCTCTCATTTGTGGCTGCAAAAGCCCTCACAAAATTTTGTGACCAGCTTATTTGTGGCTGCCTTTGGCCCTCACAAAAGCCACCTTTGTGGCTGTTTTTTGCCCTTTGTGAGGGCTTTTGGCCCTCACAAAATCAACTAATTCTTGTAGTGATGATAGTGATGATGGTAAGAGTGAGGTCCAAGGAAAGCTAGTAGATGCAACTAGGACTCATGTTGCAGCTCATAGCAATAAGGCAAGAGTTGTTGAATGTTTGGCTTGCAACAAGGCTGATTTGCAGCAGCTGAACAAATTGTTGGAAGATGACATGAAGGTGATAACAGGGATGAAATCTGAAGCATTGAAGACTCCAATTGGTCAAGGCAGCAAAGGGAAAAAGGATGATGCGTTGTTAACCATGAGTGCCGTGACTAACGAAGGAATGATTTCGGTGAAAAGTGCAGCTTGTGAGAGATTGTTGAATCAAAGAGCTGAGATAAAGATGAAGTCTAAGAAGATCAAGGACTGTTTGAACCAAACTGCAAAGTGCATGAAAATGTGCTATCGGTGTGGTGAAGAAGGACATTTTGCTCAAAAATGCGCAAGACATTCAAGTGTTCATAGAAAGAGCAATCATTTGGAAACAAGTTTTCACTTCTTAAGAGATCAAGCGACGAAAGGAAGGATGAGACTAGAACACTGTAGTATGAGTGATTGAAAGGAAGGCATCCTAACTAAAAGCTTGAAGAGGGTGAAGTTCAAATAGATTAGGAACAATCTTGTATTAATGTCAATTGAATCACTTTGAATTAGGGGGCATGTTGGAGATAATTCAAAATGATGCAGTTAAAATGTAGTTAGAAGTTAGTTAGAATATGGTTAGAAGTTGGTTAAGTTGGTTGATGTAAAACAGCCACAAAACTGCTGTTATAAAAGGCCAAGAAACAATATAATGTAAGTGAGAAAAGCTGTAATATGCAGAACCAAAAGATTGTTTTGCAGAAGTGAAAAGATCAATCTTAGCAGAACCCAGATCAATCTAAAGAAAGCAGAAGAACAATCTGCTTCTCTGTTTTTCTCTATTTTCTTCTCTTTTCTTCTCAATTTCAATTCCTCTCAATTATACAACTTGTTCTAACAAATACCACTATCGTGTTAAAAACGAGCAAAAGACAAATGAATTTTCGTACAAATCATAATCTCTATCATATCTTAAATAAATAAATAAATAATAAAAAAAAAAGCAACATCTAAAATGAATCAAACATCACACAAGATTTCAAAGACATCGACAATCCAATCATAATATAAAGTAACTATTTCATTATGAAAGTGGAAATAGTAGCCATAACTATCCAACACATAAATAAAAATCAAGCTCCTTCCCTTATAAGTTTCATAAACCATATTATTCAAATTTTAAACATGTCTAGTAGACAACTTAAGAGAAACAACTCCTATATATTCCACTTCCATCCATTCATGACTATGATCTTCATCTCTCCCTCATTTGGTTCCCTTTAGCTTCTAAATTCTTACAATGAGTTTGTAACATGAATATCCAATACCTTACCACCATGTAATAGAAAGCACATCAACAAAGTTTGATCAAAAGCACAATACAACAATCCATTTGCTTGTACCAAAAATTTCACAAAACTTACACTTTCCATTATACTTATATTTGGACTTACTAGAATGTTCCCCAAAATTTTGACTAGAATTTTCTCTAGGATGTTGACCAAAATTGTCACCCCTCTTCTTCTTAAATTGAAACTTCTTTAGAGTGCTCTCATAGAAATTCTTCTTGTTGTTACCACTATGAGATGCAAAAGAAACTTTCTCTTTTCATAATCTCCTCCTCTTGATAAAGAATGGGTATCAACTCAAAAATGCTCCACTCATTCCGTTGAAAGACCTACCATATGAGTAAACTTTCTCCTAGCTCTACTTTCATTCGATTTCAACTTAATGTACCAATTCATTAGCTTCATGACATGCTCATGAACACCTCTAACTCTATCATACTTGTCTTTCGCAACAAGGACAAATGTTTTTTATTGTCAGCCTTACTAAGCTACTTTAAATATCGCCTATAATCATAAACAAATTTAATATGGATCACATTCCACCATCAACCAATATTTGAAAATATTAAAAATTCCAACAACCAATATACATTGCCTCTTAGAAACATATGTTAATGGTCATTTTCATGATTAATATAATGACTAAAATGATATTAATTCGATAAAATTATTAATGATAAATAAATATGTATTTCTTATCGAATCAATATCAATATTTATATTTCATTTTATTTATGAAGACAAAGAGTGTTATAAATTATTACTTTTAAAATGTATCATCGATTATTGTTAGAATTTCTAATAACATTTTAAGTATCGGTCCACGGTATACCAACTTACCATAATCATATATATGTACAAAAAAAATCTTATTGATGTCTCATTTGCACCATAGATAATTTATACCATAATAACATAATTTATAATTATAAATCATTGCTTTTAA
>JBBPBR010000008.1:7385426-7412242 GCA_037974775.1 Cicer pinnatifidum
AAAAAATTTGTATTTTGAAAGTTTTACATTCATCAAAAGTTTTAAAAAAATTAAACTTTAAAAAAAATTGCATTTCGGAAGTTTAACATTCATCCCAATTTTGAAATTTACAAAATTGTATTTCAGAAATTTTACATTCATCTAAAGCTTCGATTTTAAGTTTTGAAAAAATTACATTTTGAAAGTTTTATATTCATCCAAAGTTTCAAAAAAAAAAATGAACAAAGTGCATTTCAAATTTTTTAATACTTTTGGAAAAATTCCATTTTGGAAGTTTCACAATTATCCAAAGTTTCATAATTTTTTTAAACTTTTAGAAAAATTGAATTTCAGAAGTTTTACATTTATATTTCAAAAATTTTATATTTATCCAATGTTTTCATTATTTTTGTTTAAATTGTTGGAAAATTGCATTTCAGAAATTGCATATTTATTCAAAAAAATTAAATTCTTTTAACTTTTTCAAAAAATTTAACGATCAAATAATAGAAAGTATAAAAAACTTAAATAATATTTTTATGTGTTTTGAAATGGTGAAAAACAAAGATAAGAGGTAAGAGATAGATTCCTCTTAAACAATTAATTAATGATCAAGATTACCTAAAAGGATATATAATTTCCAAAATCACCATTATTTTCAACTTTTTAATGTGGATCCTTTTGAGCCGTGGTTCCATACTTTTTTGTTGTTGTGACCAGCCCTTTGAGCGCAATTGCAAATGCATAATTCAAACATATTTTCATTCATGTCATTGAGAATTGGATTCTCTGCTCCTACAACTTGACTCCTATTTCCATATTTTGTTACTTTAAATTTTCCAAAATACCCCATTTACAAATTAAAGTTAAATAAAAGTTTGTCTATTTGTTTTGAACCATACATCTCAGATTTTTCTATACACTTTTTCAAAAAAATTTGTATATAATTTTTTTTTTCAAATTTTTTTAACGTATTAGAAATTTCAAACGAAATTTTTAGTATGTAAACTTTTTCTCTTAATTTTTTACATACTAGAAATTTTTAATTTATATAAAAATAAAAAATCATACTAAAAGTTTCAAAACTGAAATTACAGTTAAGTGAAAAAAATTCTCAGTTAATTATATATTTGGAGAATATTTTTGTATGTTTTTCTCTGTAATTTCTCCATATTAAAAACTTCGAAAACAAAATTATCCATATATACAATTTTTCTGTGTTTTTTTTTACATGTACGAATTTGAAATTTCTTATATGTGAATTTACATATTGAAATTTTTGTACCGGTGGGGATAAAAATTGAGTTCAAAAATTTTCAATGAGATGAATAAAAATGGCGAAAGAAAAATTAGATTTTTAAAAAATTGTGCAAAAACAATTAAAGTGTGGGGTATTAAATTTAATTTTCTAAGAAATTTTACCTCGTGCCCCCATATTAGACTCCAACTCCGATAAATAAGATAAATTGACAAATTTTTCTTCATAAATATTAAAAGTTGTCATTTAATTCACAATATCATTTTAATTTTTTGGTACACAAGTGACTGTCAATTGTTTATATATTATCGAAAATCTTTTTTTAAGTTTTCTGATATATATTTTTTTATTGAAAAATTTATTTGAAGTTTTTCAGAATTATTGGAATTTTGTTTCCAACATTTTTGAAACACACCTCGCTACCAGAAAACTTAAAAAAAGTTTTTTGATAACTATCGGAAAATTTGAAACCGTAAGTTTTTCGAAAATTCTTTTATTTCTGTTTTTATTCCTTTGTTACTTTTTCATTTTTCATTTTATTTGTTCTTCAGTGGATGCTAAGTGCTGGAGGACGAGACGACAAGATAGTATGAATAGCACGCGACATTGATAATTCATCATTTATAATGGGTGCTCCTTCAGAAACGATTCAATCCATCCCAGAGGAGACAAATATTTATAATGGAAGATGATGATGAGGGAGAACATGGTAATATACTTATCTTTGATATTAATGTTGATATACCATATGATCTGTTTGTCCTTACACGATACAAGTATCATGTTTCTGCCATATTGTGGTTTGCTCAAATATGCTAAATTAATTATTATTTATGGTTCACTAAAATATTTAAATTAATTATTATTTTTGTTATATATTTAATTTTAATGTCATATATTTTATTTGTATAGGGAGCGACCAATGCTTAAGATAGTTGTTCATGGAAAGAAGTTGCAACAATTTACTCCTCAAGTACTATTGCAAGTTATAGAGACGTAGGTGAGTTAATCTGGATTAGCTCCACTACAACGGGGTAGTCTGAAGTTGATTGACAATAATTTGATTTATGGATTTGTTGAAAAATGACACTTTTAGACTTCGTCATTTCACATGTCATTTGGTGAAATGATGATTACTTTGATGATGTTGTCAATCTATTAGGCATTCATATTAGGGGTGAGTTATACAGTCCACCACCCGACCTAGATAAAGTAATGACATGTAATCTTGCAATAATTTTATTAAGGGTGTTTGCTGGTGAGATATGGGAGGAAACCAAAAACACAAGAGGTGAGCACTATAGGTTGGATTCGTTGAAAGATGTCTTCAAAAGACACTGTACAACAAAGTGATTTGTTGTGCTTCTATGGCTTATTTGTTGAATTTGGTAGAGAGTACTATTTTTACATAAAAGAGTCATACATTATTTAATGCAAAGTATCTTGTCCTAATCAAATATTTGATTTAAGCTTGAAAGGAAAAGTACACTTTTTTTGTTGAACTTCGAATTAAACTATTAACACGTTTGTATTTTTCTTCTTTCTCACAACCTAATATAAATTTATTCATCTTCGCTCTCTCTCCCATTTCTTTATTTGGTCTAGCGATAATAATTGTCACTCTGTTTTTGATACCAATCTCCTTAATCCAATATACAACCGCTTCTCGTGTATCAAATATCTGAAGCAAAATAAAAAATAAATTATAATAATTAGTCACAACATATGTTTTTACAATATTAATTATAATTATTCATATTTGATATGTATCGAAAATGTTGGTAGTATCGACATATGTTTTATCACATAATAGGACTTTATCCATATCTGTTAAAATTTATATAAATAAATTAAAAAATTTATAAGAAAAATCCAAAAAAAAAGGTATATCGGAAAACTCCTTCACAAGTTTATAAGAGTTTATTGAAAAACATTTGAAAAGTTTTCCGTTGGTTTACATCTTCAACCTTATCTACCACGAATTTTTTTAAAAGATTTCTAGTTGTTGGTACCAGTAACCTCTGTTAAATGAAAATTATGCGGAAGATTACCTATTTTTTTGAGATATGCGCAGCAGTTTAATAAATCGTACATTTATTAAACATAGCATCAAATAAGGTCCCAAAACTACAATACAAATGAATGCACCAAGTATATGGATCAAAGAATATATTGAGAGATGCACCAGTTACGTTTATTGTTCAAGATATTGATTCACTTACAATCATGCTGGAAACAGTCTTTCATGTAATATCAAAATATGCAGAAAGATATTCAAGTACTCAATCAATATCAAACAAATACACACTGCAGAAATTAAACAGAGATAAGGGTAAGAAAGATTGTACGCAGTGATTTATACTGGTTCAGCCGTTGTTGAACGACCTACGTCCAGTCCCAAGATCAAATCCAATCTTGGCCTTTCCAATAGAATATCTCAAAATCCGTTTACAGATGTTCTAGCTCCTCGCCTATCAATCTAAAACGATTATTTCTATTCTATTCTTATCTCCCTGAATCCCAGAGTTTATCTCCCATAAACTCTTCCAAGATTACAGTCAAGTTTCTTCTTGATGAGACCTCTCAATCACAGAAGATAACTACCAGTTAAGACTGGATTTCTCAATGTTATTTGTTTTAAGAATTTGTTTACAGATGTATCTAATCAGAAATTACACAGAGATTTCTTCAGCAGTCTTCTTCTCTAAAGTTGTTTCTCCAGCAATCTTTCTCAGTTCTTTTGGATCATGAAAGATGAATCTTCATGACTGAAAAAGTAATGTTCAAAGTTATTTCACAGTGAGAAACAAAGATATCAGAAAGTTATGTGTACGTTGTTGTATATTTTTGAAGAAGATACTGAAAAATAGTTTATATAGTTTCAGGAAAAACAACATATGCATCGATTTATCCAATCGATTCATTAAAGTCATAATGCTGGTTAATCGATTTCCTCAATCGATTTCGCGAGTCTTGTTTTTCTTGAATCTTGAAACTGTACATTCTAATCGATTTACTCAATCGATTATTTTAAGTAGTTCTTCAAACTTTGATGACAGTATATAGTTAAATCGATTTGCAGAATCGACTTGATGTGTTTTGTTCAAACAACGAGATCAAAACCATCGATGTGCTTAATCGATTTTAACATTCAGTCATCTCTGTTTATAAAACTTTTATGTCAATCGATTGTGCCAATCGATTGTGGATCTTAAGTCTGAAGTACTTTTCATCAGTTGGGTTATTCAATCGATTTACCAAGTCGATTGATACCAACTTTTATTACACAGATGAATATAAACAGATTGTAGTAATCGATTGTGTATGTTCCAGACCTAAGTTATTTTGAAACTTGTTTTAGTGAATCGATTGGCCTAATCGATTTAGTAAACAGGTTTGGCTCTGGAACATTAACAATCGATTGTTTCAATCGATGTAGACAAAAACAAAATTAAAGATGTGATTATTTCAATCGATTTGCCAAATCGATTGCCTGCAAAACGTGCTACTGACTTGCAAATTTTAATTTCAGTAAGAATGTCAATCGATTTGTCTAATCGATTTAAACAATCAGTTTAGTCTTAGTGATTCACTCAATCGATGTGCCTAATCGATTTGTGGCAAACTGGCTCTCTGACTTGTACAATTTATTTTCCAATATGTGTACCAATCGATTTGGAGAATCGATTGATAGCCCGTTTGATTTCTTCAAGGATGTACAAATCGATTGTGCTAATCGATTGGGTAACACCAAACTTTGTAAACTTATTCAACCCTGTTATAGAATCGATTGTACTAATCGATGTGCTCATGGATCATCAAGATTTTGTTGATTCCTTGAGTTCCAAGCTATTGTCTCGAGTATGTAGGATTGAATTTGTTGTTCCTGAAATTTTTCTCAGTTGACAATGTTAGATGTATTTCAAATTGGATGCTTGTCAATAACATCAAAAACGAACATATGTCTAACAATCTCCCCCTTTTTGATTTAAGTGACAAACATGCAATTTTAACTTGAGAAAAAAAGGAATTATGAGAAACAGTTTTAGTAGAGCTCCCCCTAAGTTCAATATTCATAGAGAGTAAAGATAAGGATTATGAGCAATGAAACTGATAAAGTAAAGCAGTAAAGAAATTACAGTTAGCACAAGTTATAATTTCTCTCCCCCTTTTGTCAGTTAAGGCAAAAAGTGGTGAAAGTGAAATGTTTGCTCCCCCTGAGGTTGTAGCAAACCTGAATACTGCTCTACAAAGAATCTAGAAAAGATTAGTAATAACAAGCAGTAATGCCAGTAATATTTTAACTTAGTTGAAAACAATTTTGGAAAAGTGGACAAAACAGATTATGGCGCGCACTAGACAATATGAAAATGAAATGCAGCATTTGAAATGATTAACAATCTCAAGGTTCATAAATCAAACAGAATTACATTCATCATGATCATTACAAAACGAAAGCAAAAAAAAACAAAGACAAACAAAACTAAGAAGCCTAAGGTCCTAAACGCCTAGAGATGCTGGTCCTCATTATTAGCAGGGGATGAGGCTGAGACCGCTGTATTAACCTCAGCAGGTGTCTCCTCACCATGAGTTGCAGCAATCTCTACTGTTGTTGGAGCAGGTTCTTCAGCCGCCTGTCTTCCTATTTCAACAACATCGCTGAAGGACAACTTAATGCCCAGATGTTCCTGAATAGCTGCCACGTCTTGCGCCATCTGATTTTGGTCTGCTTGAATCTTCTGAATAGCAGCTTCAATCCTTTCATGAGATGCCTCCATCTTAGCGTTGTGAACTGCTTGTGCTGCCATAAATTCAAGCAGTTTGGTGAGCACTTCCGATTCTGCTGAAACATTCTCCGCAGCTGGTTGTTCAACACCTTGCTGGGTTTGTTCAGTAGAAGTCTGAGGTCGCTTCCAAACTCCATTGACTTTTCGCAGCTGCATTTGGTTCACGATGGATTCACCAAATGTTAGGACGGTCTTCGAGACTTCTTCACCCTTCAGAGATACCTTGAAGTGAGTGGGAATCTTCGTGACGAGCTGTGGATACGGAAGTACCAATTTCCCTTGAGCAGCTTCTAGCATGTGCCTGAGAACAATCCAAGCCCAGCTCATCTTGAGCTCTTTGCATAGACCCCACAGTAGCACGATATCCAGCCGTTGCACAACTGCGTGATTTCCGGAACGTGGAACCAGTATCCGGGTGAGGGCGTACATCAGCATCCGTTGCTGAACCTTCATCTGGCCTATAGGGAGTAAAACAGATTCCACGAACCCTTCGACCATAAGATCCTGCACAGCTGCTTGCCTATCCAGATACTCTTCCCATCCGTCGTCATCAGCGTCTGCTTCGGTGCTGCCATCCACTGAGTTTCCAAAGTAGGGAAGTCCTGACAGAGTAGAGAACTCGTCGAAAGACATCGAAATCTTCTTCCCTTTGACTGTTGCTTTGAAGCCGGTGTCGGTCATCTTGAAATTTGAGTAGAATATCCGTATAAGATTCGGATATGTATCAAGCGAACAGGATAAGAAGTCTTCTAAACCATGAAACCAGAGATGGTTTTGAAATGAAAAACCATTACTGTCGAAGTAGCTGAAGTCCAAGACGCGAGCTTCGTGTATTTTCCGATTTACAAAAGCTTGCGGAAGTTTGAATTCATCAGCTTGATTAGGTGGAGGAGCAGTTGATTTCTTTGGAGTAGTCTTTTTCTGTGGAGTATTCTTTTTCTTTTTCCTTTGCGATATTTCCTTCATTGCGTCAGCGAGCAATTTTTCAGTCGGAGCTTCCTTTCTCTTTTTGGGTTTACCTTGATCAGGGGCAATACCTTTACCCTTATCTTGAGATGCAATCTTGTGTGTAGGTATTGGTACCCGTTTTGGAAGAGTGGGTGGTGGAGACGGAGTCCTCCCACTAGATGAAGAAGATGAAGGTGAAAGAGAAGGGGTTCGGGGTTGAGTTTGCTTAACACGAGCCATTAACAAACGTTGTGACACGATGAAGATTTGAAGGAAAGAAAAGTGTTTGGGAGTTGAAAAACAGAGACTTTTTGAGAAATATTGCAGAAAATTGAAGTTGCAATCGATTAGGAAGATTGGAAAAGGATGGAAAATCGATTTTCACTGTTCCTTTTATAGAAAAAAATCCAGAAATCGATTTCTCCAATCGATTTGATGACCGTTACTGAGGAAGATCAACCAACAGAGCCGTTAGATCCTGCAACGGCTAGTAAAAACTGTAACGGTAACTTTGCCAATTGATTACCTAAATCGATTCATGAAGTTACGCAATCGATTACCCAAATCGATTTCGTATCAACTTAACAGTTCTCACATCAGTTTAACTCAGAATACACTTCAACAACTAACTCAGAGTCGATGTCCCCAATCGATTCTTTTTAAAGAAATCAACAAGCTCAATCGATTTCCCAAATCGATTTCGAGCAATTTCAGAAGACTTTCATCTCAGTTCAGAAAATACCTGCCTCAGCATCGATTTACCAAATCGATTCTTTTAAAGAAATAAAAACCACATATAAATCAATCGATTTTCCAAATCGATTTCGTGTTCACAGTTTTGAAAAAAAAGCATATTATGGGTCACGTCGATTAGGGCAATCGATTGTGTAACACATTTTCATGTGTAATCACAGCACAATCGATTTCGCAAATCGATTTGACACATAATTCAGATCTGACTAGGATCAATTATGCCTAATTTCATTCTAATGTGACGGAAACTTTCTTTTGGCAATGCTTTGGTGAAGATGTCTGCTAGCTGTTCAGTTGTGTTGACGTATTCCAACTTGATATTCCCACACTGAAACTGATCTCGAATGAAGTGATGCCGAATCTCGATATGCTTGGTCCTGGAATGCATAACTGGGTTCTTAGTGATACTGATCGCACTTGTGTTGTCGCACAAGATAGGAACAGTTCCTAAGTCCACACCAAAGTCTAACAAATGCTGTTTCGTCCACATGATCTGAGCACAGCAACTTCCAGCTGCAATGTACTCAGCTTCTGCTGTTGACAAAGCGATACTGGTTTGCTTCTTGCTGAACCAAGATACAAGTGAATTACCCAGCAAATGACAAGTACCAGAGGTACTCTTCCTATCCAATTTGCACCCAGCAAAATCTGAATCTGAATACCCAACCAAAGAACAAGTTGATCCCTTAGGATACCATAAACCAAGGTTCCTAGTTCCAACTAAATATCTGAAAATCCTCTTAACTGCACTAAGGTGAGACTCTTTAGGATTTGATTGATATCTCGCACACAAACAAACACTAAACATGATGTCAGGCCTGCTTGCTGTGAGATAGAGCAATGATCCTATCATGCCTCTATACCTTGTAACATCCACTGGTTTACCCAACTCATCTCTATCTAAAAGGTTTCCTTGGCTCATAGGAGTATCAATGGGTTTGAAGCTATCAAATGAAAATTTCTTTATCAAGTCATTACAATATTTTGTTTGACTAATGAAGATACCTTGCTTGCTTTGGTTAATTTGAAATCCCAAAACGTATGACAGTTCACCCATCATTGACATTTCAAATTGACCTTTCATTAGATTTTCAAAATTTTTGCATAGCTTATCATTTGTAGATCCAAATATTATGTCATCAACATAAACTTGGACCAGCAAGATATCTTTATCAGTAGTTTGTATGAAAAGAGTTTTATCCACATTTCCTCTTAAGAAATTTTGTGAAATGAGAAAGTTGCTAAGTTTCTCATACCAAGCTCTAGGGGCTTGTTTCAATCCATAGAGAGCTTTTGTTAGCTTGTAGACATGATTTGGAAATTCTGTATTTTCAAAACCAGGTGTTTGGCTAACAAAAACTTCCTCTTGGATCTCACCATTGAGAAAGGCACTTTTCACATCCATTTGATAAAGCTTAAAGTCCATTATACAAGCATAAGCAAGGAGGATTCTAATGGCTTCTAGTCTTGCTACAGGGGCATAGGTTTCATCAAAATCTACTCCCTCCTCTTGGTTGTAACCCTTGGCCACTAACCTAGCTTTATTTCTAGTTATAACACCATTATCATCTAGCTTGTTCCTAAACACCCACCTAGTTCCTATGATATGCTGGTTTTCTGGTTTAGGTACTAGCTGCCACACTTCGTTCCTCTCAAACTGGTTTAACTCCTCTTGCATGGCTATTATCCAGTCAGGGTCCAAAAGTGCTTCTTTAATGTTTTTGGGTTCTACTTGGGAAACAAAGGCTGTAAGGTTGCAAAATTCTCTAAGGGATTTTCTGGTTGAGACACCTTTTGAAATCTCTCCAATAATATTGTCTATGGGATGGTTCTTGGTAAACTTCCACTCTTTGGGTAGATCATCTTCCCTAATTGGTTCTACGCAGTCAGGATTGGTTGGAGGTTCAGGTTCACTGGTTTCTACAGGTTCAGAATCAACAATATCGTCCAATGAGTTACCAACTATAGTAAGAGTGCTGTTCAAGTTTTCATCAAATTTGACATGGACAGACTCCTCTATAGTTTTGGTTCTTTTATTGTAGATTCTATAGGCCTTACTAACCTGGGAATACCCTAAAAAGATGCCCTCGTCTGCTTTAGGATCAAATTTACCTAGATGTCCCTTGCCATTGTTTAACACAAAGCACTTACACCCAAAAATCCTAAAGTAGGAGATGTTAGGCTTTCTCCCTTTGTATAACTCATAAGGAGTTTTCTTAAGAAAGGGTCTAATCAACACTCTATTGATAACATGTGTGGCAGTGTTAATCGCATCAGCCCAGAAATACTTGGGAGTATTTGAGTCTTTCAGCATGGTCCTAGCCAACTCTTCTAAAGACCTATTCTTTCTCTCCACTACACCATTCTGCTGAGGTGTCCTAGGGGCTGAAAACATGTGATGTATGCCATTCTCTTCACAGAAAGTATCAAAAGAATCATTTTGGAATTCACCTCCATGATCACTCTTGATGGATATAATTTTCTGACTTGTTTCATTTTGAACTAATTTCGCGAACTTTTTAAAGACAGAAAAAGTGTCACTTTTATGAGTCAGAAAATATGTCCATGTGAACCGAGAATAATCATCGATCAACACAAATCCATACAAGTTACCACCAAAACTTCTAATCTGAGATGGTCCAAACAAATCCATGTGGATAAGTTGTAAAACCCTATTGGTTTTGACCATATCTATAGGGGGAAAAGAAGACTTAACAAGCTTGCTTTGCTCACAGGAGTCACACAGCCTATCTTTAGAAAACTTTCTATTGGGAAGGCCTATGACTAACTGCTTGCTAACAAGTCTATTTAGATGATCAATATGAATGTGTGCAATGCGTTTATGCCATAACCATGTTTCATCAGCATTTGATAATAAGCAACAGGCAGAATTAACAGGCATATCAGTTAAATCTAACATGTATATATTATTAACTCTATTACCTACTAATTTCATGCTTTTGTCATGCTTGTTTTCAATTATGCAAGAGAGTGGTGAAAAGCTTACTTGAAAACCATTGTCACACAGCTGACTTATACTTAGAAGGTTATGTTTCAGCCCTTCCACATATAAGACATTTTTAATTATGGCAGTTGATTTGCTGCCAATGTTACCTTCACCGCATATCTTGCCCTTGTTGTTATCGCCGTACTTTACGAAACCACCTTCTTTCAGATTAAGGGACACAAACATTGATTTGTCCCCTGTCATATGCTTTGAGCATCCACTATCAAGATACCATTGGTGTTTTGTGGATCTCAAGCATACCTGCAATAGGATTAGAATTTGCATTCAGGTCCCCAATACAAATTGGGTCCTGGGGCGTTAATTTTAACATCTTGTGTCTTCATTTTCCAAATCTGTTTACATCCTCTATTGGCAAGTCTTTTAAATTTGCAATTGTAAACAAAATGTCCTTTTCTACAACAGAAATGACAAGTGACATCAGAGGATGCAAACTGTTTCGGTTTGACAAAGACATTATGCAAATGACTAGACTTAGCATATTTTTGGTTATTTTTAACATTTTCATAACCTATGCCACGTTTAGTCATATTCCGATTTGCATGCTTTTTGCTATTAAAACCAAGTCCAGATTTTATATTGACACTTCTCTGGTTGCTAAGAATATCATTTAGTTTATCCTTGCTACTAGAGAGTTTCAATAAATCAAACTTCAATAATGCAACAGAATTCTCAAGATCAATGCATTTGGCAGATTTATCATGTGAGTCCTTTTTCAGTTGTTCACATAAGTTCTCAATCCTTTTATAATCATTTTTCATTTGATCATGCAATTTACATTGTTGTTCAAGCGTTTTCTTAGTGTTTACTAATTGCTTAACAGATTTAACATATTCAGCATGTAGTTCGTTAAATGCATCTTGCAGTTCATCAAACGAAGGATTATATTGAGAGCTTACCTCACTTTCTGATTCAGAATCCGTTTTAGCCATAAGACACAGATTCGCTTCTTCCGTTTCAGAAGATGTGGACGAATCTTCGTTGTCATTCCACGCAATGTATGCTTTTCTGTTTTTCTGAGCTGGTTCCTTGCCTTTAGGTTTGGAATTTTTGTTCTTGTTCTGCAGCTTGTAACAATCAGCTTTTATATGACCAGGTTTGCCACATTCGTAGCATGTAACTGTTTTACTGTCATTGTTTTTCGAGCTGGATTGCTTTCTGAATTTACTGTCTTTCTTTTTCAGAAATTTCTTAAATCTTTTGACAAGTAGTCCCAGTTCAGGTTCTTCATCATCCTCACTGCTTGATTCATCTGAGCTGGTCTCATGTTCAGATTTGGACTGTTGTGTTTGGGCTTTCAACGACAATCCTTTACGTTTCCTGTCAATTTGCTCAGCTTCATTTAGTCGATGTAATTCCATCTCATGCTCTCTCAGTTTTCCAAACAATGTAGCTATTGTCTTGCTTCCTAGATCCTTGGATTCTGCAATGGCAGTGATTTTTGGCTGCCATTCTCTAGTCAAACATCTCATTATTTTACTAATTTGCTGATCATTATCAATCTCTTTGCCTAAGGCATTCAGGTTGTTGACTATGTGCGTGAATCGGGTCTGCATGTCGTTTACTGATTCTTCTTTCTTCATGCTAAACAATTCGTACTCGTGCATGAGAGTATTTATCCGAGCTCTCTTTACATCTGTGGTTCCTTCATGCGTTTGCTGAAGTGTATCCCACATTTGTTTTGCTGTTTTGCAATTTGAGACTCTGAAGAATTCATCATGACTCAAGGCTGCAGTTATAATGTTTTTTGCTTTGGCGTTGTACCCAACCTTCTTTTTGTCTTCATCAGTCCAGTCACTTTTTGGCTTTAGGATTGCTGATTCACCTGTACCTGCTATGGTTGGCACAAATGGTCCATTTTCTACAGCATCTAGAATATCAATACCACTAGCTTCAAGAAAAATTAACATGCGTTGTTTCCAATACATGTATGCGGCCCCGTTAAAAGCGGGAGGCCTAGCTAATGATGCACCCTCTCCTAGGAAATCAAAGGTCATGATTTTTGATGAGAGTTACTCTAACAAAAATTGGCTCTGATACCAATTGTTGGTACCAGTAACCTCTGTTAAATGAAAATTATGCGGAAGATTACCTATTTTTTGAGATATGCGCAGCAGTTTAACAAATCGTACATTTATTAAACATAGCATCAAATAAGGTCCCAAAACTACAATACAAATGAATGCACCAAGTATATGGATCAAAGAATATATTGAGAGATGCACCAATTACGTTTATTGTTCAAGATATTGATTCACTTACAATCATGCTGGAAACAGTCTTTCATGTAATATCAAAATATGCAGAAAGATATTCAAGTACTCAATCAATATCAAACAAATACACACTGCAGAAATTAAACAGAGATAAGGGTAAGAAAGATTGTACGCGGTGATTTATACTGGTTCAGCCGTTGTTGAACGACCTACGTCCAGTCCCAAGATCAAATCCAATCTTGGCCTTTCCAATAGAATATCTCAGAATCCGTTTACAGATGTTCTAGCTCCTCGCCTATCAATCTAAAACAATTCTTTCTATTCTATTCTTATCTCCCTGAATCCCAGAGTTTATCTCCCATAAACTCTTCCAAGATTACAGTCAAGTTTCTTCTTGATGAGACCTCTCAATCACAGAAGATAACTACCAGTTAAGACTGGATTTCTCAATGTTATTTGTTTTAAGAATTTGTTTACAGATGTATCTAATCAGAAATTACACAGAGATTTCTTCAGCAGTCTTCTTCTCTAAAGTTGTTTCTCCAGCAATCTTTCTCAGTTCTTGTGGATCATGAAAGATGAATCTTCATGACTGAAAAAGTAATGTTCAAAGTTATTTCACAGTGGGAAACAAAGATATCAGAAAGTTATGTGTACGTTGTTGTATATTCGAAGAAGATACTGAAAAACAGTTTATATAGTTTCAGGAAAAACAACATATGCATCGATTTATCCAATCGATTCATTAAAGTCATAATGCTGGTTAATCGATTTCCTCAATCGATTTCGCGAGTCTTGTTTTTCTTGAATCTTGAAACTGTACATTCTAATCGATTTACTCAATCGATTATTTTAAGTAGTTCTTCAAACTTTGATGACAGTATATAATTAAATCGATTTGCAGAATCGACTTGATGTGTTTTGTTCAAACAACGAGATCAAAACCATCGATGTGCTTAATCGATTTTACCATTCAGTCATCTCTGTTTATAAAACTTTTATGTCAATCGATTGTGCCAATCGATTGTGGATCTTAAGTCTGAAGTACTTTTCATCAGTTGGGTTATTCAATCGATTTACCAAGTCGATTGATACCAACTTTTATTACACAGATGTATATAAACAGATTGTAGTAATCGATTGTGTATGTTCCAGACCTGAGTTATTTTGAAACTTGTTTTAGTGAATCGATTGGCCTAATCGATTTAGTAAACAGGTTTGGCTCTGGGACATTAACAATCGATTGTTTCAATCGATGTAGACAAAAACAAAATTAAAGAAGTGATTATTCCAATCGATTTGCCAAATCGATTGCCTGCAAAACGTGCTACTGACTTGCACATTTTAAATTCAGTAAGCATGTCAATCGATTTGTCCAATCGATTTAAACAATCAGTTTAGTCTTGGTGATTCACTCAATCGATGTGCCTAATCGATTTGTGGCAAACTGGCTCTCTGACTTGTACAATTTATTTTCCAATATGTTTACCAATCGATTTGGAGAATCGATTGATAGCCCTTTTGTTTTCTTTAAGGATGTACAAATCGATTGTGCTAATCGATTGGGTAACACCAAACTTTGTAAACTTATTCAACCCTGTTATAGAATCGATTGTGCTAATCGATGTGCTCATGGATCTTCAAGATTTTGTTGATTCCTTGAGTTCCAAGCAATTGTCTCGAGTATGTAGGATTGAATTTGTTGTTCCTGAAATTTTTCTCAGTTGACAATGTTAGATGTATTTCAAATTGGATGCTTGTCAATAACATCAAAAACGAACATATGTCTAACAATCTCCCCCTTTTTGATTTAAGTGACAAACATGCAATTTTAACTTGAGAAAAATAATTATGAGTAACAGTTTTAGTAGAGCTCCCCCTAAGTTCAATATTCATAGAGAGTAAAGATAATGATTAGGAGCAATAAAACTGATAAAATAAAGCACAAGTTATAATTTCTCTCCCCCTTTTGTCAGTTAAGGCAAAAAGTGGTGAAAGAGAAATGTTTGCTCACAGGAGTCACACAGCCTATCTTTAGAAAACTTTCTATTGGGAAGGCCTATGACTAACTGCTTGCTAACAAGTCTATTCAGATGATCAATATGAATGTGTGCAATGCGTTTATGCCATAACCATGTTTCATCAGCATTTGATAATAAGCAACAGGCAGAATTAACAGGCATATCAGTTAAATCTAACATGTATATATTATTAACTCTATTACCTACTAATTTCATGCTTTTGTCATGCTTGTTTTCAATTGTGCAAGAGAGTGGTGAAAAGCTTACTTGAAAACCATTGTCACACAGCTGACTTATACTTAGAAGGTTATGTTTCAGCCCTTCCACATATAAGACATTTTTAATTATGGCAGTTGATTTGCTGCCAATGTTACCTTCACCGCATATCTTGCCCTTGTTGTTATCGCCGTACTTTACGAAACCACCTTCTTTCAGATTAAGGGACACAAACATTGATTTGTCCCCTGTCATATGCTTTGAGCATCCACTATCAAGATACCATTGGTGTTTTGTGGATCTCAAGCATACCTGCAATAGGATTAGAATTTACATTTAGGTCCCCAATACAAATTGGGTCCTGGGGGGTTAATTTTAACATCTTGTGTCTTCATTTTCCAAATCTGTTTACATCCTCTATTGGCAAGTCTTTTAAATTTGCAATTGTAAACAAAATGTCCTTTTCTACAACAGAAATGACAAGTGACAGCAGAGGATGCAAACTGTTTAGGTTTGACAAAGACATTATGCAAATGACTAGACTTAGCATATTTTTGGTTATGTTTAACATTTTCATAACCTATGTCATGTTTAGTCATATTCCGATTTGCATGCTTTTTGCTATTAAAACCAAGTCCAGATTTTATATTGACACTTCTCTGGTTGCTAAGAATATCATTTAGTTTATCCTTGCTACTAGAGAGTTTCAATAAATCAGACTTCAATAATGCAATAGAATTCTCAAGATCAATGCATTTGGCAGATTTATCATGTGAGTCCTTTTTCAGTTGTTCACATAAGTCCTCAATCTTTTTATAATCATTTTTCATTTGATCATGCAATTTACATTGTTGTTCAAGCATTTTCTTAGTGTTTACTAATTGCTTAACAGATTTAACATATTCAGCATGTAGTTCGTTAAATGCATCTTGCAGTTCATCAAAAGAAGGATTATCTTGAGAGCTTACCTCACTTTCTGATTCAGAATCCGTTTTAGCCATAAGACACAGATTCGCTTCTTCCGTTTCAGAAGATGTGGACGAATCTTCATTGTCATTCCACGCAATGTATGCTTTTCTGTTTTTCTGAGCTGGTTCCTTGCCTTTAGGTTTGGAATTTTTGTTCTTGTTCTGCAGCTTGTAACAATCAGCTTTTATATGACCAGGTTTGCCACATTCGTAGCATGTAACTGTTTTACTGTCATTGTTTTTCGAGCTGGATTGCTTTCTGAATTTACTGTCTTTCTTTTTCAGAAATTTCTTAAATCTTTTGACAAGTAGTCCCAGTTCAGGTTCTTCATCATCCTCACTGCTTGATTCATCTGAGCTGGTCTCATGTTCAGATTTGGACTGTTGTGTTTGGGCTTTCAACGACAATCCTTTACATTTCCTGTCAATTTGCTCAGCTTCATTTAGTCGATGTAGTTCCATCTCATGCTCTCTCAGTTTTCCAAACAATGTAGCTATTGTCATGCTTCCTAGATCCTTGGATTCTGCAATGGCAGTGATTTTTGGCTGCCATTCTCTAGTCAAACATCTCATTATTTTACTAATTTGCTGATCATTATCAATCTCTTTGCCTAAGGCATTCAGGTTGTTGACTATGTGTGTGAATCGGGTCTGCATGTCGTTTACTGATTCTTCTTTCTTCATGCTAAACAATTCGTACTCGTGCATGAGAGTGTTTATTCGAGCTCTCTTTACATCTGTGGTTCCTTCATGCGTTTGCTGAAGTGTATCCCACATTTTTTTGCTGTTTTGCAATTTGAGACTCTGAAGAATTCATCATGACTCAAGGCTGCAGTTATAATGTTTTTTGCTTTGGCGTTGTACCCAACCTTCTTTTTGTCTTCATCAGTCCAGTCACTTTTTGGCTTTAGGATTGCTGATTCACCTGTACCTGCTATGGTTGGCACAAATGGTCCATTTTCTACAGCATCTAGAATATCAATACCACTAGCTTCAAGAAAAATTAACATGCGTTGTTTCCAATACATGTATGTGGCCCCGTTAAAAGCGGGAGGCCTAGCTAATGATGCACCCTCTCCTAGGAAATCAGAGGTCATGATTTTTGATGAGAGTTACTCTAACAAAAATTGGCTCTGATACCAATTGTTGGTACCAGTAACCTCTGTTAAATGAAAATTATGCGGAAGATTACCTATTTTTTTGAGATATGCGCAGCAGTTTAACAAATCGTACATTTATTAAACATAGCATCAAATAAGGTCCCAAAACTACAATACAAATGAATGCACCAAGTATATGGATCAAAGAATATATTGAGAGATGCACCAGTTACGTTTATTGTTCAAGATATTGATTCACTTACAATCATGCTGGAAACAGTCTTTCATGTAATATCAAAATATGCAGAAAGATATTCAAGTACTCAATCAATATCAAACAAATACACACTGCAGAAATTAAACAGAGATAAGGGTAAGAAAGATTGTACGCAGTGATTTATACTGGTTCAGCCGTTGTTGAACGACCTACGTCCAGTCCCAAGATCAAATCCAATCTTGGCCTTTCCGATAGAATATCTCAGAATCCGTTTACAGATGTTCTAGCTCCTCGCCTATCAATCTAAAACGATTCTTTCTATTCTATTCTTATCTCCCTGAATCCCAGAGTTTATCTCCCATAAACTCTTCCAAGATTACAGTCAAGTTTCTTCTTGATGAGACCTCTCAATCACAGAAGATAACTACCAGTTAAGACTGGATTTCTCAATGTTATTTGTTTTAAGAATTTGTTTACAGATGTATCTAATCAGAAATTACACAGAGATTTCTTCAGCAGTCTTCTTCTCTAAAGTTGTTTCTCCAGCAATCTTTCTCAGTTCTTTTGGATCATGAAAGATGAATCTTCATGACTGAAAAAGTAATGTTCAAAGTTATTTCACAGTGAGAAACAAAGATATCAGAAAGTTATGTGTACGTTGTTGTATATTTTTGAAGAAGATACTGAAAAACAGTTTATATAGTTTCAGGAAAAACAACATATGCATCGATTTATCCAATCGATTCATTAAAGTCATAATGCTGGTTAATCGATTTCCTCAATCGATTTCGCGAGTCTTGTTTTTCTTGAATCTTGAAACTGTACATTCTAATCGATTTACTCAATCGATTATTTTAAGTAGTTCTTCAAACTTTGATGACAGTATATAGTTAAATCGATTTGCAGAATCGACTTGATGTGTTTTGTTCAAACAACGAGATCAAAACCATCGATGTGCTTAATCGATTTTACCATTCAGTCATCTCTGTTTATAAAACTTTTATGTCAATCGATTGTGCCAATCGATTGTGGATCTTAAGTCTGAAGTACTTTTCATCAGTTGGGTTATTCAATCGATTTACCAAGTCGATTGATACCAACTTTTATTACACAGATGAATATAAACAGATTGTAGTAATCGATTGTGTATGTTCCAGACCTAAGTTATTTTGAAACTTGTTTTAGTGAATCGATTGGCCTAATCGATTTAGTAAACAGGTTTGGCTCTGGGACATTAACAATCGATTGTTTCAATCGATGTAGACAAAAACAAAATTAAAGATGTGATTATTTCAATCGATTTGCCAAATCGATTGCCTGCAAAACGTGCTACTGACTTGCAAATTTTAATTTCAGTAAGAATGTCAATCGATTTGTCTAATCGATTTAAACAATCAGTTTAGTCTTAGTGATTCACTCAATCGATGTGCCTAATCGATTTGTGGCAAACTGGCTCTCTGACTTGTACAATTTATTTTCCAATATGTGTACCAATCGATTTGGAGAATCGATTGATAGCCCGTTTGATTTCTTCAAGGATGTACAAATCGATTGTGCTAATCGATTGGGTAACACCAAACTTTGTAAACTTATTCAACCCTGTTATAGAATCGATTGTACTAATCGATGTGCTCATGGATCATCAAGATTTTGTTGATTCCTTGAGTTCCAAGCTATTGTCTCGAGTATGTAGGATTGAATTTGTTGTTCCTGAAATTTTTCTCAGTTGACAATGTTAGATGTATTTCAAATTGGATGCTTGTCAATAACATCAAAAACGAACATATGTCTAACACTAGTACACAATTTTTCAACCTTCTCCTAATTATAATAACCACTTTTATATATATATATATATATATATATATATATATATATATATATATATATATATATATATATATATATATATAGAAATATCTATATTGAATTATAGTTTTAGAAAAAGAATATATATTATTTTAAATAAAAATAGAGTTTAAATGCGTTATATTATTAGATTGATATTTTAATTACGTTGATATTTTAAATCAATTGTCGTCGTCATTTACAAAACTCTAAAATATTATTAAAATAAAATAAAAATATAAGATTTTTAGAGTATATCAAAACTAAAAAAAACAATCCAATTAAATACAAACTATGTTAAACACATAATAACAAATTTTAGTAGAATAAAACCATGTTTGGTGAAGGAAAAAGAAGATGCATTGTTAATAAATGTATTGCAAAAACTACTTTTCTTCATTCATGTACGTTGATGAGAGGATGTTAGATAAGCAGCAGTAATTAGTAATTAAAGAGTTAGTCTAACTCAAAACACTTACCTACCCGACTTATTAGGTCATACTAAAGTGACATCTCATTTCTGACTGGAAAAATAATCTAATCAAATTCAGCATCGAAGGTTTGTTGTTTTGAAGTTCAAAAAGTAGATTATTGTATGATTTCTATAGGATATATGGTTCCTAATAATTTCATGCAATTTAAACAATATATTTGATTAAAAAAAAATTATACATTACATTATCTTTTCATCAAAACAATATACATTAATCTATCTCCAGATCAACTATCATTTTATTCTTTCAATGATTAAAACAATGATATAAAGTATCTAGTTGCTGGCTATCATATCACAAATGATTTTAGCTCGCATTCCTCGTCACATACAGCTTTACGAGTATTATAAAATTGCATTGAAACTAATCAATTTTATTTTTAATATTTTTCAATCTGAATTTGATTTTTAAAAGACTCTTTCAGGTTAAAGATGACAATAACAAAAATCAACTCAGCCTATATGATTGCTATGTGGCTTCCATGTGGAATTGTGAGGTTGGCTGATTATTATAATATAACTATTATTTTACTCAATTATTATAATATAATAACTTAATATATGTAAAATATACTAACTAATTATTCAGCACCATGTTTTTTTGGCAGAATAAGAACAAAACCAACACAGACCAAGGACCACCATTACGAAATATTTAAGTTCATATTTACTTTTTTAACAATAACAAATATTTAGATATCTTTTTTTATAGAGCAAATAATAAAAAAAATTCGTACATATCAACGAATTTTGAGTTTAAATCTAGAATATAATATTAAATATAATAATATCAATATTTATATTTATTAGTTGAGTAAGACTTTATGATTTTTATATAATTTTAAATCTTTTTAAGATAATTATATTCCTAACTCCATTATTTAAATTTATAACTATATCTAACTTAAAAATCAGAGCACCATTATTAGAAGGAAAAACAAAGGATAAGCTTGCATTAACTCTTGTCACATTGAGGATTTTAAAATCAAATAATCAAAATCTGACCAAAATGTGTAATTTTCTCTCTTTTTTTTTTTCGTAATAAATATTTTGTTTTTTCTCTTAGAAAACAAACTTAGTTGTGGCATGGGCTTGATTCCTTAAGCAACAGAAACCCATATTCCTAAATGAGGCTGTGCTTTTTTTTTTTCTCCGCAGTTATTATTATCTGAAAACGATTTGTGATACCTACCATATGGAGCTTTTTGGATTTTGGGAATGGGAATAACTATGTGATAGAGTCAACCCCACAAATAAAAGAGTCATTCAGTCTTACTATGGATGAATTATTTATTTTGACTATTTTGTACGTATTGAAAAAATTAATAAATGACATTGAGAGATCGAATAATAATTTTATTAAATTATACTTATTAAATATTATTGTATTCTCCAGTAAAGATGGATTTAGAATGATTTACAAGAGACTACAAAATAACTACTTCTTCCAACCTTAAATATAAAATTTATTTCTCTTAATTATGAGAATTAAAAAAATTGGTAGAAACATTAAACTTATTAAAAATTGATGTTATTTTTATAATTTTATCATTATAAAAAGACAAATAGCATATTAATCCTCGAAATAGGAACTTTGAATAAATAAGTATATTAGTCATTGAAATTGTAAGAACTAGTCAATTTAATTTCTCAAATTTGTGAAATAGCAATTTAGTCATTTAAATTAAAAAAAATACTCATCAATTCACTATTTTTTAAATTTTACATCATAATTTTAAAGGTTCTATATTTATTTAAATATAATCAAACACTGTTTAACTTAATATGCATCTCTTTTTATTTTAATAAATATTTATTAAAGAAATAATTTGCCAGAGAAATTAAATTAATTGGATATTCTTTAATTTAAAGAATAATTTGTTAATTCTTAAATAAATTTGAAGAAACAATGAAAACAATGTTTGATATTTTCACTAATAATAGCAT
Source organism: Cicer pinnatifidum (assembly GCA_037974775.1). NCBI lineage: Eukaryota > Viridiplantae > Streptophyta > Magnoliopsida > Fabales > Fabaceae > Cicer > Cicer pinnatifidum. The sequence goes on from JBBPBR010000008.1 coordinate 7,407,203, forward strand.
TACTGACAAGTGATCATAAGGACCATATATATCAAATAATGATCACATGCGAAGTGCCACGTGACAAAATGCAATTGCAAAAACAAGAGAATGTTTTCAGGGAGATGCTCCCTTATGGACCAAATTTATCTACCCAATTAATAATCAAATAATGGACCATCACCATATGGTAGTGTTAAATTTTCTTCTTCCACCAAGCATGTGAAGGTGTCTCCTAAGTAGGAAATCAAACACGAATTAGGCGCAGTGATGTGCAATATGTTCTATGGCTTTGGTCTACATCTTTAAAACTTCCCCCATGTGAACATTAAGCCAATTTATTTGTAAACCCAAAGACAAGTTCAATTGATGGGGTCTTGGTTCTGAATACAACATTGACATGGTCCAATACAATGATCCTTTTGAAACATAATTATCAAATCCCTACAACTTGTATCATATATAGTTCCTATTCGTCCAACCTCTCTTGTTACCCATATCCTTATCATTATCCCTTCAATGAGTCATTTTGTCTTGGTCATATCTACCTTAATATGTTCCTTTCCAATTTTGAATTGAAGGCCAGAAAGGCGAGATTAAGACATTAAGAAGATAAAAAAACGAGTTAAAAAGGATTTTGATTTTTTAATGAGTCTCGTAAGTCAGTTACTATAGTCCTTAAATATATTGCACTTACAATTAGATCTTTAATATATTTTTTGTTAAAAAGTTTAAAAAATGTATTGAAGATAAGTTACAATTTGTAAAATATTATTTTGATATTAATATTATAAATTAAACTACATTAAAGTAACAAGTTTGAAGCAAACTATTATATATAATATATTAAAAATTAACATTACCAAACAACATTGATTATTGATCAACTATTTTAAAATATATGAAATAATAATAAGAATATATCAAATTAAACAAATAAATATAATTAAAAAATAATTAAAATTATCAAATAATAGTTTAGTATAATATTTTATACTAATAAAATAAATAAATAAGTATTAAAATGTATATATGTAGTTTAGTTTGATTTTTAAAAATGAATTCGAAGTTCAATCTAATTCAAATTATTTTCATAAAAGAGAATCTAAACACATTCAAAAAATCAATTTTGTATTATTTTTAATTTTTTAATTCTGTTTGCATTTTTTTTTAATTAAGTACGCTTACAACAAATTAAGAAAGTAGAGGAATAATTAATTAGACATATGTACTTTTTAAATAATAAAAATATGTATTTTTTTTTTCCACATAGTTTTTCTTAGAGCTATGACTATATACAAGTATAAAGTATTTATCCAGGTTGCAATTGCACTAGTTCGTGCACAATGAGCTAGCTACAAATGCAATTGCAGATAGAGAAACATTTATTTAGACACAAATATACATCATTTTTTTTTTCATTTCTTTTTTAATCTTTATTTATTTATGTGAGTGTGTTTAAACACTATTTATTTATGTTTGTATTCAAACAAATATATCTAACACTATTTGTGCTGAAGCAAGTATTTCTCTTGCAAACAATTACCAACAATGTATTTTCCTTTATAAAACTATGAAGTTGCTCACATCCTAAAAGAGTATCAAAATTTTCTAATAGTCGCTGTATTTATTTTATTTCTAGCGACCATATATATCCAACATTTTAAAATTCAAATTGAACAGTTTGCATCTTTCAAAGAAAAAGTGAGAAGATTCTAAAATTCCACTTAAAGAAGGTGTTGGACTGAAAGTGATTTATTCAACATAACATGTATTAAAGGGGATAAATTTGAATAAGTAAACGAATTAGTACTATAGTAGTTTAATACTAGTATATACTATAATAATTGCTAATTGCTAAAGATGTTTTGTGTGTCTAAAGAGAATTCCGTGACTTCGTACAACAATATGCTTCGACAAACTTATTAAACTAACTATCACGGGGCACATACATAATCTGAGTTGCTTATTTTAATAATCTTTTTATGAAGAAAAAAAATGATAAAAAACATTATATTATTCCAATATGATTCTAAATTAATTTCAAATGGCATACAAAATAAAAAATTTAATTCACGAGCATTTGGATAAGGCAATTAAGTAATCCCGAATTTGAATCAAATCTTAAAAATGCAGTATCATCATCATTAAATTTTTTTTTTATATAATTATATTGAACCTATGTTGTTTTCCAAATTCATGTCAATTGATATTAGATCAGTGCAGAAATGTTGGTAACATTAAAATACCAAGATAGGTAATTCTTATCTATATATGGTTCGTTTAATTATCCAATTCGCGATTTGATATTATAACAACCACAAGGCCAAAAACTGTATAGTCTTAGTCAAAAAACAAAAAAAAAATGTCTAGTCTTTGTCACGGAAATGGAAACACATATGGTCACATGGATTCATCAACGTACTCCATGTCATTTTCTTATTCCATGAATTTAGGATATGATTGCAAATTTTTTGTGTAAAATAATAGGAGACTCTTATGTTGGTTCTCAACGATACCAATCGAGTTATCTATTTCATGCTTTAAATCATCGTTGCATCTTAACTTAAATCACGGATAGGTAGATAACATCTTTAATTACTCTATTTTTTTGCTCTAGAAGTAGCTAGCATATGCATGGTGGTTACAATTATAAAGTTTTTTCGTCCTTTCCCTTCACCTTTCATAACTCTAGCTTAATTTTTGGGTAATTGGATTTGTCACATGCAATCTTTATTGGTTCAGTTTTTTTTTTTTAATATAAATTGATGATGGAAATTTTGCCAAAATTATTCACTAGTTTTAAGTTTGATTTGCATTACATTGTTCGTGTAAAATAATTTATATTTTTGATTATTTAATAATGATTGGTATTGATTGATAATGTAATTTTTTTTATATATTGACTAGATAAAAATTTAATCTTAATTTTTAACAGTGTAGAAATTAGTGATAAATGATTTTTATTTTGTTTTTGTAAATTTACTTTTTTTTTAGCAGTGAATGTTACGCATGAAATTTGGGAAGTAGCAACAATGTTGTATGCAAAACTAATTGGAAAGAAAAGAACACCTTCCCCCTAACCAATCCAAATGTTTTCGTTTGAAATGGACAATACAATGAATATCCTTATTCAAGGGTCACGTGACTACGTTACAAGTTGAATCCTTTGTGCGCTTGTGATGTTTCAAAAATATACGGTAACTTAATATAGTATTCCGAGTGATTAAGTTCAAAGGTTTAACTACCTAATTTTAGTGATGAATTATTTAGGAGTTTGAAGTTGAATTTTAGATATAACGATTCTTAATTAAATTTTGTTTATTTTTCAACTAAACTTTTGATTATTTAAACACAATTCTCCTAAACACCTAAAGATTAAGATCACCAAAGAAAAATTCATCCTTATTTTTTCTTCACATGCTCCACATATTTAGACAATAAGACCCGCGTTATAATAGTTATATTTGTCAAATAATTTATATATATATATATATATATATATATATATATATATATATATATTAAAAGAAATTGTTCAATTATGAGAGGTCCGGAAGATTATCATGTCAGTTTAGATTAATTATAGTAATTTATTGAATATACTACATCTTCATCCAAAATCTTAATATATTAAATAAATAGATCACGTCATTTATATGATATTAAATATCAACGTTTTCATTCAATGTAATTGTTAGTGACACTTGATATATCAACAATTCTCTTCTTAAATGTGAGTTGATCCATTCATTTTGGTATGTCCTCCTCAAGTGGAAGTTTTCTAATCCACGTACACTTGCGTTGTTGTTGACACTCAACATTAATAAGACACTCTGTCTATAGTAAATGATGTCAAGAAGACTTTCGATACAAGAAAGTAATCACCTTAGTCAGCCAACCTCTAATATCATTGTTGGGTCATGAGGGAGTCTGGAAGATCGTAACGTTGAATTCCGAACAACCAAACAAGTGGACATAAGATATATATCATCTCACTTATATGATGATGCTTCATTTTTTTTTTTATCTAATGTGTGACTCTTGATCAAATTTGATGTACCAATAGAAATTACTATTAAAAAATGAATGTTTTATTTTATGTTTTACTGCTCTTGCAACTTCATCGTCATAGAATATATCTACTCTATCTCTATGATAGAACAATGACACTTAAATTAGGTAGGATGAAAACCCTTCAATTTGTTGGGGACTTAGGGTACTCAAGGAACTCTTGAATTTCGTCACAAGTGAGCTCTATATTTATTTTATTTTATAGAGTTTTATAGATTAAAATTGAGTTTTAAAACCATATAGTAGCTCCTAATTTCCAACTCCCACGTGAAAAAACATATGCCCTCTGCAATGGTTTGCATTCTCCATGTGATTTGAGCATGTGCTGCTATTCACCTAAGTATAATTATGATTGTTAGTGTAAATATGATTATTAAAAAAAGCGTAATAAGGTATATGCTCAATCCATAATGTTGGGGAACTAACTATCAAATTTAAGAAGATTACACGTTAATTCATATGACTTCCTTCTAGATTTAGGTGCCATTTGATCCATGTGGCTTACAGACTATGAGGCAGAAATTGAATTACAGACACGCAAACTCTAAGGTGGATGATAAATCAATTTTAAAAGCGACTCGAAATATTATTAATAATTATTGACATTTTTTAGAAATATAAGTAACGATGTTTTTATGTCTAAAATATTAATATGGTTTTATAACGAGTTTAGCTTTAAATAATATACTTATTTTATTTTTAATTTTATCGCGATTAGTCATATGTCTCATTTATAAAGATTAAAAGGGTCGTTTTGAGGAGTTCCATTAATTTTCGTTAAAATTTTGAGTAATTTTAAGGCAAAAATAAATTTTTTATTTTTTAAGTTTAATTTAATTTTTACTTAAAAATTTTAAATTTTTTTTTAGATTTGATATTTTAAGTTACATTCATTTGCACTATTAACTTTTAAGATTTATTAAATTATGCATACACTTCTTTAAATTTGAATTTTTTTTTTTTTGAATTATTGTTATGAGACGTTAA
>JBBPBR010000008.1:7422709-7435224 GCA_037974775.1 Cicer pinnatifidum
TCAATGTAAAAAATTTAACATATCTTGGAAAGGCATATGTCGTGAGAGGCCTTATAATATTTTATTTTATAACATACCTCATTGTTTTTACTCTATCTGATTTTTAAAGGAATAAAACTTTATTAATCTAAAATTCAAATAAAAAGTAAATAAAATCTATTTAAATTTTGTTTGGACCAGAGTTTTAACGCAAATTTGTCAAATGATTGGTCCATATATGAGATAGATGATTGAATAATTTTTATTGTATTCTGTTTAATTTAGAAATAAATTTGAGACTGAACAAAATAGAGAGGACGAGATCAAACAAAATGATAAATTCTTGTGAATCACTAAACTACATAATAACTTTTTGTCTCAAATATAAACTGTCAAAAATACTAAAATATTTTTTATATTCACCGCTAATAAAACAGAGGTTAAAAAAATAGAGGCGTGAAAACGCCGTGGAACGTTTCCTGTTTTCTTTTATATTCACTATTATTATTATTATTTTTTTTTTTTTGACAAAATTTTATATTCTCTATTGATAAAGAAAGAAAGTAGAAAGACTAAAAAATGAGTACTAAACCATCCTTTTCTTCTTTGGTACAACAAACCATATATTAATGCTTTTGTTCGGTATATATAAAACTATATATATCAATGCTAAAAGCAATAATATATTGTAATGCAATCCAGCTCAATTATTTGGACTTTGCACCGTGTTTATGCAAGATAGGCAAAGTAGCTTGTTTTTATTAGTATAATGGGATTTGAACCAATTAAATTGATTTATAAAAACAAAAAATTGAAGGTGATTTAAAAAATCACATTACAAATGCCAGACCATTAGTATCGTACGTGTTACACACGTTGAGACGTGGAAATACCAATTAATTACCGAAGAATATAATTGTCACCACATATAAAGTAGTGTTTGTTGATATTTTATGAAAATTGAGATTGATTGTTCATTTTTATTTTATCACTTAATTATGAGATTGATTGACAAGAAATGTCTTTTTTATATAATTGACAACAAATTTTACTACTTTAGAGAGAGAGAAAAAGATTGCCAATGCTTTAGGACAAGGTAAAGAATGTTGTCAGTGTCTTTATCCATTTCTAAAAATTATGTCATATATAACCAAACAATTAACATGCAGTAGAAAAAGAAAAACTCTATGTAGATAGCATACCTAGCAATGTATAAGGCAAATTTTGTTGGTTTCATAAATAACAAAAAGTAAAATTTTCCCTTTTTTGTTGTCCTTTTAATTTGTTGTATACTCCAAAACAAGCATTATTAATAACAAATATAGCACTCTTGTTTGTGGAATAAAAAGAAGGTAATAATATCATGAGTCAAATATATTTTTAATTCATATAAATTTTAAAAATTTATTCTCAGTTTTTAAAATTATAAAACATATGTATTTATTTATTCAAGAGTTTTTAATTTAAATCTTTTGATATATATTATTTAAATTAATTTGTATCATTCTCCTTTATATTGACTTAAAACTATTACGGATGATGCAATTAAATGTGTCTCAGTCATACAGAAAGTGGTGGAATTTTTAATATTGGTATATTTATTACTTAATTTCTTACAATTATCATATCATACACATAAGACACTCGTAAGTTATAATTGGCTGGAAAGTAAACTCACTCTCTTGTGCCATTTGTTGGAACAAAGTTAACAGAACTGCATTTGTATATAGTGCTATTTATTTTATTTTATTTATTGGCATGCAAGATAAGACCCTCAAATGTTATTATTTAAAAATAAATAAAAGGATAGATTATTATTATTAATAACTGTGATGCAATTATTATTTTATAATTGTCTTATACACAAACGTATATTTCGAGAACAAATGTCGTTTTTTTAATAGATAAATTAATTAATTTTCTTGAATTTAAATTTAAAATATTTTTCTTATAATTTATTTAACATCATTTAATTCATCAATTAAACGACATTGATTTGTTGTATAAATCTATAATATAATAATTTAGAAGATATCCTTATCTCTTGACATTTCAACCAGAAGTGAAGAGAAGCAAATATCCGAATTATGATAAAATTTTGTTTGACTTGTATGATTGGGTATTAAAAATAAACAATGGTTAAAAAAATGAGGCACGTAGCTTAAAGCTGTCACAGTCATTAATTAAGCATGAAATTTAAATTATTAGTCGAAATTTAAATTGTGTAAAAAAAAATTATGCATCTAAGATTATATTTTTCTATTTAAATATTTATAGCTATTTTAGAAAATAATATTACAATTTATCTAAATTATAATTAAATGAATATTAAAAAAACTTCTATATATATCTAAAAAAGTTACATTGGAATTGCAGAGGTTTTGACAATTTGAAATGTGCAGAGAAATTGACTTCTTTTTGAGTTTCTACAATATATTTTGCTTGGTAAAACTCTATTTCTCCTTTTATTTGTTTGGATGTTTTTTGTCAACCGTGTAGGTTAAAAAAATTATTATGCAGAAACTAAAATTAAATTTCTTACATTTTGCATAAACTGTAATGAAATTTTTTATTTTGTAAAGACATAAGTCAAATTTCTTGTATTTTGTAAAAATTAATTGTGTATTCAAATTTAAATTTATTAATTAGTCAACTGATAAAAGAGTCATTGCATATTAAATATAAATTAAAACCAAATTTATTATTTAGTCAACTGTTAATTACATTTTAAATAGAAATTAAAACCAAATTTATTTCATTTTACAAAAATGAATTGCATATTTAAACCTTTTAAATGTTTTTTATGACTAGACTATTGGTAGCATCATTTGTAAAAAAACACTATTGGCAGCATCATTACTAACAAAGTCATTAGAGATTGTTTAATTGTTTTTGGGACTGCTTATGTTTAATTTTATTATAGTGCCAAGAAAATAACTGTATAAAAAAGTCTACTGTATTTCAAAAAATTGAAGAACAAATTATCAAAATATATTATCGGACCAAAAGATCGTTGCTCGATCCTACCCGTCCACTTCATCTTGCAAAACCACGTTATTCGTAATCTGTTTAAATCGATGAAAAAAACGGATAAGAATTCTCTACCTTTGAGTTTTCTACATTTGGTGAGTTTGTATCTATCTATCTATCTATTTATCAATCATTCTTTCTCATCTAAATGATTTTTAATACTTAATTTTAATCACCAATTTTACTTCAAAATACACTAAAGTCGCCAAATTCATTCATCACCAAAGATAGAGAATCCATTTCCAGCAAGAGTAAAATTTAAACTATGATATCCCACAATCGATTCTGATTCAATCTTCACCCAACTGCTGCCCAGGCTACCAAATAATTGTTTTTAAATAAAATCTTCTATTTCTTTCAATGGTGCATTACCATTCATTATTCTATTTCTCTTCATTTTGTAATTTTTTTTCTCTTTCAAAAATCTTCATTGTTGTATTTGATATGTTATTTTTCCTTTTATCTTAGGGATGGATACTACCGACAGTTTAAAAAAATTTATACAATCAATAAATAATAATTAATTATATGATAATTTTAGAAATAGTTATCTCAAAAGTTAGATATTATTATTAATCTAGTAGCAAAAAATTTATACAATCAATAAATAATAATTAATTATATGATAATTTTAGAAATAGTTATCTCAAAAGTTAGATATTATTATTAATCTAGTAGTAGTTGCTAAATAGGGTAAAACTTTTACGAAGTATATACAAATTAAATTCTATCAAAATAATTCATAACAATTTTATACTTTTTTTACTAAATAATCAATGTTAAGAAAAACATTAAAAAAAAATAATAATAATAATAATATCAATATTATTACTTAATATATTTACTTTGTTAATTTATGTTATTTGGTAACGAAATTGTATATACAATTTACTAGTTGTTATATACAAATTGTATATATATATATATATATATATATACATATGCAGAATATCTATAACGAGAAAGAATACCAATTTAAACCAATAAAAGAATTGCAATGACACCCCCATTTCACGCGTTATAATGATGAGTGATGAACACAAATACTTTTAACGCCAATAGAAGTTCTTCTCCAAAAATCTCCACTACTATTGGACTTTTTAACACTTTCAAAATTTAACAATTCCATTACTACAATGTTTGAGAGAGAAAAATTAAAATAAAAGAACACCTTCTTAGTTCTTTCTTTTCTTTTCTTTTTATTCTTTCTTTCCACTTTGGCGACTCAATCATTTCCGAGTCCAATTCAATTCACAAATTCTTTTTGCTCATATCACCATTCACCAACACCATCTTCTTATTAATCTTGTTATTATTTTCTTTGTGTTCCACCAAAATCAACAAAGAAATTAAGAATCAAAGATGGACACAGAACAACAACGTCGAAAGAGAAAACGTGTGGTTGGAAAACACCTTCACATATCATCAAGATCACTTTTTCTTTGCTTCTCTTTCTTCATCTTCCTCATCTTTTTATCAAACTATCATGGTTTCTTCACACACAAACCCCCTTTAACATCTTCCACTTTATCACTTCTCTATTCTTCAGCAAGTAATTCAATTCTTGACCCTCTTCAACCCACAACAACAAAAGCAAAAGCAAAAACAAAAACAACCTCTTTCACCATACAACACCAACTAATATTCCCAAATCACTACCTTCTCATCATCTTAAACAATCATCAAAAAAACCAACCCCATGAACTTGAGTGTGTCTACTATAATCTCCGAACGAACCGGTCTTCTCCCGGTTCAACTGAACCGGTCATTGATGTTCAAGTTAAACCGGTTTTATCCATGGACTATTACGACGAATCTCGATCCATAGCAAGGTGCCCATTTCCTGAAACGAACTATTCAACCTCCGGCGGGTCTAAAGTCGTCGACTTGCGGCGGAACGGCGAAGTGGGTCGGTGGAGTTTGGGTGTTTTGAAGAACCAAACGCCTCAATCTTGGGAAAGAGTGGCTTATGAAGCTAGTTTGGATGATGAAACTGTTGTGATTTTTGTTAAAGGATTGAATCTTAGACCCCACAAGATCTCGGATCCGACCCATTTTCGATGCCATTTTGGGTTGAAGAGTTTTCACAAAGATGGTGATGGTGCTGCTTTTTTGCTTAGTACAAGAGCTGTTTCTGTGGCACAAGAAATTGTGAGGTGCACTTTGCCACAGAGTATAAGGAACAAACCTGATAAGGCTAATGGTGTTAGGGTCACTGTTAGTAATTTGAGTGGGAATTTGAGGCATCAAGTTCGAACCCTTTTGCCTTCAGTTGCTAGAATTGGTGGTAGAGTTGATAGGAAGAGGAATGGTAATGAAAAGTATGAGCTTTGTGTTTGTACTATGGTTTGGAATCAAGCTTATGCATTAAGGGAATGGATTATGTACCATTCATGGCTTGGAGTAGAACGTTGGTTTATCTATGATAACAATAGTGATGATGAGATTGAAAAAGTGATTAAGGATCTTGATTTTGAAGGGTATAATGTTAGTAGAAAGGTTTGGCCTTGGATTAAGACACAAGAAGCAGGGTTTTCTCATTGTGCTTTGAGGGCTAGAGAGGAGTGTAAATGGGTAGGGTTCTTTGATGTTGATGAGTTTTTCTATTTCCCTAATGAGTTTAATCATAATAATCAGCCAGGGCAGTTTGTTTTTGGTGAGAAACCATTGAGATCGATGGTTGCGAATTTTTCGTCTTCGACGTCCATCGCCGAGATAAGAACAGCTTGTCATAGCTTTGGCCCTTCTGGGCTAAAGTCACACCCTAAACAAGGGGTTACTATAGGGTACACATGTAGACTTCAGTACCCCGAACGGCACAAATCCATTGTGCGGCCGGATTTGCTCGACCCGAGTCTTCTGAATGTGGTTCACCATTTTCAGCTAAAGGAAGGTTTTGAGAGCTACAACATGCCTGAAGGTAGTGTTATAGTGAACCATTACAAGTACCAAGTTTGGGAGACTTTTAAAGCCAAGTTTTTTAGAAGAGTTGCTACCTATGTTGTTGATTGGCAAGAAGATCAAAACAAAGGTTCAAAGGATAGAGCACCAGGACTTGGAACAGAAGCAATTGAACCAGATAATTGGAGTTTAAGGTTTTGTGAGGTTAGGGATACTGGATTAAAGGACTATCTTATGTCTTATTTTTCTGATCCTATAACAGGGTTGATGCCATGGGAAAAGTCTTTTCTATAATGGATGGATACATTAATCAGGGTGCTGATATCTTGGTAGTTGGTGCCCCATGTAAAGGAGTATAATCATACTTTGTTAGGCATATTCATTATTTTCATTGTTTCTGGGGGATATTTGTCACAAATTTTTGTTTTTTATTTGTTTTTTAAATGATTTTTATACATATGAAAGAAAAGAAACTCACAGGTTATAGGCATGTATATTTGCAGCAATATGAATGAATACGCCTTTTGCATTTTTTGACTTCACACTAGTTTAGTAGAGCATATGTCAATACGTCTTGCAATGTTCATGCTGTCAAAAGACTAGATTACCACTGTGAACTAGTTTACCGCAAATAACTAGTTTCAGTAGTTTGTTACACCTCTTTCATTTTATTTTATTTTTGACCCAACACCTCTTTAAATTTAGCAGAGGAAAGACAGCCTCACAATTTATGTTTCCCTCACGGTGGAAATTTTTTAAAACCAATCATAATCTATTGCTTCAATTTAGTTTTTTTGTATAACCGATAACTTAAACTGAATGGGCTGGTTTTCATTAGATTGGCAATTTATTTATATTAAAAGAAAACAAATTTTCAAAATCAAACAACTTATTGCAAAAATGACAAGAAGTTGCCTATACCTCAAAAGAAAATATGAGAATTCTTTGTGATATTCAAGATAATTTGGGTAGTTTAGGAAGTATGTAGAAGTAGAGGTATTAATACAGGGGTATGGGTAAAATTTTCTCAAAATAAAATTAATTGATTCGAATTAATTTCTACATATAAACATTCAATGGATGCTCTCCCCCGAGAAGCCTGTTTCTGATAGTATTTTCTGTATCTTGTGAGCAAACAATGGAGAGTGGATGAACAATCACCAATCACATTAACATTCCTAGATTTCATAATCCAACATAAATGGTGGGTTTACGATAGTTGAAATGGTAAACAACCAATCAAACATATCCAATTACAATTTTCAGCAATGGTAAAATGGAAGTCAACACCAAATTATTAAATGACAGAATTTGATAAAGTATTTACTGAATTGATTTAGTGGAGAAAGTCACAACATGATTATTAGATGTTTCAGTTAGAAGACCTGAGAAGAGAGAATACAAGACCTTTGGCTAATTGGCTAATTGGCTTTGTTTGTTCACCCACGTTCTGAGAAACATTATTAAGTGGGATTATTTTAAGTGTAAGAGGGAATCTTAGAATTTAAAACGGAAAATCAAACACTAGAAGCACTGGCATGTTTCTTTGATATTATTGCTATGATTTAAAAAAAAAAAAAACATTCTCTTATGAAGCTGTCAAAAAAATAAATATTTCTCTAAAATAAACATTTTAATATGCAAATGGTCTAAGACAAGTAGACAACGTGCTTATGTTGTTATGTGTACAATAAATTACTATTATACTAATGAAGGCATCAATATAAAAACTGCTGAAATACTCTTCAAACTAAAATATAAGCAAAAACAGTACATGAATTTGGTCGGAATACATGTATCTTTTTACTTATATTTAAGTTCAGCGTGGATAAAATATACATGAGAACAAATTTTAGCTTCATACTCCTAATGAAGAACTCAGCTGATAGTTCGATGAGTTAGTACAGCTGATATCAAGTATAAACAAACACCAGAGGCTACTTGCAAATCTTTGAAAATTTAAGTAGGAGTTTGATGTTTCACATATTTTGCAAGGGTAGAATCCAGCTTCTCTCCGATATAAGTAATCCATGCCTGTAAGCACTTCAATGGTTACGCCACTAACCCACAAATATATGTATGACATTGAGTTTTAAATAAGAAACAATTTGCAAGACCTACATAATGAATTTTAGTACTTTAAAACTGAAATTTGACATATTAAACAAAGTGTAAGTGATGCTTCAGGACTTACCTTCTCATGATCAACTAGATCACCATTATTTCAATTATGAACACTAAACAATAACAAACTTAATTTGTTTTTAAGAGAGAAACTTGAAGTCCTCTGTTTACATATAGTAATATAACATGTTATAGGCTCGAAAAGTTAAATATTTTGACAAATTTAGATATATTGTTGAAAAAAATGTGAAGGATTAAATTTACCTGATCAGAAGTAGTGAAACCTCGTATTGTGTCACCACCAATAATTGCAATTCCTTTATCTCCAAGGGGTTGTAAAATTACTGCCTAGCAAATAACAGTTGTATGAATAACTTTTGCTATTAAACATTACTTCCTCTGATGTTGAATATAAAGCAACAAAAAATTCAATTTAAAAAAAATAAATCAGAATACGAGTAACTTCAATCGGAATACAAGTTCAAATCAGAATACGAGTCTGTTCAATTTTTAAAAAATTCAATTTCATGAAGCCGTTTAATCAGAATATTCAAGTTTCCCTATGGCCCTTCTTGGGGAGTCACCACCTGCTAAGGTTGCACCACTAGCTCACACTCATCAGACTAATTAGGAGGGAATGGTTGGGAAAATGCTTGAGGAGCTAAAGCTTTCATGAGCAACAAGGATACCTGAGAGACAAGATTACTGTCTGTGGTTGTGTTATGGAAGTTCCAATCAATAGGCTACCTGTCCTACTCTCTCCACCACTTAATAACAGCCAAAGAAACGCAGACCAAGCTTCTCATAAGACTGCTTAGCTAGAGACTTCAGTTAGTAAGATTGTAGCTTAAGAAAAATCTAATCACCCAATTGAAATTCCAATGCTCTGTTATGTTTGTTAGATTGGGCCCCTCGTATGATTTTATGCCTCCAGTAGATTTCTCCTTAGTACGGCCAATCGGGCATCCCAATCTTCAGGGCCAACCTAACACTTGTTGAGGCCTAAAACAAACTTTAACGCAATGTCTTGATAAGAAAAAGTAGAGGCCTTTTTAATGCTAATAATAATATTTTATTAAATTCTACCTTTCCTGTTTTTTGAGATACAAAATATTTTAATTACATCAATTAGTCTATCTTTTAATGCTTGTGAAGCCTTTTCCTTAGTGTACATAAATATTTTTAATTTTTTGGACTAAAAATACAAGGAAAAATAATATTTTTTAGGGAGATTTAAAGTACTTGCTTTACTAGTTTGGGCCTTAAGCCGGCGGCCCTGCCTATCTTCTGTCAACCTATTCTACATGTGAGGGACTATGATAGGGGCTTGGGTATTATGGGGTGCCTAACTCCCACATTGAGAGCAGTATGGGACGCTCGGTTCTTCCCCCTTAATAGCTAACTTTTAAGGGAGGGTTTTCCAAGTGCTTGGGTACTTATCAGAATAGTGGTTCCCTTCAATAAAATGGGCAGATCATGTCCATAAAAGGCTTTAAAACGAGTCATCTTGGGGACATCACTGCAATTAGTGTTCATAACTATGCCTAGCATAACCAATCCAACAATTGCTTTCGTTTCATCTAGTCAAGACAAACCTCTAAGAAATTACTAACCACCTCTGTATGGTTGTCCGTTAGTAGGTAGTAGGAAATAATGAACTTTAATTGGGTACCCCCCCACCATCAGAAATAACTCCTTCCATGATTCCTCAAAGAATCTTGTCTCTCCAACACAATGGATAAAGAGAAAACATGTAAATAAAACATCGCAGCAATGTCACTGGCAGTGAAAGGATGGCTAAGGCCTATGAAATGGGCATATTTGCCTAACCAATTAACCATCACCAAAATTGTGCATAGACCCTTTTTGCATTTGCTAACCCTCCAATAAAATCCATCGAGATAGCATATCACATTTGTCTTGGAATAGGCAAAGGCTGAAGCTGACCAGCCGGAGATAGTATCTTATATTTGTTTGATTGGCACACGTCTTATGCAGTCAAAAATTTATGGATCCCTTTTCATACCTTCCTCCTAATACACCATCCTGCTAAGCTTTGAACGGTTAGAAATACCTGAATGGCTTTCTAGAGAGCTAGGAAATTCTACATATAAGGTCGGATTAGGTGGTTTACACCACCAACTTCCCCTTGAAGTACAATGGATTCTCTTGCAACCAATAGCCAGCGTAAAGGTTGTGACTCATGGTCTACTATTAAATCCTAGATAATCTGCTAATATTCTTCATTCTTAAGAATGTTCTCAATCCAGTCTTCCATAACTGGCCTTCAGTACAATGATGGCTGTATAGGCCATCCTTTCAGAGAGAGCATCACCAGCCCAGTTTTCATTTCCTGTTGTATACTGTATTTCAAAATCAAATCTATATTAACGTGGAAGCCTATCTAAATTGTTCTTCATTCAATAACTGTTGTTTCAAGCTCACGAAATAGTGCCGCATCAAATAATATCTCCATTTTTTCCTGCATTAACTATTACCATCAATTCTCTTTCATACACTACCTTATTGCTTGACTGCAAAATGCTTTTGGTTTCCCTCCTTGCAGAAGTATTGCCCATAACACCTTGCTAGGAGGGTCTGTCTCAACCAGCATTGTGACTGCCTCCTTCAGTTTCTCAAAATGCTGTTTGGGCCTTCTTGTCTCACATTTAACAGTCCTTACAGTTCACAGTTTGGCTAACGTGATATATCCCCTCATGAAATGTCTACAGTAGCTTGTCAATTAAAGGAATACTCTTAGCCCCTTTACATCTCTAGGTACAGGTCACAGCCACATGGTCTCCATTTTATTAGGATTAGCCATAATTCCCTAGCAGAAATTATGTTCCCAAAGAGCCTACTTGCTTTCACTACAGGTCAAAAGAAGGAGTCAGCTGTGTCTACGCCAGTGACTCGGACCACAAAATCCACCCACACCCCATCCCCGTGTTCCACTCTTACTAAACAACACCTTCTGCACCATAAAAGTTCTGAATTATTGACCAAAATAATTAATTAAAGCACAAGATATTGATGAACAGCAAAGAAATATGTCATTAGTTATATATGAACCAATTAAACACAATACCTGAGTATTTGAAGGCAGAAATGGCAGCTCAGACTTCCCAGGATAAAGAGATAGATTAGCCAAGTAACTCTCTGAACGTGAACATGTATAAAAGATTCAAAACATTTCAATTATGCTGAAGCACGCCTCAATAAAAGTACCGCACTAGAGTGGCAGCAGATGTGATGAATGACTCATGATTGACAATATATGGTCAGAAACTTACGAGTTCCAGATTTCATAACACTCTGATATACCGATCCTTCCATCAATTTATCGGTGTCCACACTTACAGCCTCACCATTCCCAGGAGAAGATTCTGCAGCAAAACCAAATTGAAGTACACAACTGCTTTCATAAACAATAACAAGTGACCGGCAGCAGGTGACATCTGATAGAGATTCCCACGCCCTGATAATAGTTTATAGAAGAGACTTTTACTGTCAACAAACAGGAGAAAAGTTAACTGTTTAAAGCAACTGCTTACATATCACTGGCTGATCACAGCACATGAAATTTCCCCATGGTATAAAATAAGAAGTCACATTATTTTCACACCATTCATATCGATTTCATTTAGAAGCACATGTAGTTAAGACAACCATAATATGAAACCTACAAGCCACAAATCATCAATTGTTTTACTGCACATAGTGTAGATTTGACAATTTATAAGAATGAAAGAAAGCCATATTAATGATCCAAATTTTTAATCACTAACTTTTGTACAGAATTAGGAAGTACATGGCAAAGGGATGGGGAAAAATGCCAACTAAGCTAACATGTGGACTTAAAGAGCATTACCAAAGCAGCTCAGTAAGTGCAACATCGGGGAGAGCAGTGCACATCCTCTTGCATTCAACTCCCTGAGGATTTACCTGAACAAAAACAAGCCTATTATCGGCATCTTTAAGTCAGCTTATTTTGGAGAAATAATAGCTTCTTGTTTTGTAGCTTTTAAGGTCTGATTTAAGAAAGTTTGGGGTCTGTTTGATTTGACAATTAGTTTTCAGGTTATATTTCCCATTTTCACTTTTAGTTACTTCCTATTTTCACTTTTAGTTACAAAATTGTCACATTGTTTTCCATTTACAACTCTTTTTATGAATTTAACTACTATGAACATACATTGTAAAAGTGTTTCACACAGTTGTCCAATCATATCTCACCCTACATATATTTTTGCAAGCATTTGGAAAATAATATTACAACATGACATCATAGTGAGATATCATTGAATGAATGTATAAAACATGTTTGCATTGTCTGTGTATAGTTATTAAAATCTTATTTTATTGCTTTTGATTGTATTTGTTTCCTATTTTTACTTTTGAATATAAAAATATCACTTCTTCTTAATTGTTTTCTATATTTAAATATTGATATAGGATATTATAAAAGTAAAAAAAAAAAA
>JBBPBR010000008.1:7464141-7523449 GCA_037974775.1 Cicer pinnatifidum
ATTTTTAAAAATTTCTAAAAATTTCAAATTATTGAAATGTTAATAATTTACAAATCATTCTTTATTTGCAATTTTTCATATTTAACCTTATTTATTGAATTAAATTACTTATTTACTTATCTCTCACTATTGAAACCTATATATGTCTTACATATTACAAGTTATGATACTCATAAATAATATCATCTTAAATATTTTAGAAGTCTTATTTTAATTTTAAAAATTGAACCATAATAAAAAGAAAATACAATTTTAATAATTAAAAATTATTTTAAAATATTATACTTTTACTGAAGAAACACAAAAGACGCAAACTGCTTAATTTAAATTGTAAATAACATTTGTCTTAGTTCAACTGAAATGCTGATATTGTTAGGTTGAATGTTCTTTCCGAATTCGAATTCATTACCTCATAATTGTATAAGTTAATTATAGTGATATTTATCATCTCTTTTAAAATAAAAAAAAAAATATAAATAACATCTCAATACAAATTACATCTAATATCAGTTTCTAACTACTAAAAAAAATATAATAATAACACTTTTTAAAGTAAAATTGGAGGTCATGTAAAGTTGGGTTGGATGCACAGTGCCAACCCTGCTCGTAAACCCTCCTCGTAAATCAACTTAAATTATTAATAACAACAACACAATTTATTAACAAAATTATGATTCAACAAATTAATAACACTACCGTATATTGAGTTCTAAACAACATTACATCGTTGACTAATGATGTTGTTCATGAAATATGTTATTATTGTGAATAATCTATTTTGTTTTATGAGTAAATTGAATATAATTTATGAACAAACAAAAAAGTAAGACACAAGTTGCAACAATGAGAAAGAAAAAGAGAGAAGAGAGGGATGAGTAATGAATAAGTACGGTTAAAAATGAGCATTGATTTTGATCTTAATTATTAATTACAAATTTTGGTGTTTAATTGATTTGTTAAATTAAAAAGAAGATTAAAAAATGAACTTTAAATTGGAGAAGAAGAGGAGAAAAAAAAAGCAGAATTACTATCCCCTTTAAGTCCTTAACTTATATTTTGATTTAATTTTAGTTTCATTTCTTTTATCCCAAATGATACGTTATCAAAAATTAATTTTTTTTTTACAAAAACTAATGAAAAATATAATGGCTAATAAAACTATAGTTAAAGAATTAAAATACAATAAAAAATAATTAAAGACAAAAAAAATTAAAAAAGTTAAAAACCTAAAATAATAATTTAATCAATTAATAATTAATATTATATATTCATACATAAATAATATAATTATAATATCAATAATTTATTTAATCAACTTAGTGAACTTCTTACATTAAAACAACTAAACTCGATAAAAAAATTTGTGAAATTTAACAATAGTGTATTTCAAGTAGGGATGACAATTAGACCCAGACCCAGTGGGTACCCGCAAAAAAAACCCATAATGGGTAGGGTAAAAACCCGCATAATAGATATGAGCACGGGGACGGGTAATTACCCGCAAAATTAAGCGGGTATGGGTACGGGTACGGGTACTATAGTACCCACCCCGCACCTGCACTTATATAAATATATTATTTATTTATTTATTATATTAATATTTAGTTTAATTAATTGTTTTCCTTTATGTTTTAATATCTATTAATATCATTGGACCATTACAATATTTATAATCAAATCAAAAGATAAACGTTTGCAAACTTTTTAACAATTTGATTACGATGAATAGTTAAATAATTGTGACTTTATAACTAAGAATTATATCTTATTAATTGTGTCTTTATAATTATACTCGCAACTTATAAATTATTTTTACTGATCTCAAATAATATTGTCGTAAAACTTTTGAACTTCATAAAATATTATTATGGATATTTGAATGTGTATTGTAACGAGTGTTCACTTGAAATGTTTTGAGTTAGAAAATATTTTGGTTTATAATATTTTATGATTTAATTTATGATATTTGGATAATTTTGAAATGGGTAAATACCACATATAGTACCTTAACTTAATTTCAGTTAATGTTTTAGTTATTTATCTTTTCTTTTTCTCCGATTTGGTCCTTTATTTTAATTTTAAGTGACAATTTGATCTTTTATATTTTAAAATGTCAACAATTTTATCCTTATTTTTTGCAAAATTTCAAAAAATTCATCAAAAATTTCAAACAAAACACATAAAATTAATTATCATCCTCAATATAATGCAATTCATCAAATTTATAACTTAAATCTTTAAATAAACTCATATTTTTATCTCTAACAACATCAAATATGAGTTTATTTGAAGATTTGTGTTACAACTTTGATAAAGTTTATTTTATATTAAAGAATATAACTAAATTTATGAGTTTTGTTTGAAAATTTTGATGAATTTTTGTAAAAAAAGGATTACATTTTAAAACATAAAACATTAAATTGTCACTTAAAATTAAAATAAAGGACTAAATCGGAAGAAAAAAAAGATAAATGACTAAAACGTTAACTGAAATTAACTTAAGGGACTATAAGTGGTATTTATCTTTTTTAAATTTAATCACAAAATAATATTTATTTATCGATTTATTTTAGTTAAAGTGTGGGTAATGGGTATGGGTAAGGGCACTTAGGTACTCAGAGGATAAGGGTACGAGTATTAAAGTTGATACCCAAGAGTGTACGGACACAGGTATGGGTATTTTTTTAAACTGTGGATATGGGTACGGGTACTATAGTACCCTACCCAAACCCTACCAATTGGCCTCCCTAATTTCAAGTAGTGTGTTCAATACATAAGTATTTTCCTTTAACAAAGTTAAAAAAAAAATAATAATAAATAAAAATATAATGTTAACGATTTTTCTTAGAAAAAGATGTTTAGAGTGATTTTGAACCCAAAAAGTAGTTAATATTAAATAAAAGATCACATGATGATTATAATAAAATAACAAAGAGAGAATGCCTTCACGAATCTTGGAGAGAAGAAGTAAGGATCTGAGGAAAGCTAGACACTGAAAAGCAATGAATTCACCATTCTTTTTCTTCTTCTTCTTCTTTGCCATTTCTCTATTTCATCAACCTTCATTTCGCGCTTTAGGTCAACAAACGTAAGCTCCTGATTAACCTAATTCATGATCTATTCAATTGCTTTGATCTACCTTAAATTTATAATCTTTTTCTTCTTATTTCAATTGTGAACAGCGAAGATTCTCAACATGGACGTGGCTTTGGGGGAAGAGTTCTTTTGAGTTTCAAAGAGAAACCCGCAGGAAGTAACCTCACCTTTGATTGTGCTCCTTCTGGTCCATGTGTTCCCTGCCTCTACTCCGAAAAGGTTCCATTTTTCTTTTTTTTTTTCTTCTTTTTTTAATATTCTGAATGATAGTTAGAGTTATTCATAAATAAGAGTTTGAATTTGAAACCCAAAATGTTTAGTATTTGCACAATTCTTGAAGGAAAATAATAATTGAACATTTCAAAACTAGCTAATGATTATTTAAGGTTGATTAGGTATATCATATATGAGCTATATAGTACTGACATTTGAAATTCAAGACGCGTGTCCAACGCGACACATGTAATTAGTTTCAATCACTTTTATTTTCTTAAATTATTGGTGATGTTTAGACACGTCGGTTGATGTCTATAGTTATTCATAGATAAAATAGGATTCAAGTTAAATCTATAGTTTTTCATTCTTTTTTTAATATTCTGAATGATAGTTATAGTTATTCATAGATAAAATAGGATTCAAGTTAAATCTACAACCCCTCATCCAAATTAAGTTTTGTCAAGTTTTTAAAAGATTTGAATATCTTTTATGTCTATGTTTAGGATTTTACTTATGATGTCTTTTGCCTAGGTTTTATTCATAGGTCTCTTTACTTCGTTGTTAACCACAATTTTTTTGGGGGGAGTTTGTAGGGTGATGAGAAATATCGCTGCAGTGAGACTGGGTACCGAATTCCATTAAAATGTGAAGAGATTAAAGATTCAAAGAAGGATGCTAAGAAAACAAAACCTCAGAAAACTCGTTCTACTTTGGAAATCTCCGATAGTATTGCAAATTTGCATAAAGTTTCACATGTTTCTGGAGAGTTCACAACTTCACAGTCACAGAGAATTTTAGTGGACGACTCATCAGTTTCAGAAAATAAGTCGCAGGCTTATGTCACTTATAGAAGCTGTATACCTGCAGTTACTGAAGAGAAGTTGTCAGTGCTTGGTTTTGAGGTAATATCCAGTTTCTAGATCATATTTATTGCAATATTCAATTAACAGCTTCTGAACTTGATCGAATGTAAAAATCAAATCATATATTGAGTGTTTGATTGCGTATTATTCTTTCAAACAATGTTATCAAATAGCGGCAATACATAGTAGAATTTGAACAATACGCTATTTAGTACAAAGTGTTGCCAAATAGCAGGAATAGTGGGGCTACAGCATTGTATCATAGCGGGATTTGAACAAAATTCTATTATATCCATGATCCACGATTGACAACAGTGCTTTCGAACTAATATGTCCATCCACAATTGACAGTTCTGATAGTGTTTGGTTCTTTAAATCTTAAGAAAGAATCAAGAATGTTTAACTGTAAACCATGTGTTTGACACGGATATGCTTATATAAACAAATAATGATCGCAATCGTGGGTGCAATAATACTGTCCTTGTTCTGTGATCTAGCTTTCTGCTTTATGGTACTGTTTTGTTAGTTTGGTGGTATTAGGACTAGTTGTCAGTTGTTTATCTCTGCGGGGCTCCAATCTCCACTGTGAATTTTTTTTAAAAATGTAAATGAAAATACTTCAACCACACACACTCATATCAATGTATCTTGTAGTGCTTGAGATTTTGCTACTGTCTTTATCTGGTTAGTTCTTCGCTTATCAGTTAAGTCGTAGTAGTTATAATTTTGTAAAAGCTTCTACTGTTTTCCTTCTTTGTGCATAGTTTTCTTTTTGGCATACTTCTATTGCTACTCTGTCAAATTGTTATGATAAGTTAAAACATGAGTTTGATTATTCATGAATGTCGGCGAAATTTGAAAGCGTGCTGTTATTTCTGTTTTCAGCTGCCTTGACCTTTGCATTGATATTACATGATATTCATTTGTGTAACTTCTACTTAAATTCGTTATACCGCATTTAACTAGTTTAACCATAGATGAGGTTTTATGTTAACCATGTATATTATGTGCAGGGGATTGTGATTTTCTTGTTGCTCGTTAGCGGATCATTCGTATACCTGAGAAAAAAGAAGGCCGTTGCTATGTCTGGTTATGTAGCAGCCGGAAGGGGTCAGGCAAACTCTCGGTTTTGAAATACAAGCCTGCTGTATGATGCCATTTATTCCACATTTTTTAATCACAATGTATGATATTTAATTGTAATAGAAAATGTCGAGAATCATTACCCTCCAAATATTCATTTTTTGTAGTGATTTAAATGTTGTATGATACTAGTGACATGAAAAGTAATGTTATACCATAAATCAGCTCATGGCAACTAACATGACCAATTCTTAGGTAAGTTAGGTTGTTCAAAAGCACAAAACACTTCAAAATTTCACACAATAGTTCACCAAACAAATATCTGTTTCTAGGAGGTAGGAATCTTTAACAGAATACCTATAGCCTTTGATGAGATAATCTCCGGCTAAAAATATACTAGAAAATAATGAATCACATTCACTCAAAAGACATCACTAAATTTTCATAGTGTCTTTTCAGGATTTGAAAGGTTGTTCTATGTACACCCTCCTACTTAACCCTAATCTAATCATAGCCGGATTTAAGTTCCAATTTTTTTTATTTAAAAAAGCATCTTTAAATGATTTATCAAGGATTCATTAATTATACACGAATTCCCTACAAATATAGAGAACTTTGATTGTAGTATCTGTAAATTACTTTTTTTTTGTTTCTTACTCTTGAAATATTAAAAATCATTATTTTTATAAAAAGCTGATGTGACCAACGTTTGATGATCTGACATTGTATGTATGACCTGATATACTTATGTTAATGTATCCTCTTTCTTTTTGCTGACTAGCATAAAATCAAAATGAAAAAAACAAATATATGGTCAACATAAGTAAAAATTAGGTAATTTCTGTCTCAACCTAACAAGGAAAACCAATGGCAGCTCCAGAACCAGTGTTAAATCACCAAATTTCTATACATTAATGTAAGAATTTTATTGCTCATTTAAAAAATGTGAATGTTTTTGTTTCATTTTACTGTACTGCAAGTTCAATGTGTCTAATTACATCTCCTAAAGCTGCATTATGTTGATGATATATAGTTAATTAAATAGCCATAAGCCACTTTCCTAAATGTAAAAAATTAAAATAGTCTCAAAGAAGCTTGTTAGAGAATGTTGTTCACAAGTGACACTTTAGCACTATAAGCATATTTTGGTAAGGACCTGAGGAGAATGAATAAGAATTGAGTGCATACTTTTGCACACAAAACTTAATCTATGGGTTCCTTGGCATAGAATCTTGCAATGGAGTTATTGATGTCCAATTTTGACTGTGACACTAGGCACACTCTTGTTAATTATTCGAGTCCCCGACTAATATTACTATTAATTACATAATCTAACTGTAGGGGGCACTTGACAAAGTTGTTGTGTACGAATCCATAAAAGCAAGTTAGATTCACTTAAGGTGGAAAATCTTTAACCTTTAGTTTTATATTTTTGTTACACAATTTTTTTTTTCATCTAGAATGATTGTCTTAGGTCCCACAGTCAACATTAAACCGAATATATTAATGTATTAATCTAAAAATTAATGGTAAATAATTTCATATTTATGAGTTTATAAAGAAAGACATATTTTACGACTTAAACTCAATATTAAAATTTAAAGTTATTTGAATTAGAGTTGGATTTAGACTCAAATTCTAAGATGGATCTTAGATTCATTATTGGGTCATCAATATTTATTCACACTCTAAATTTCCAGTTTTAAGTGTGAAGATGTTTCATATGTCCAATTCTGATGTATGAAAGATGAGTTGAGATCCCTAATTGATGATATAGCCAAAGCTCTTATAAAAATTGAGATAACTATAAATAAATTAAGTAAATACATGTAAGTATTATATAGTTTGTAATTTAGAAATGAAAATTTTCACATTGCATCCAACTTCAACATGACAGATACATTTCTATACGGTAGCTCCTTTAGATCTCAGCATGCAGAAAAGCCAAAATAAAAATATGCAACATATTATAAAGATTCATGCATAAAATTAAAGTGTGAAGCTAGATACTTTGTTTTATTCCAAATTTCAAATCCATGCTTCCAAATTAAAGCAATGGTATATCACTCTCTACTGTCAATATCATCTAGCTTAATTAAGATGCAAAAAAGATTAGCATTTCTTTTTGTAACAAATCATAGATATGAAATGTAACCAAAAGAAAAAAATCATAGATATGAAAAATTCAGAAACTTAGAGATAACTTTGATTTGCATATAATATCTTCCATTACACATTTCCAGGATAAATTCTCTTCTAAAAAAATCATTGCTAACTGTTTGATTGGATGGTATATATATATATATTGATTAGGGAAATTTATACCTATGCTTTTACTTTTAGTTTTAATTAATTACTACTTCATGCATAGTCTCATCATGCTGATGCTATTCTTTGTTTCTTTAATCATATTTTTATTCATTTCTTTATTTATGCAGCTTTCAAATTATGCTACATGCGTTTTACAAAAAATTTGTGAAGCCTAATGTTTGGATGTGTTTTTAACATTAGAGAAAATATCAATTCCGTGAATAAAGATTTATACTCTTTGATTTCAACAGTAGTGTAATCTGATGGATGTCATGATTTGCATGACAATGAGTTCTGTGAGATGTTTTGGCTCACTTGAATTATTTACTTTAGTGAATTAGACCGAGTAGATATTATAGAAGGGATGAATGATCTTTTTCTTAAAAATGAAGACATTAATGTTATGAGTACCACATTGACTAGACATGAAAACTCAATGTGGTATTTAAGTCACGAGTCTCTTCCACCTAATGGACTAGTCTTCTCAGTTGGTTGAACTTTTTCTTTAAATTTGAATTATAACAATTGAAGTTAGTAGTATACTCAATAATTTACATATACTCTGTTGGTATGGTTACTTGTAGTTCATCGAATTATAAAAAAATTAGTCTATTTTATTAGACCTATTTTATGTCGGTTCTTTCTATTGGCATGACAAGGGCCACATTAGCATAAATAAGTCCAAAAAGTTCTTACAAATGAGCAAATCATCATAAGGCTGCTTGTCTTACAACTCTATAATTGATTAACTTTTGAATAGATGTTTGTAGGTATAAATCACTTTCAAGTATCAATATATATTGTAATATTCCACACCTCAAACATGTGCCATAGGCAAGGCATAAATTCCTAAAGCAATTCTTATAGAGTAATATTTATCACTTGATGCTATATGAACAACACAGTTATATATCCATGTATCTTCAAGGGGAAGCTATTTCATTTAAAAGCATTGGATTCTCCAACAAAAATCACTTTTGGTTGTTTATTATAGTAAGATTCATGCATAATGGATAAGACAATAAAATGTGCCTTATGCTTTGGCCTTATGGAAGGAGTATTAATGTGTTTGATGTGCTATTTACATATATGTATATATTCCCCTAATCAAAACAAACATTGAGACTCAAATACCTTATATAAGAAGTCAAATGTTCGATATCTGGTTTTCGCAAATGAAGAAAATTAACCTAGTTGGAATTATAGAGAATACATCTTACATCCAATAAATTATCTTACAGAGATTAGTCATTACTAAACGATTGTGGATATTTTGTACTTATATCATCTTAATCATAAAAGAAATATTAAAATCTCATTCAAAGGAACCAACTTATTTTGTAATCTATGGTATAGTTCTTATACATATGTTCTTCCTTTTCCCTATTTAATTGGGTATAGAGATTCTAGATGGTAAATACCCTTTAGGTCCAATAGATTAGAGTACAAAGGTTGTATACACAATTTGCAGCCGCCACTAAGAGTGGTTCACAACATATTTTAAAGCATATAAGTATGTGGGCCATTTGTATGGCAGCTATTGTTTGGTACATACTACAAAGCATAATTGGAATTAAAGATGGTAGCATACCTTGATAAACAAATGTTCAAAGTACAGATTTGTAGAAAAAGTGAGAGAGGACAGAATTTCCTTATTTTTTTGTTTATTAGGGGAGTTGATAAAGTACTTCATTAACATACCGAAATTCCATTGCAACTGCAATTACTTCATAAAATACTTCATATACAACTACAATTAAAATTATATTGTAGTCTTCGAAACATTAAAAAACTCAATATTAACGATCTAAATCATCATCGCATATATTTTTTTTAAACTATATACCTTTAGGTTACATAATGGTTCAATCATGTGACTTTTAAAATGTAAGACTTGACCAACCCTTTAGGTTTTAAATTTTAATGAACAAGAATGTTGAATGCCCACACAATCCAACATGTTAACAGTGTGATCTAATTTATTTCCTTTATGTTTCCTTTACTGTTTTATTCTTAATTTACTTTTTGTAGCTTTACTTTAGTAGTCAAATTAGAATAGACATACACAAAATGCTTTTATTCAAAATCATGTTACTTAATTTGTAAAAAAAAAAGAAAAAAAAAAACCATGTTACTTAATTTTTTTTTGTTTTTTTTTTGGTTGGTGCAAGTGGCCTAACAAACTTAAGTCCAAGAACAAAGAACCAAATATTCCAATTGCAGCTCTATATTAACTAGTATTTTCTTCTAATATATTCCTTAAGAGTGCTTTCTTTACAATATGATATTTAATTTATAACAAAATATTAAATCATTGGCGCTCACAACTAAATTTGGTACTTGATATTACAAAGAATTACGATAAAATATGAGTGTTGCAGCTACAATCATAATTGCACTTGTGGATCAATTATTAAAATCTTGTTTTTTATTATTATGCTTATAAACCCTTAGCGATGCATCACAAATAATGTAGCAAATTACAAATCTTGCTATTGATTACCTTTTATTGATCACAAAGTTTTGAATAGTGGTTATGGCGCAATTCTTGATATTGTGAAAAATTATAGTTAAATTCATTTCAATGTTCCAATAACAATTGCAACTTTAATTTTCAATTTATAGAGAATTATCGCCAAATGAAGTTAATATGACTACAATTGTGACATGTTGTTATGGCGACTATTTCCTACTATTCTAACTTACTTGTGATTATTAAATTAAAAAACATAAAAATATTTTTAAATTTTAATTCAATTAACAAATACCAATATTATTAAATTAGACGTTATGTTTCAGATTCAAACTCGTATAAATTTTAAGTGGTTATTAATATTTCCTCCACATAGATTAATAAAAAAGAGAAATCTATTGACAAATAATGCAATAAAATAATTTGATTCTATCCTTTTTCCCTTCCCTTATTGATTCCTCCTTGCATTAAGAAAGTATGACACTACATGCAAGGCAACATATATATAATTTTCCTTTAACACCAATTGTACGTAAAGAATGAAAGGATAAGGAGTAGGACTCTTTTGGAACACACCGTAGTTGCATTGCATCAAAATACACACAAACACATCAAAGCAAAAGAATAGTGTCATATGTATTGCTACCTTTCTCCGTATAAAGCAAAGTGTTAGCCTCCATGTCACGCTCAAAAAAGAATTTAGATAATAATGTTATTCACACGCATCTCAACCATTGGATTGAAAAAAAAAAATTAAACAAAAATTTTAATCTTGAAATTTAAACAGTCTGATTTTAATCGAACGATCCAGATGAGATAATTGTATGTTTACAAACAACTCTAGTCCCTAAAAAAAACCAACTAGGCCCCTCAATATCTCTCTCTTAGTTCGAGAAATTAAAGTGCAACATAATCCCTCCAACCTATAAAGAAAACCAACCACACCCCTTAATCCTTCGTGGTAAAAAAATTTCAATTCTAGCATTAGCTACCTTATACTCTTCCTTCTCTTCTTCTCTCTTGTTTTCTTCCACCTCAATCATTATGCAATTATTATTATAGCCTTTTTCTCTTCTTCTATATATCTCTTAGTAGGTTGAGACATTTTACTTCATCCTATATTATAGTCCTATGACATAAAAATATATATCTTATAATAAGAGGGAAAATTAAAAAGTGTTGCATATGGATACTAGTAGTAGTATTAGCAATTATTTCCTTCCAAGGTTGTTGTTTAGAGTAATTGTAGTGGTGGGGCTTGTTTGTTTTATTGTTTTTGGAAGCTTATTAGTTAGTGGTGAAGGAGGAACAGGACAAACAACTACTACTACACAATGGTCAAATGAAAGAGAACTCAATAAGCATGATGAACAAATTGTTGGTAAAGACAACCATGAAGAATTGGATTTCAACTATATGAGTAAAAGAAGAGTTCCTAATGGACCAGATCCTATTCACAACAGGTTTGTTCTAGCTTATATTATCTCTATAAACAAATTTTATATGTTTTTGTTTTATGTTTATGTCTTTTTAATTTCAATTTTATGTCACTAAGGTATACATTGTTTTCAATAATAAATAAGACAATCTATTTATCTTCTTTTGCTAATAAGAAAACTATGTTTTACTTTGTCCTATACTTATATAATCAATATGTGACACTTTATGTATCAGTATTGCAATATATGTTCCTTTTATTAGTTATAATTTATAAGCCAAATATATAAATATATATATATATATATATATATATATATATAGAATAAGTATATTATATTATACATATCGAATCAACAAGACTTTTAAAACATGATTCAATTAGTTCAAGTATGGTTGAATTGGACGACTAATAAATAAATAAATAAAATAAAAAATATTTAAAAGTAAAATAATAAAATAAAAATTTTAAATAAAATTTAGGATCAAACAAAGTTCAACTGGCGTAAACTTGTTTAACATCAGTTTAATCTTGTTTGATAAGACTATAGTTCAAATAAGATAGAACCAACAAACGAACTAGGAAATTTTCAATTTATTCGATTTAATTCGGTGGATTCGATCATATTTTTAACGTATAAAAAGGATTAATAAACTAAACTAATACTTTATATGTTTTTGAGTTAAAATTTGATGTGAGAGCAATCATGTTCCTTTCCTAATGTGTAGATGTTGGTTTTTGGAGCATACACATATGTCTAATATTTATCTTTCCTTTAATCTTATTTAACATCTTTATCTTGCGATATTGGAACTTGACCAAAAAGGAAGAAAGCAAACTATGAAGGTTGATTTTCATGCTTTTAACTGTTACATTGAATTTTGATTTAACTTCTTTTAACAAGAATAGTCCTTTATAATAGGCTAACGGATAAAGCTTTAAAAAAATAAAGATAAAGTGTATGGTTAAGAACTTTATTCCACATCTTAATTAATCATAAGCAATTAAAGTTATCTATGTCATTCTGTTTTCTCCGAATTAAGAACTTTTTTGCCTTTTTTTTTGTCTTTCTTTTGTTCTTGCTTTATTTCTTTAAGCACAAGACACAAGCATGCATGAAGTTATACTTGCTATGAAAATGAAACCATTTCATAAATTACACATGTTAAGAAAACTATATTTAACGTGTTCATTTTGTATATAAATGTTACTAAAATACCCTTTTGTAATAAATATATGTAACTATGACAAGGGATATATTTGAAATAAATTTTTTTCTTGTAAATTGAAATTTAACTAATTATGTTTAGAGAGAAAAAAAAATTCTTCTAATATGAATTTGTAACTAGGGACAGATGTAGTATAATTGGTAGCTTCTAAAATGAATTGCTAATATTATAAAATTTTATTTGCATCCAATATCATTCAGCTATAATAATAATAATAAATAAATTGGAACTACCCTTTAATTAAAATATTATTTGGCAACATTTTTTCAGGAGAGCTGGAAATTCTGGTAGACCACCTGGTCAAAGTTAGTCAACAAACATGCAGAAGATGACAAAAGGGCTAATGAAAGTGATGATTTCATTTATATCCCTAAGCTTCTTAGGATTTCATGCTTGTATGCAAAGGCTAATCACACTTATGGAAATTTGATTTGTTAAGGGAAAGAGTTTGTGGACTTAAAAGGGAAAAGAGAAAAGAAGGCTTGTCCCAAAAGAAAATAAGTTCAAAAGAATCAAAAGTTTGTTTCATGAAAAACTGAAATTTTATTGAGTGTTACATTTTTTTGAACTTATTTTGTGAAGATGGGGTTGGAGCTTGAGAGAAAAGAAAAAAAAGAGTCCCAAATTTCAATGGAATTGAAATCAGTGCTTTTTATGTAAAGCAATTAGCACAACTTTAAAGTTTAAAAGCATGAGAGATTTATCATTTATGTACAAAATGTTGTAGCTATAGCATTAGCCATGCATGTATTTTTGAGGACTATGTTAGGGTGAAAAAAAAAAGAAATTTTTGGCTTTGGTTTGCTCAATATTAAATTTTGGAAATTCTTTTTTTTTTTTTTTTTTGAATTATTTATTGGAAAGAATAGATGTGAGTTCTTAAAGTAAAAGTAAAAATTCCACCATTTAAAGGTGTTGTTGGGGGAACATGTAAAAAAGAAGGGTGTTTGCATCTTGTGTTGGTCTTTTTCACTAGATTCTTTTGTGGGGGTGGTGAAACTGGCATGTTGGTCTTTGGTCCATTCAAATATTTTAAAGATGTATTTTTATTCTAATTATTATAAGTTGTAAGAAAAGAAAAAAAATGAGATTTTATATAGTGCAAATGATAAAGGGGGAAACAAACATATGGTCCTTAGTGTTTCAAAGTGAAAATTATTAAAAGATGCTCTCAAGTCTCAACTCCAAAGCATTTTTAGGATCTACTTTTTTTTTTTCTTGTTGTTTTGTTTTGATTGGATTGAGAAGCAAAGAATGTGTCCAAAGTAAATAAGATTCAAATTAGGACGTTTATCCAAAAAAATTAAAAATAAATATATATAATTTTAAGTTTTTGTTGTGGCTTTGTTCATAAGATTTTAAGATATTTTAAGATAAGTAAACAACTAAAAATGTATTAGTGTCTCTCCCGATATTTAAATAGGAATATAGACAAGAAAATCATGTCTTATATATAAAAACATTTCTTATATATCTTCGGTCTTAAATATAAATAAAAGTTGATGAATAAAAAAACTAATATATTTACTCTAAATTTTGAAATATATATACTATTTTGATCTTAAATATAAATAAAAATATAGTTACAGAAAATTGATATATAATTTCAAATTTTGGTTTTTTTTTTAAATCATGCAAGACTTTTTTTTTTAATTACATATAATTTATAAAAAATTTAATCTTTAAGACAACTCTTTATGCATCTAGGAATCTTTGTGGCTTAGTGTCCGATCTTTGTTAGTCGGATTTCAAATACTTGATTTTATTATGAGAAATACAAGTACTCTTTTTTCCACTCTCATTTCAACAATCACTTTTTTTATTAGATGAAATTAATGTGAATTACACTTAAAAAAAAATGTTATAGTTAGAATTGAAAGGAAAAAAAAATCTTAACTTGTATTCTCACTATCACACTACTCATGTGACTAATCTCTTTCCATTTTGACCAAACAGTTTCATCAACAATGACATCCATAGATTTTGTGGTGGACTCTCCACACGCTATCTTTCCATTTACACCTCTCTCTATCTTTCACATCTTCCACTCCCATTTCAGTTTCATCTTTTTTTTAACCATTCTCAATCCATCTTTTTTATTTTTCTAAAAAATTTGCTAACAAGTAATATTAGGATACATGTTCAAAATAAAAACATAGAAATAATTTTTTTTTAAATGTGTTAAAAGTTATACATTCAAATAAAGATTTGCTCTTATCAATATTTTTATTACTTTTAATTCACTAAATTGCAAAACTCCATAAATCTTACAAAACTGTAAATCATTCGGAATGAATTTTGAAATTTTTTCTTTTAATTTTAAAATGTGTACTGTAATTAGTACAAAAATTACTAAAATTTTCCGTCAAAACAAAATTACTAAATTAGAACTTGCATTTTTAGAGTAAAATTCAAATTTGAAATAAATAATAAGATGTAAATACAATGTTAAGTAATATTTTATTAGCTTATATATTATTGGATTTTTATATTACATAAGGGTAGTATAGTCTTTTGAAGTTTTAGTATTTATATCTTATTATTATTGCGTTGTATTATGTAACTTTGGTCTCTTCAAATAGAACTCTAGTCTCCTTTTGTTATTGCCTTTTTTTTCTTCTTCCTTGTTAATTCATATTACTAACATGGTATGTAGAGTTTGATTTGATCCTCCTTTGATGATATCACCACTATTCCATTGTTGAATTCTCATAAATTTGGGAATGTATTCTATTTTGGTGTTGTTCTATTTTCTGTTTTCTAATGCATTATGTGAAACTAGCAAACACGTTTACGAAATTGCAAATAAAGTCCATACGATCTTCCCATAGTAGGTACAATATATCACTATTGCATTGAATTATGTAACTTTGATCTCTTTAATTTGAATAGAATCCTAGCCTCCTTTTGTTATTCCTCTCTTTCTCTTCTTCTGGACTTTGTCTCCAACACTATATCAACAAATGCTAGATTTGAGATGCAAAACATTGGTTGTTCATGAAAGAAATCGAACTGATTTATATAAGGTTGACATTATTTTTCTAAGTGATTTAACAAATAATATATCAACTTATTATATAAATTGTGAATATACTTTAAAAAAATTAGAAGCATGGAGAGATAAAGACTTATAAAATCTAACTATACAATTTTCTACTTATCTATTGTATATTTAAACTAAAGCGAAATAGACAAAGATTAAGCATAATTGCATGCATAGATACAATTTATTAAATGTTCAATTTTATGAGTAATAAGTTGTCTAATGTATGATAGTCATTTACAAAAAAATTACGAGTGAGAACTTGTCACACGTATCATATTTAATCTCATAATTGACAACTTGTCAAATGTATGATAGTTATTTTGAAATTTTTATCAATAAAAACTTATCTTGTATATGATAGTTCAATATCATAAGTTATAATTTGTCTTATGTATGATAATTATTTTAAAAAATTTATCAGTGATAATTTGTGTCATGTATGATAATTCAACTGTCATTTATAGGATATTCATTTTGAAATTTTTATCGATATAAATTTGTTATGTGTATGATAGTTCAATCTCATAAGTGACAGTTTGTCTCATGTATGATAATCATTTTTGTGAATATGTTCATCAAATTATTTAACTAAAGTTGGTTAAGCTTTAGTGGTTGTTATAACTACCTTTGACCAAGTTAGTTATGATAGGTGGTTATAGTTAGTTTGCTTTTGTATACTATAAATAAAACTGTAATATAATTGCAGCAGTGTGGTAAGTTGTAGTAGCAGTAAGAGCTGGAAACTAAGAGAGGCATATGTAATTCATGATTCATGAAAATTCAGAGAAGAAAGATTAAGAGAGAAAAGAAAGATTGAGTGAAAAGGCTAGTATTATTGGTTCATAAACAGTGATAGATACTATGAGATCAATCTTAAAAAAGTATATATCTTGTAAAGTTCAAAGATTCATAGTGGATTAATCTTGATTGTTTGTCCGTGACTTAGGTCTCATCAATTGAGATCGAACACGTAAATTTTTTGTGTTATTCTTCCCTTATCTTTCTTTAATTTTCGTTTACATTGATTGAGAAAACTGTTTATCAAAACTGTAGAAAACCAAGAACGTTTTGGTTTTCTGGTTTTCAGTTATGTCCAAAACGTTATCCGTTTTCGTTTTTTCTATGCAATTGTTTTTTGTTTGTTTTGCTCGTTAATTTTTGTTGTAGATCTCAATATTGTTTTAACAATTTGCGCCGTCTGTGGGAAGGGATCAACAATGGTTGGAACCACAAAGAATGATAATCATGGTGAAAGTTTGAATGTGACCAGAGGAAGAATTGAAAAGAAATGATCAAACGACATTGCTGAAAGGATGAACAGAACAATCTTGGAAAGGGTCATATGTATGATCTTGAGTGCAAGGCTACCTAAAATATTTTGGGGGAGAAACTGCAGTTACAACAGCGTACTTGATCAATAGATGTCCTTCATCAACTATTGGATTTAAGACACAAATTGAGATGTGGAGTGACAAACCAGCTGACTACTCAAATCTGAAGGTATTTGGTTCTTTAGCATTTGCTCACACAAGGCAAGATAAATTGGATCCTAGAGCAATCAAATGTGTTTTCATTGGATATTCTAAAAGAGTAAAAGGTTACAAGTTGTGGAGAATTGATCAATGTGTGCCGAAGTGCATCATATCAAGAGATGTAGTGTTTGATGAAACAAGAATGTTCATGATTGATGAAGAACATTCTCCATTTCATAACTACATAAATGAAGAACATTGTAGAAACGCAAAACATTCTTCGTTTTAGAATTGTAGAAACGCATAACATTCTCCATTTAATAGTGCTTCAAACAACAATGATGAGAGTTTTTAGATTGAGGTGGAGCCACCTGAAGATCAAGAGATTAATCATGATGACATAATTGATACATCACTTGATGATAATGCTGCAACAGAAACAGATTTGGCCAATTACAACTTGGTAAAGGATAGAGAAAAGAAGAGTTATCAAGTCTCCAACCAGATATGGTGAAGCAAATTTAATTTGTTATGCTTTAAGTGTTGTTGAAGATCTTCAAAGAGATGAACCAACCAACTACAGGGAAGCCATTAAGAGTGAAGACAAAGAAGTTTGGATGACAACTATGAATCAATTATTCTGATATTGAGTCAAGGTGGAGAATTGTGAATATGTGTCTCAAATCATTTAACTAAAGTTGGTTAAGCTTTAGTGGTTGTTATAACTACATTTGGCCAAGTTAGTTATGATAGGTGGTTATAGTTAATTGCTTTTGTATACCATAAATAAAATTGTAATATAATTGTAGTAATGTGGTAAGTTGTAGTAGCAGTAAGAGCTGAAAACTAAGAGAGGCATATGCAATTCATGATTCTTGGAAATTCAGAGAAGAAAGATTGAGTGAAAAAGCTAGTATTGTTGGTTCAGAAACAGTGATAGATACTAAGAGATCAATCTTGAGAAGGTATAAATCTTGTAAAGTTCAAAGATTCATAGTGGATTAATCTTGTTTGCTTACCCGTAACGTAGGTCTCATCAATTAAGACCGAACACGTAAATTTTTGGTGTTATTCTTCCCTTATCCTTCTTTAATTTTCGTTTACATTGATTGAGAAAATTGTTTTATCAAAACTGCAGAAAACCAAGAACATTCTGGTTTTCTGATTTTCAGTTATGTCCAGAACGTTCTCTGTTTTCAGCAAAAAACGCAGAATGTTCTCCGTTTTCGTTTTTTCCATGCAATTTTTTATTTTCTGTTTTGTTGGTTAATTCTTGTTGTAGATCCCAATATTGTTTTAAGAGTTTTGATTTTCTTTTAGTGAGAACTTGTCCCATATATGATAATTAAATATCATATTTGACAATTTTTGTCATTGTTTTTTAAATATTTATCACTGAGAAATTTACCTTGTGTATGATAATTATTTTGAAATTTTTATTAGTAAAATTCATCTTGTGTATAATGATTTAAGAATTTGTCTCGTGTATAATAATTCAATTTTATCATTAACAACTTACTCCATATATGATAATTATTTTAAAAAAGCTGAGCAAGAACTTATCATGCGTAGGAGATGCAAAACATTGGTTGGCCATTCAATAAATTTGAATTGATCATTGCATTGCATGTTCACCAATATGGGACTCGTTGAAATAATTTGAGATTTTGCGTTGTGGTGCTTTAAATTAATCAATTACTAACAACATTGAAGATGAATGGGACTTCTGATGCTTCACAAACAATCTTCCTCTCCATCGTCAAACCAAGCCATTTCCACCACCGTATTTTAATATGTATTTATTTTATTTGGATGAGAGGTTGTTGATAAAGCCAATCATTATCAATTAATGAATGTGTATTTTTCATAATAATAAAAATAATTTTGTAATATTTTTATTATTTTTAAAAGTGTAATCAGTTCTTCACATCAAAAGTTATTTACTTTCTTATTAATAAAAATAAAATGAACTTAAATTTTTAACAATAGTGATTTGATGTAAATTATGTTGATTTATCTTATATATTTTTAATATTTGTAAATGTTATGAACCCGAGTCATACAATCAAATTACAGTTCAATGAATGAATCTGTAATTTGACCAATAACATTCAATTTATCTTGTAAAATAGATATCCGAACTATTAGAAAAATAGTCATGTACTCAATAATTGCATTAAAAGAAAATTGTAAATTGGCTAAACACAATCCCTTAGTACTAAAAAAAAATGGACTTAATTAGCAGTCGGCATAACTTATTTATTAAAAGAAGGTCCTGATATTCACGTATTCAAAAAGATAAAGAATACATATTTTTCATTTGAGTTTGAATTTCATTTGGCTTTCATTTTATTACCAATTCTGGCTGGCTCCCCCACTTTCGCGGCAATTTCCCTCTTCTTTTCTCTCATTCACAAATTATTATTATTATTTTAATGAAATTCGTTAAAAGAACCAAAAATCAATACATTAAAAAACCTCATATTGAGTCAAAAAAGACTTAAATTAATATTAAAATACATTTTACTACTGCTTGTTTTGAATTATTCTTTTTTGGATTTCTCTTATTATTATTTTCTTTCTGTTTTTTACCAGAAACTGCGAGATTCAAAAGAAAGAAAAAAAAAAAAAAAAAAACAATACACAACACGAATGAAATGAAATGATTGATAACAGAGCCAATAAAAAGAAACCAATAACTTCGAAACGCATCGTTTCGCATCGGAACCTCTCCTTCCCCGACGATTCTCCGGTCACCGTCGCCGACTCTTCTCTGGTCGGCTTAACAACTATAACCGATCCTTTCCCTTAGATTTAGCGCGAACACCTTCGATCTGTTCGAATCTCGGACAAGTTTCTGGATCTGAAGAGTTTTTCGAGCGAAAACGATGCCGTCTCACGCGGATCTGGACCGGCAGATCGAGCATCTGATGGAGTGCAAGCCTTTGCCGGAGGCGGATGTGAAGTCGCTTTGCGATCAAGCGAGGACGATTCTGGTTGAAGAGTGGAACGTTCAGCCGGTGAAGTGTCCGGTCACGGTGTGTGGCGATATTCACGGACAGTTTTACGATCTCATCGAGCTCTTTCGAATAGGTGGAAATGCGCCTGATACTAATTATCTCTTTATGGGAGATTATGTAGGTTAGTTTCGAATATTCAAATCCTTTGTTATCTATTTTTTTATTTTATTTTTGGTTTTATGAGCTGAATTTGATGTAGATAGGGTTTGATTTTTTATTTTTGGTTTTTATTATTAATTTTCTTTTTTGAGATAAATTATTGGTGGTTTGTTGTATTTGACTTATTTGTTTGGTTTTTGATTGTGTGATGTTGGATTTGAAGTTCGTATTTTGGTAATTTTTGTTATTATGTTTTGAATTTATATTGCAATAATTGCCTTTTATATATGTTGGAGCCTTTTTTGGTAAGCGTTTTGTTTGTGATGTTTTTCTGAAATATGGAAATTGCTCGTTTTAGCTGGTTTCATTGGTTTGACAAATTGACTACTTGGGAAGTGATTGTTTCAAATTGTCATGTTTACTGTGTAACTATTGATATGCGAAATACAAATACACACGTACCTTGTTGACAATATTGACACAATTAGATACTAATGATTTTAGGAAATAGAAGTGGTTGGTCACCAGCATGTGTCGGACACTTGACACCTTCAACCTAAAATGTCGGTACTACATAGCTATTGATGCAATCCTGTTCAGCCTCCTTCCACAACTATTCCATAATCATGCTTAGTTAATTTTTTTAGGGTGTTACACTAGTTTGTTTTATGCTTGTCTTGTTCGTTGTGTGGGAAAATCTCGAACATGTCTTTGTCTGGCTCCATATTGTGTTACAACCTATAGCGTTGATGTCACTCTTGAAATCTATAAAAACCTTTTTTTTTCAGCTCCTTGTTTTAGTTATGTACCGATTTTCTTGTTACCCTCCTGCATTTCTGTAGGAATGATTGCTATGCATTTACAAATTTTTGGTTTGGAATTGAAAATCTGGATCACGTTATGGGCTGGTGGTTAATATTACACTGTAGGTAGTTAGGGTGGTGCAAAACAATTAAGAGATGTGGAGATATAAGTGTGAGCCCAAAATATTGAATAAATTTAAATAATCTTTTTCACTGTGTTTTTCTTAATATTTTAAGTTTGTATAATATTAGAGTGATGGGTGATGACAAAAGGGAAAGATTGTTCATTGAACTGTTGATGGACAAATAAACTTGGAACTTGTATGAGAGGGTTTTATAAGATAAATGTCAGTGCGAAGTGAAGTTCCCTAATATCAAATTATCAATTGTCAAAGAGTCTATACTTCGACAGAATTTGTTGATAGCATAATTTGCATAAAAAGGACAAAAGTGATTGTTCGTTTGTTCTGTTTGTATTGAGGTATCAAAACTGTCACTACTATAATGTGTAAGAACACTTTAATGATGTTCAGATTAGACTCTTTGCATGTGTAGGAACTGCTACAATCTCGTAATGTTGCTGGTTAAATTTATGCAGATCGTGGGTACTATTCAGTGGAGACTGTTTCACTTTTGGTGGCACTGAAAGTACGTTATAGAGATAGAATTACAATTCTCAGGGGAAATCATGAGAGCCGTCAAATTACTCAAGTGTAAGAACACTTTCTTCTCATTCTTTGCTTCTCTCAAGTACTCATTGTTATTTGTGTATGTAAATATTATCATGTTTAAGCTGAAGTGTTGGTATAATTCCTGCTTAAAGTTTAAGAATAGGTTAATCATGAGTGTCTCCAATTCTTCTATTCATTGGGTTTGTGTTATAGAACTTTGCCTGTTGGCTCCATCTATCTCAATACAAAGTTTAAAGGAGGGTTAGGTTAGGAGCCACAACTTGATTTTTGTAATCTTATTATGACACTCTTTTTCTCACTATAATGGTGTTGTGTTATCTTAGTATTAAGTCATGATAATTGTGAAGTGTACAGTGAATGGATAGAGATATTATACTCGAATGATACCATGGGTTGGCTGCATAAGTGAAACATTATATGTAGCTTGTGACGCATACCCGAGTGCATGTGTAGACATGAATTATGTGGTTTATGCTTGTGAATACCAAATTGTTTGTGATTTAGGAGGATATAAAATTGGAAAAGATGGAAACTTAATCTTTGAACACAAAGAAACATAAAGAGTTTTAGTTTGGAAGTTGTTCATTTGTTTCTTACCATTTCAACCATATTCTTCACCTGCTTCAGGTATGGCTTCTACGATGAATGCTTGAGAAAATATGGAAATGCCAATGTCTGGAAATTCTTTACCGACTTGTTTGATTATTTACCTCTGACTGCCCTCATCGAGAGTCAGGTTTGAGTTAAATATTTTCCAAAAGGTTTCTCTGAATACTTTATACTAGTGTCTGACATCCATATATATTGCAGATTTTCTGTTTGCACGGAGGTCTCTCACCATCTTTGGATACACTGGACAACATCCGTGCCTTGGATCGCATACAGGAGGTTTGTGTGTTATTAAATGGCTATTGTAGCTGACAAGATCTTACAATTGCAAATCATTTGATACTAAGAACATTTTTATGCAAAGCATGCTGAAGTTATAGATATTTTTACCCCTTAAAGTATGGTATGAAAAGTAATATATTTTACTTGTTATTGCAACTTGCACATAAATCTTTATTGTAGTTTGTAATTGCTTTCAAGATGTTTCATTTTGTCTATGGTTTAGAAAGTGTCTGCATTTTTGTTTCTTTTTGGTGAATCAACTATTTGTTTCAGCCTTACCAGCTGCTCCAGACTCTTTGGATGTCTCATCTTTGGGTCAACAGTATTTCACTTTTTTATGTGTTTATGTCTAAAACCATGTTGTAGAGGTTAATTGGATGTCTTGCCTGACAAGTGAGAACTGTGCTTGTGCAATATAGGTTCCGCATGAAGGACCAATGTGTGATCTCTTGTGGTCTGATCCCGATGATCGTTGTGGTTGGGGAATATCTCCACGTGGTGCTGGATATACATTTGGACAGGATATAGCTGCTCATTTCAATCATACAAATGGTCTCTCGCTGATTTCTAGAGCTCACCAGCTTGTGATGGAAGGATACAATTGGTGCCAGGTGACTGACCTAATATTTTGATTCAGTAAAATTATCATGTTCTTTATTCTCCGTCATTTTAAGGATATATCTATTTTTATGATACCTATTACGCTATGTATTGACTGTCTTTTTATTACTCTTTCAGGAGAAGAATGTGGTGACCGTTTTTAGTGCTCCAAATTACTGCTATCGATGTGGGAATATGGCTGCGATTCTGGAAATTGGGGAGAATATGGATCAGAATTTTCTGCAGTTTGATCCAGCTCCAAGGCAAATTGAGCCTGACACTACACGAAAGACACCTGATTATTTTTTGTAAACTTCATATATCTCTCTGTTTGTAGTTACTTCTTTCTGCTGTTACTACTGTAGATTTGTCTTTAAGAAAAAGAGGAGTTTCACTGTTTAAGTGGAGGGTTGGTTATCATCAACAACATAATTCTTTTTTTTTTGGAGTTTGTCTTCTGCTGCTGCTGCTGCTGTCTTATTTGGACAAGAAACCAATAGAATTGACACAATTGGTATTGTATATTTTTGATAGGAGGAAGCAGCAATAACATGGTATATCTTGTGCTGTAATTTTTTTTTTAATTAAATCTCAAGTTAGAGAGCAGATTTTTGAGTTCTGACCATCATGTTCTTTTTAGTCTGCATGGTGACAAATGCAGGTGTTGATTTTTACATAATTGAGTGGTATTATATCATATCATGGGTAGGGTTGGTGGAGACTGTTTCTTTGAGACTCCTGTATAGGGAAAATAATGTTTAGGAAAGACAAGAACATAAATAGTTGTCAAACAAATTTCTTGAAAGGATTTTTTACACTTGCGTATAATTGTGACTTTTTCACACTTTGCAATTAGTTTCACGTTAGTTGTTATCGTGTACATAAGCCTCATCGTAACATTTTTAAACAACTTTAGCTTAAAATAATTTCATGAAGTGCTAAGAAACGAGTTACACGGTGGCTGTGAATTTTGCAATATTATTGAGTTGTACGGTTGACAACTTTGGAGTAGTTACTGATCTTCAATACCAATTATTATTAATATATTAATAGCACCTACCTTGAGCAGGAGATTGCTAGAAATTGTATTGATATCTATACAGAGTGAATCTGGTTATTACATGTCATAAAAATAAAATCCTTTAATTACTATATATTCCAATTACAAAGTAAGACAACAAGAAAACTCAATAGCTATAATTGGTGCACGGCTCCTTACAGAATGAGAATTGAGTAATCCCACAACTTAATTCTAATATTTAATTTTCACCTATCCCCTCATGCTTCCCCTGCGTGATTTATGTACGATTATTTTCCTTCACTTTCTTTTCATCGACAAATATTAGTAAAAATTAGTATAGTTAAGATCTCCTTAAATCACCTTCGGTGTCTCTTAATCAACACCAACTGAGTTTCCTTTATAATTCATTTAAGGATCTCTTTTCCGAAACTGAGTTTCCTTTATAATTCATTTAAGGATCCCTTTTCCGAAATTCGAATTCTCAAAAGTGACCGCATAGTACAATTATTACAGAGCAATTCAATTTAAATTTATAGAATTCATTATTTTTCTCTACTAGATCAAATAGCTGAACCTGATTTAGGTCGCGTCTCTTCTAATTTTATTTTTTCTAAAAAAAATAATGAGCACCAGTGCAACCACATAAAAGAATTCAAGCTCCAATAAACTAACTCTCCCCTTCCCATCTCACTGCACCAGATATTGATATCATTATGTTGGGGACTACAACAAAATGAATTATTTTCCTTCTATATATGGGACGCATACTGCACTTAACTACGATAGTTTCATTATATGTAACCAAAACTTAAAATGTTACAAAAAAGAAGATGTATTCAAAGCAACTGAAACAAATTCACACACCCTCTAAATTTCAAATTTCGAAAACTTTCTAAAACTATTGGAGTATACATCTGTGTGATAAGAAGCCTTGAAACCTCGCTCTAATCCCCTATAAAAGAAACTATTGTCCCCGGAAGAAAGATAAAATATGCCTACATGAAAGGAATATTTACCTAAATGAAAATGACCAACATTTGATATGGCACATTCTAATTTTACAAATCTCCAATGGTTGGCTCTCAAACTAAAGAAAATGTACAACCATCCAACACCAAGTTACTTTTTTTGTCCACCCTTTGCCTTGGATTTCACGCTAGCACGTCTTGCGACATCCCAGGCCTTTTGGGGGGTCTGTACACCAAGCTGTGTAGCAAAAAATGACTCATAACCAGGGGAATCAAAAGCAAACCCGGTATGCTTCGATAGCGCGCGTGGGAGTGGAGATACACCATGGCTTCTTTCCTCGGCTTGAGTAAGCTGGTTTCCTATCTCTAGAAGTCGGGCCCCGCTGGATTCATCATTCTCATGTCTATGCTGTTCTTGAATAATCTGATAATCATAAGGGTAGAACCATCTCTGAACCCTGCAACCAGATGAACTAAACTAATAAACAAAGAGACATTGCAAAATAGTTATCACTAGATTTTGAACCTTACCCTGTGAAAACAAAATCACAAAAAAGTGCAGCTGCAGGGACAAGAAGTAGCGTTAAGTAGAAATATGATGTCCTCATCAAGACATACATTACAAAATACATATTCTCCTGCAGGTAAATGTAATGGAACTCGAGTTAATTGTGTTGAGAGAGTAATAA
The DNA here is from genome assembly GCA_037974775.1 of Cicer pinnatifidum. Classification (NCBI taxonomy): domain Eukaryota; kingdom Viridiplantae; phylum Streptophyta; class Magnoliopsida; order Fabales; family Fabaceae; genus Cicer; species Cicer pinnatifidum. The sequence goes on from JBBPBR010000008.1 coordinate 7,490,151, forward strand.
GGAAAACACCAAAGTATATTTTCTGATAGAGACAGAACTCACCTGTCGATCATAACGAGTTTTGATCCCTGTATACATAAAAACAAAAATAAACCATCCTAATATACTTCCACCAACACTAATATAGTGCCACCTTGTGATCGAATTACTCATCAGAAGAATCCGCAAGTTAACTGTTATTACAACACATGTGAAGGCCATAGTACTAACATCCCACAGTCCAAATATCTTGCCTGCTGAATTTTTAGCACTTAAACTCGACGAACTCACAAAAAAGAAGAATATTAGAGACTGGTAGATGGATAAAAACGCCCATATAGCCACAACTCTCCATTTGAAAAAAACATTTCTTATTCCCTCCATGTAGAGTTCAGGATACTTCATGGATAGAGATGCACTGACATCCTTGCATACGTAAAAGTTAATAATCAGAAATATATAATCATCTGAAATAAAACATCTAATGTATAACTAGTGAGCACAAAAGGAAATGGGTGCAAGTAAATGGAGTGCGTTTCTGACTTAAGGTTGTCAAATAGCAGCGATAGAGCTTTTGCATGAGTGCTAAACATGCCCTACTTTTATAGTAGAAAAACTAAAGAGTTAGTAAGTATTGCTCCTATATTCACTGTAAGGTGTATACCTTTCAATATACAGGCTATGCTATGGCTCCGGTCCTTTTTTATTTGTATACATGCCATTTTTTATACATAATTTACTTTTTCGACCTCTAAGTGGCCTATGCTATTTGACCGCAACACTATCCACTATTTTGCATAGCAGATATTTGGTGTTTCACTATTTTCCACAATCCGCTATTGATAACACTTGTTTCTGTAGAGGGGAAACTCCTCTTTTACCCTACAGACCCAAATGATCGGAGAGAATGTGATACCTTGTCAAATAAGCCAACAATGATCACAGGCAGTGCAGTGAAGAAAACATTATACAATGACTGAAACCAATCATCATAAAATCTCTGGCCAGAAAACCCAGTTTGAAAGTTAAACCAAAACTGAGTAAGAGTGAATGTGAGATTCTTGTAAAAGAAGTATGTCACCACCTGCAAAAACCAAGTTTCAAGGATGCTACAAGCAAAAAAAAGCAGCTTCTAAATAATTGTATAGTTCACAGACATGACGACACCTTGCATATTCGAAGATATGACCACCGACCATGAACAAGAAGTAAATCTGCAAGGTAACGAAACTGTGCAATTGCAAAATCACTAGCCATTACAGCCTGCATCCCTTCCAACCCACTTATTCCAACACCAACGTGAGCAGCTTGAATCATGCTAACATCATTTGCTCCATCACCAATACCAAGAGTTATTTTCCTTGCACCTTTCTTGACCAAAGTTGTGACCTGTAAGCACATGGAGTTATAAATCAATCAACCCCAAATTCAACAAGGCAAGTTCTTAGAATTTGGGTTGGATCCTACACAACCCCACAAAACCGGAAGGTGAACTACCCACCACTTATAAACACTTTTTCGGACTTTATCCCATTCGATGTGGGACTCTTAACACACACCCCTCACCTCAAGAATGGACATTTGAGCGTGACACGAGTGGCCTACACAGCTCCCACAAAATCGGCTTGTAAGGTGAGGACTTACACATTGGATGAGATAAGACCGTCTGAAAAAGTGTTTATAAGTGGCGGGTAGTTCCCACCTTACAGGCCAGTTGTGTGGGATTTTGTAGGGCTCAACCCAAATTCTAAGACAAGTAATTCAAGCACACCTTTTAGAAAGGATATAATTGATTAAGAGTTACCTTTCTTGATTAACATAAACTCTCTACACATTAACAAGAATAATAATAGGGTTTGCAGAAATAACAAAGTTATTGGCATTGATGCATGAGTTTTACCTGTGCTTTCTGTAAAGGAGAAACTCGGCAGCAAACAACAGCATGGCAATTCAAACTCAAATTCAGCAATGTGACTCTTAAACTTGGATCCAGTGCATATGTTAAACATTTTCCATCAATTACTAGTGCTAATTTTGGTCCAGATAGAGAGTTAAAACAGCTCTGTACTTCCTCAAGGCACTTCTTCAGCTCTTTCCCAACTTCTTCTCTAATAAATCGTGCAATTTCTACTTGGTCCTCCTAAATAAATTACAACACAATATAACAATTAGGAGAAAAAAAAATCCAATTTTAGTCCTTTATCTTATTTAGTTGTAACACCTAAGTCCTTTATCTTTTTTTTTTTTCAAATCGTCCCTTTATCTTTTTAAATGTGTATAAGTTAATCATTTTTTTATTTATCTTAGTTTTTTTTAAATGCTGAGGTGGAAAAACACATCAACGTTAGCATTTTTTTTGCCCAATCAGAAATATAAGAACTATGATTACATCAGCAAAACATGGAAGTAAAAATATAAAGCTTACTTTCTCTTCAACTTTTCTAATTGCATCAGTTTCTGAACTGATAATGAATTGCTTCATCTCATTGTTTATTAAATTGCAAGCTGCAGGTCAAAGGGTGGAAATATAAAGTTAGTAACAACTACATTTTAACCGCACACAAAATCATCATAGGCAATATTAAGAATAGACTCACCATAGGCAATATTAATAGCTGTTTCAATCTTGTCCCCTGTAAGCACCCAAATTTTTATGCCAGCTCTTTGAAGAGTATCTATGCAGGCTGGTACTCCATCTTGAAGCTTGTCCTCTATGGCAGTGCTACCAATCAAAATGAGATCATTTTCTATAAGTTCTGCCACCTATAGTATCTCCATGGGCATCGGTTAGAACACACTATCTCATATAGTGAAATATGTTTTATTAGTAGTGCTTTATAACTAGATTTGAAAGATCTCTAACTAGATTTTCTGATGGATTTTTAAGCATGTTACTTTTTATTGATCAATTTTTCAATTATTTAAAGTGCAGGTACAATATTAAATTTGCTGCCCACGAGAGTATGAGTACTATAGTACCCTTTTTAGACCCTATCCATTGTCATCTTAATCCATTTACGTTCACAAAATTTTGTCAAGAAAGAAAACAAAAAACTAGGTAAATATGCATGTTGACATATAGCAACCAAGTCTGATATGATTGTGTTTATTAGTATTTCGGGAAAGAATCAAATTACTCTGATGTGATTTATTTCCTCGTTTATTTTTCCTTTATTCTCTGCATTCAATAGATAGCTGGCAGCATTATATATATATATATATATATATATATATATATATGTTTGTACTGTTTCAGTTTCAATATAATAAAAAAAAATTCCTTCCCTCTTGTTTTAACCTAGCTGCACCCTAAAACACAATGCACATGAAAGCTACCAGGGCAGAGGATATAACGCACCTCATCTAACATCTTTTCGCGATCACTTAGAGAGGATTTGGCGTGAATGAACTTCTCATTCCAGCTTTCATAAACATCAGGATGTAATTCTTTGTACGCCAGGCATAATGTGCGTAGTCCAGCAGATCCAAACTGTTCCAAATGCTCCCTAGTCACTTTTTTAATATCATTAGAACCGTCAGCTAATCTCTCAAAGATTACATTATCAGCACCCTGTCCAAAGCAAGATCTGGACGATATTACCTTCTTATCCAAAGTCATGCAATTTCAACCTTGTAAGTCTTCAGAAATTATTACCTTACAGTACAATACAAGCCTCCCATCTGGATAACGGCAAACAACAGATTGACGCTTCCTTGTACTATTAAGGGAACAAAGATTACAAGTGCTACCTAAAATCTTGAAACCATGAGCTAAAAAAACGAGACAAATGGTTACCTGTTAAACTCAAGCACATTCAAAATCTCATATGAGACATCTTGAGTTTTACCCATCTTCTCAGCATGAGACTCACGAATATATATCATTGTAGGTGTGCGCCTGGCAAAGAATAACACTGATTAGAAGCAATGTATTAAGATGAAGATGGTATAATTACAAAGAGTTGTGAGGATTAGCAATCCTCCAAAATTACTAAAATTACAAAAGATAAATAACTAAGAAAAACATCAACCAAACAAACTCAACCTCACAAAATCAGTTTATATATGGAGAAGGATATGCTTATAACCACTATTCATCATACCACTATCCAATAGACTCTGATACCATCTTAGAATTTCAACTGAGCTTTACTCAATAAGTAGGATTTCTCATCAGTCCTTGATTTTTCTGATAAATTATGGATCATATATTAGCAGTGACTCGAACTAGAGGATTTCCCTTTTAATTCCACCCATCATCAGTCAGTCTAAAGTTTATATTTCGAAATTTAATTCCACCCATCACTCACTCACTCTCCCTCTCAAATGCAGTCAAAGTTTTGTGCAGCATAAAAATTGAGGTAAAATGATACAACGGTTGTGCAGAAAATTACACAGAAAAGAAGACTAAACCTGTAAAAGAAAAAACCAAAGTTTTTTGCAGCAATAACTAAAGCAGCCTCATCAGGTGATGCAGCTTGATATCTGATCTTTTCAGGGAGCTCATCTCCCTCAGGAAGCACAGTATGGCAAATAGCAAGGCATTTAAAAAATTCCTACATAGCCAATTTTTATATCAAAGTAAAATTGTTACTTTATGTCATGTAATGTAACAAATTTAACAACAGTGCAACATTGGACCTACCGAATTCATGGTATAAGCATATAATATAAATAGCAGCTTAAAAGCATAAAAAAGGCAAGCTTTAGTAAAATTAGTAAAAGAGAAATTTAATTTATACAACATGAATCAACTTCTCTTCCAGTAACTGGTAGAATTTTAGACCCTCATCCAGGCTGCGTCGCCACCACTTATACTAAAAACTTAGTTGCAATTGAACAGAAGACCTAATTATTACAAAGCAAACAGGCCCTTGATATTCATTCTTTTAACAATTCAACAAAATTTGAAAACCAAAAGATTATTGATGCATAAATTTCAGCACAACTAACATCCGACAATATACTAGCATGCAAGTTTTGTTATAGAGTGTTATTGTATAGATCATTTTCTCAGGAAAAAACCACATTATGAGAAATTTCCATGTACAGAAGTCTCACGGAAATAGACATTGCTTAATGAAAATAATGGCACTAAAATTACACGCCAAAAAGAATATAGAATTACATAAAATAAAGCTACATAACTGTTGGTATCATTAATACATTATGAAGTTCTAAATATGCAACCCAGTCATACAAGCCTTGCATTGAAGTTACAAAACACTGTAGCTGTAGATAAATTTTGTTAGTGTCTGAGATACATATCAACCAAGAACTTGCTATGTTCTAATAAAGGATAAGCAAGGATGTAGCTGACTGATTTACCATAATAAACAAAACACACTAAGAAGATTACATAGCTAGAGATATATATAAATTAGAGATCCCTTTACTAAGCACAAATCGAATTTACAAACAACATGAAACAAGCATTATTGAAAGCTTAAAAAAATACTTGTCACTAGTTCTAGTCGAGAAATATGATTTACCTTGCAGCTATCAGGATTTGGCTCATTCGTCCAAGCTCCTTTCATAAGCCTAGCATCGTCAAAATTGAAACCCCTCTCTTGCACTCTATTGGGTGAGATATTTTCCTGCAAAGAAAGAGCAATTCTTCTATAATCATGAGCCCTTGACTACTCTCATTCAATGAACACATGTATTACCTCTAGTTTTATGCCCCTGCGTTCTGCTATTCCCTTCTCAATTTCAGTCACGCCGTTTCCATACACCTCTCCTCCAATTGAGCACTTGAAGAACTCCATTAAGTTTCTTGTAAGAGTCCCAGTTTTGTCTGAGAATATGTATTCAACCTATTCAAATCAGCAAGTAAAACTGCATAATGCAACTCATAAATGTGAAATATCACTCACAAGCCAATGTAACAACTTTTATTACAAGATATTATGCACTTATAATCACTATCATTACATGATACTGTCCAATCCTAATTACCCAATCTACATTATAACACTGCTATTAAATAAGACCCACAACTTCACTAATTTGAGTTTAAGTCAATCTGTGTTTGACTGATTGCGAGTGAACTGTGTAGAACAACTTACTTGCCCAAGTTCTTCATTCAGATTTGAAGTTCTGGCCATTGCTGGGGTATCAGTTTCATAATGGTACATGCGCAAGTCATTGTTGATAAATTGAGTGGACTGAATAAATTTGATCATCTGATAAAACAACAACAAAAAATTACTTCTTCACCAAGACAACTGCATATATAGGGTTATAAATGGATGAGACACAAACCTCTATCGATACATAGAGTGAAATGGGGATGATTGTTGAGTATAAAGTGATGAGGGTAAACATAGTTAGAAGAAAAACCTGAAAACATGGTAGATAGAACCAACAGACAATAAGTCAAGAAGAAAAGAGATAAAGGAGATGGCTGTTCATCTCAATGAGAAATCTTAGTACCAAAAATCTGTTGCTTGGATTGAACTGTGCTGAGCCCTCCTCTCGTGTTTCAAGATATAAGTAGAAATACTTCTTGTTTACAAAGATAGAACTTCAATTAACACAAACCCAAGAGTATTATTCACAGATAATGAGAATAATAGTTATTATAGCAATAATAACATCAATAAATTTAGTGTAGTGTGTAAATAAAACTAGCCCCATCCTCCTCCTAGTGTGTTCTAACAAACAAATGGAGTTAAGAAGTAGAGTGATAAGGAAAGAGAGGGTTCAAGTGGAGTTAAGAAAATATTAATTATACTAATATTTATCATTAAAAAGAAAGTGCTGGACAGGCGTTCTAATTGTTTTTATTGACACACCTGCCAACAGCTCCTATAAAACACATCACAAATAGAGTTGCAAATAGAATGAGTATGAGTTTGTCAAGCTTCCTCTCCAGTGTACTTCTCTTCGAAGGAACATTCATAGTATTCATCATCACCTGCAATGTATTCAAAATGTTAGTAAAACAGTTTATGAACATTCACGGAAGGAAAACATGCTACCAATGCAAAAAGAGGTAAATATAACTAAAAAAGTTCTGAGGCAAATCAAGCCCAAGTAATTTCATACAACTTAGTCAAGGAGACCATGTTAATTGATACTTTCATCAGGAGAACTCAGACAGATAGTACAGAAATCAACATTACCAAATGATAAGAACTATAGTGAAGTAAAACCTGTAACTGGTGGTTACAATTTTAAGATACCATTTCCATAAACATCCAAATAAATGAACATACATCGATACAACCATGAAGGAAGTGAATTTTAAGTTCTTTTCTTCTTTCCACGCCCCATCTTCACCCAAAAGAATAATCACAAATGTTGTGAATCATGCGAGAATTGAAGAGATGTAATGCTAATGACAATTATGATTTATGACAACATCAAACAAGTGTACAACAACATTAATATGTCGTTAGTTACACATTTTAGCGATCAATGCATGACTGCAATTACATTTTTATGACTATATTTTGACTAATGCAAGACAGGACACTAGAAAATTGAAATAGGGATCAATGAATTATCATTAGGCATCATCTCATAGTAGAAACCTTTGTCTCATGTCCTGTGAAAATAACAACCCCAACAATATGTTCTGTATTTCTGAGACTGCATCCCTGAAAAAACAGGAAATTTCGATATGTCAATATCAGTTTGGACACAAAAGATTAGTATCTGTCAATGTTATTAAGCAATATATATACTTTTTTAAAATCTAATAAAGAAGTGAATTTCATAAGTCCTATCAATTGCAATAGTTATGACTATTTAAATGAACAGTATAAGAGCTCAAAAAAAACACAAAAAAGTGGAAAAAAATAACATACTCGCAACAGAAGTTGATTTGGACTGACAGGAAGTGTTTGGTCTTGAATTATAAGATTTCCAGTGAAGGTATATAATGAATTGTTTGGTTGTTCACACTGAATTTCACCTGCAAGTAGTTAAAGAATCTAAACTTAATAACTTAAAAATGAATGAGCCACAAATGAAGTGTAGAAGTTTATACAAAATTGATAGGTCATATGGAACTTGTTTATGATGAACAATCAAGTTTGTATCGCTCTTCAAATGCAATATTTCATAAAAGAACTAAACATATAGAAGTTGATCATCACTTCATTAGAGAAAACATCTTCCTAAGAATCATTGAGACTTCTTTTGTAAATGAGCTACCAAAAATGTTAGTTGACTAAATCATTACAAGATCATTAACTAATTTCCTACAAGGTCCTAGGTTAGAATACATATATGATAAGATGGATGCAACTGGCATATATACTCCAACTTGTGGGGAGTGTAATCATAATTGGTACTTATTGTCTTCTTTTATTATTATTATTTCCTCTAATTTTTTGATAGACTTTCATTGTTACCATAAAAAGCCTGGGCTAATTGATTTGATCCCAAATTCAGGAATTTCGGCATTGTTTCTCTTGTGCGTAAATATATTTTCAATCTTTTATAAGCAATAGAAAAAATGTTCAAATTCAATTTAAGTAAAGCTATAAGCCTATAAGCATTTCATAATAATGATTCATACACAGTGAAAGATTTAAGGAGAATCTCTACACACAACTACTGAGATAGATGAGTCAAACAATGTTGATGCAAGAACAATTATATTTACCACCAATGCTTCAAAGAAAAATTAGAGAATTTGAGATAAAAATTTAGTTGGTATGTTCATCTAGTATTCTTGTGAATTACAAAACAAAATGCTCAACGTAGAATCACAACAAATTTTAAGAAGGTTAATGAATGATGATGCTAAAAAATCATAGGTCAATCAATAAAAATATGAACCTTTAAATTCAGATGCCTTATCTGGAGTCAGGTAATCCCAAGTCTTTTCCAATGCTTTTCTAATCTTCAAATTGGTTTCCCCATCCAAATTAGCAGTCTATAACCCAAAACCCAGGATTAATAAATGGAAATGATTGCCCAAAGAATGTCAACAGTCAACACAAGTACACAACACATCTTCAGATTGAAATGAAGCAATGTACCTCAATGTAACAGACACCGTCTACATTTGTGCTAGCTAGGAAAAGCAAATCTGCAGGAATGAATCCATCTTGTTTAACCTGCAACAAAAACAAAGTTATATTCAATATGTCAAATAGAAACACGACAATGAAATCATCAACAAGCTGTTTGAGAAAACGAATCCCAGTGGACTCGGATTACACACATCTGCAAATCAAACTAAAATATTGATAAAGGAATTTGATAACATAGAAAGAATTTGTTTATTTCTCCAGTCAGTTTTGTAAGACCAATAAATAAGGAAACCCCAAAAACATATTTCAGCTCAGAAGGGAAAATGTTTTATTTTATATGGAAAACAATATTCATTCAGAGATAGGCACTTATACATGCAAATAAAATCCCACATGTGCACATACTTAACAAGACTTGCGACAACAGTGATCTATGAACACTATTCATACAGCTGCAACTGCACACATGAATTAATATAAAGGGGAATGGAAGATAGACAAGAGGTCATTCTTGCTAATATTGAATCTCACAAAACTGGAAAAACAATTGTCATCTACGGGCCAGGGATGATAATAAGGGAATTATCTCACGAGATAATGAGAAATTTATCAGATGTAGCCCAAAAATTATTATAATCAGCACGCGATTTGAAAGCTTAATACCTTAACAATGTCGCCAACTTGCAATTGTTTCCAGGGTATACGCACCCACTCTTGATCTTGCAAAACATCTATCATATTATTGTTTATGGCCATGTCATTTTGTAAACGCTTCTGTTGCACACAATTTAAGAAAAATACATAAACCACTTGAATAATTTAAATAACCTGTGTCATGAACAAAACTATACAAACTTATAAACAAGAGAGAATCTAAAGTTATATACAAGAGAGAATCTATCTAAAAAATTAAAATAAGAAACTGCTAAGACTATACAAGAGAACTATCTCAAAGGTAGTAGAAATAATAATTTTCATTATGATTATAATCAACAAAATCAATAGGAGGAATAGAAGCACATTACTACTTCTATGATGATTAAAAATATCTGCATAAAATAATAAATTCATTAAGACAGAAGGGGAAAATAGAAAACATGAGAAAAACTGTCCGATCCATCTGCATTTGTTAAAGAAAAACGTTAATCTTTTAAAATGTTACAAGTAAACTGCAAAATAAAATTATTATTTCTACCAAATTTTCTATCAACTTTCTCCTATATGATACTTGTTTGCAATTTATAACAAAACAGCTACCCGAAATACGAAACCTAAATCCCCTTAACCCCAAAGTCTTATGGAAAACGTATATGAAAAAGAAAACAATAACAACGCAGAAGAAAAGTAAATAGCATTCTCACCCAGTCCTCAAAAGCTTCCTTAATAAGAGAGAGGATAAGCACCATAGATAGAGGAAGCACATTAGTTATTGGAGACACAGGGCTACAACATCAGAAAATATGTAATTACTAATTAAACTTGTTCACTTCATTAATACAGTAATTACAATAATTTTGATTTGTATAAAATTACAAATGCACAAAGAAAGTAATATGAATTGCAACAAGCAGATGTGTGCTCTCTTTTAGCTCGCTCCTCTTTCTATATATAAAGTCTAAAAGATGTCACAAACAAATTATATAAAATAAAAAATAGTGTAATTGGTAAACACTGTCAGTAGAAAAAAGTCTAACACATGTATTCAATCCATACCACAACGTAGATATTTAAGAATAATAGAAGATACTTTAGGAATTAATAAAACGAAAGCATCATAATGGTGAAACGTGATTGAAGGTATGCGGAAGACTTTTTTACACTAACTGTATACAACAATTAAATCCTAAAACAAAATATAAACTATATTTATTATTATTATTATTATATCAAATGACGTAATAATGTAAATCGTAAAATGTAATTTATTTTTCTCTTATGTTATTTTATATAATATGCATCCATATATTATTATATTGCATTATATTATGTAATATACACAATATTGTAGTAAGTTTCACATTATTTCATTTATGTTGTCCATTGTCCACCAAATAACATATGTCCTGGAGCTCAAGTATTTGTCTTATATTGTTCTTCTTGTCTTGTGTTTTAATGCATTATGTATATATCAATCACACACTAGAAGTTGCTAAATTAAATGTGACATCTAAGTATCTAACAAGGCTTCATATAGAACAGCTCAGTGAGTGTAACTCGAGCTGAGTTATCAATTTATCAACTAGAATACTCAAGTAGTCATGTAATATTAAGAATTATAATCAGAAAGACAAGATCAAATATGAAGCTCATATATAAAACCACAGGAAAGTCCGTGTTTAAGGATAAAATTCCTTAATATAATGGTTCTTTTTTATACGAACTAATTAATTGGAATAGCTACTGCCAACTATATCTGGAAGATAAGAGGTCAACTCAAGAAAATAAATTGTTCCTGCTCTCCTTTGGTCAGTATTCCCTTTTTCTCACAATTTAGCTTGCAAGTAGTAAAATAACCATCTAACTGTGAGCTTAACTAACATTTGCATACCTGATTGGTGTGGTAGAAAAAATTGAGATTGTAAGAAAATAGAGATTAGCAACCCGCCTGAACTGCAAGATAAACAGGAATCCCAATCTTGAGTTAAATAAAAGAAATGTTAAGTTGGCAATGAATTATTTTGGGAAGATGTTGCTTTGACTCCACATTCACATATTTTTAAAACAAGACCCAAAGTCCATTTTTTTTGGTACATAAACCCAAAAATCCCTTATATTTGTGCACGAATAAATCAAAAAACCATTTGACTCCACCATCATGATTTTGCACCAATGATGATTGAAAGAAAGCTGATTTAAGAGCAATGAATTATAAAAAGATGGTAAGCAACGGACACAATTTCTTAAACAATCACATATCATAAAAAAAAGTGATACTCCTTGACTACGATGGTATCCTTATGGCATCTACATAGAACCAGACAAATAGATATAATATACTCCCTCCGGTCCTATGTAAGAGAATTTTACGACTTTTAAAGTGCATTTATTTTTTAAATTACTTTTATACCCTTATTTAAGATGTTTGTCTTTTTAATATCATTAGTAAGTATTTAATGTTTCACAGTTTTAAATAAAGGTATATATGTAAAAATAATCAAAAAGTTAAAACAATGAATGAGTACATTGATTTTGATGTTTGTTGTTATTTTCTCTTATAAATGGGACCAAGGGTAGTAATGTAATAAATTCTTTAAAAACGGATTCACAAAAATTGTGAAAACTGAAGTGGTATATGATTGGTATGATTCCATCAAGACAAAAGGCACGCCATTTGCACTAATCATCATATGTACTTTGATAATCTGATGATGAATATAGCTTCACAACACTGCAATAATTCATATAATGGCAAGCCAAACTAGTAAAACTTAAAAGAGACTTACCTGTTCAAACAATCCTTTTGGCAAAAAAGTGAAAAAGTTGTACTTTGTAGTCGATATTGAATTCCCCTAACATAATGAACATCAATTCATAAAAATTCTTAAATACAAATATGTGAATATACAATATAATATCACCCATGAAGCAGAAATTCCATTAAGTTCAGCAAAATGGCACTCTATTTCGTTTCAGTGTTCATAATTACATTTTTTATTCAATTGAAACAACACTCTTAAACAATTCTTATGCAATGTGTTAGACAATTTTAGTAAAATACAAAGAAATACTAAAAGTTGATTTAGCAGTGCAAAATATTTCACATTTAAAATACTACATAGAAGGCCGATATTCTTTAAGCATGTTGGAGATCACTACGAAGTAGAAACTTGTTTAATTCATCGACAAAATGAATTTTCTCAAACGCAATCATACATAAAATGGGTTTGGATGTGCAACCAGGTTGCAAACAATAAGAAACATAAATTGCTCACCCTTTTCTTTATTAATTATCAATTTTTCTATTTGGTGGGAAAAGAGAGATTAAATGGAGGTAAATCTACTAAATAACTAAAAAAATATGATAACTAATAAATAAAAAGTGAGCAATTAATACTCTTATCATGTGCAAGGTTGCACACCTTACATAATAAATTATAATTAACAGCAGTACGACATAAACTCTATTTTTTGGAATATATTTTGCTTAGAATGCCAGAGTGGTGATCAATCCAAACGACATCTTATCACTCCACCACCTAATTTTCCATCTCAGTCACCACAAGCCAACCTTATATCCCCTCACCAGAAGCTTAACTTATAAAATCTCAAACTCTAGTAGTTTACACACTCAACAACATTTTTGAATTTCAAACAAACAGAAAACTTATCCTGCAGTCACGAATTTTATCAACAAGTGACAAATCACTTGTTTATACACTTCTATCAACAAGTTACAAATCACTAATCAAACCAAAAACATAAAATAAAAAAATAAAAAAATAAAAAGTCACAAATATATAGTAATTAGTTCTTGCATAGCTAGCTCGACGATTAATCCCAAACAACAAAACACAGAAGCAGAACAAAAAAAAAACTACCGAAAACGAAGTAAAAATCCAAAACACACATACAAAAAGAAAAAAACCAATGCAGTGGAATAAAAAGTTAGAGTTGTGAAATTTATGATCGGAAACGAAAATTAGAAAAAGTAACATAATGCGAGAAGCACAAAGAAAATTGAAAATACATATGGTGAAGAAAAGGAACCTTGAATCGAAGGGAAAGATTGGCTTGGCGATCGTTACAGAAGATTGTGCGGTTACCAGGAACCTGAGGCTTGACTCGGCCGAGTCGAAACGTTCGAGACGAAGGAACGCGGTGATTCATTATTATGAAAATTGATCCTTTGAGAAGTGAGAAAGAAGAAAATGATGGTTACGGTTGATAATTTATTTCATTTCATCATCCAATTATTGATCCTTCAAATTCAACCGCACATTGTTTTGTTTGTTTGTGTTCCGTTACAAATGTGAAGCGATGAATGAAAATGAAACTTTCTTTATTTATTGTTGTTATTCTCTTTTCGGAACTCGCATTCGTGCTTTTGCCGTACAATATATTATTACTCATTTATTATTCCATTTCTCTTGGATTTCCTTTTTTCGGATATGGACCGTGGCGTGTGTATAACATTATCATTTATTATTTATTTTTTTCATAATTTCGGCGAGGGAATATTATTCTATAATAAGGCAGAAAAAACTTTAGGCTCAATTAAAACTTATTTTCTGAATTAAAGTGAATATAAAAATATGAATTGCATTTATTTTTTTCAACTTATTTATTATTTGGAGCAATACCATTTCGGATTTGGGAATGGATGATGAAGGTGGGACCAGTACTATGGAAAGAGACGCGGGAGGAAATAGCGTGTGGAAAATGGTCGCGTAACAAAGTGCCGCGTAATTTCCATTTTAAAAACTATTTGAAATTTTAAAAATAAATAATATATTTTAAAAGTATTATCTCCGTTTTTATTATAAGTTATCATCATTTTTTTCATATAAATTAAAAAGTAGACAATGAAGTGTCAATTCTATAAGTAAATGTTTTTCAAATATTTTCTATATATGAATGTATTTAATTTGATTTTTTCTATTTAATTAAGTATTATGTTTAAAATAAATAATAAATACATTTGGTAACCTCAAATTAATAGTACTTATATTTATAAACAAAATTTTTCTCAAAAAGAGGTTTAAAATTAGGGACAACGATGATATAATTTAATAATACTCTCTTCTTTGTATCAGAAATACTAATATGATTGGTGAAAGATAGTTTGATTGGTTTAATTTTAAATGATATATTTATTTATTTTTTTATCGAATTTACTTTGATCGAGTCAATGTGTCGGCCGTTAAGATTAAGGAACTGATCTTTTGAAGAGTGTCAACATTCTTTATTTGAGTCTCCAAGAAACATACAGAATCTTGTGTTGGACTTAAGATATGTGGTATCACCAGTACAATCAGCATCAGATTAAGCACGTAACTCTAATGAATACGATGACGGAAATAGAAAGATCTGAAATTGAGTTCCTCGCAGTAGTCGGAGAGACAATAAACTGGCTGACAATATGAACAACATAACCAATATCAGGTCTGGTAATCGTAAGATACACTAAGCTGCCAACCAAAGTACGATACAAAGTGGGATCTGGTAAAGGAACACCATCCAAGAGAGCATATTTCACATTCAACTCGAGGAGTATTTGCTACCCTATTATCAGAAATACGAGCATGTTCAAGAATGTTGGCAATATACTTGAATTGAGAAAGAAAGTAGCCTTTAAGAGAGTAGGCAACTTCAATCTCTAAGTAATAGCGAAGAGTTCCCAAGTCCTTCATCTCAAACTGTTTGGCAAACTGCAATTTCAACTCATTGAGTCCAGTAACATCATCACCTGTAATAATCATATCATCAACATACAAAGAAAGCATAATACGACCATAAGTGGCAGACCTTATAAACAGTGCAAATTCATATTCACTAAAGTGAAACCAAGAAAAGTGATCACAATAGATAATTTCTCAAACCAAACTAGATGAGCCTTTTAACTTACACATTTCCCCCTGATCCTGAGAAACTCCTTGTGGAGGGACCATATAGACTTCTTCATGAAGCTCACCATTTAAAAACGTATTTTTGACATCCATTTAGGAATATGTCATTGATGAATAAATGCAACTGCAATAAGAGTACGAATAATGGTCATCTTGGCTACAAGAGCAAAAGTTTATTCATAATTCATACCATATTGTCGAGAGAATCCCTTAGCAACAAGACATGTTTTATACAACCGACCCATCAGACTTAGTTTTGATCTTGTATATCCAACGAGACCCAATAACACACTTTCTAGAAGGAAGGGCTATTAATTCCCAAATACTTGCTTGTGCAATCCAGAGAGTTCTTATGCCATAACATGCTGCCAGAGAGGATCAAGAATAGCCTCTTTATAAGAAAATGGTCCAGACAAATTGTGAATAGAGATTAAGAAATAAGCAAACGAAACTGAATAAGTGGAACATACAAAATAAAGTAACCGAGTAGTCTTACTTTGACGAGAAGGGTAACGAAGAGGCAGAGACGAAAGATCAACAATCACATGAGGTGGTTGGACAGTCGGGGGAACAAGGGGGATGTCATCACGTGGAGTAGTAGTACTTGTCCTGTAATTCTCAACATTACAATCACTAGAAACATTATTATTATGACCAAACAAATTAATATGGATTAGTTATGAACTCTTAATAATTTGAGAATCAGGAGAAACAGAGTAAAAAGGGATGTGGTAAAAAAAAACAACATTACGAGAAATATATAGTTTTCTTGCATAAAGATCATAACAACGATAACATTTTTAACATCCACATGACCAAGAAAAACACACATGGTAGACCGAGAAGACAACTTATTGCGCTCTACTTGTGGGCGAAGAACAAAACAAGTAGAACCAAAGACTTTCAAAGAATAGTAATCAGAGATAGAAGCATACAATTTTCCAAAGGGAGACAAACCTAATATGACAGACGATGAAGTTCTATTAATAGCATGAACATCAGTAAAAAATGTATCCTCCCAAAAGTCACTAAGAACCGAATCAGGCAACAAAAGAGAACGACCAGACTCAATAATATGACGATGTTTCCTTTTAACAACTTTATTTTGCTGAAGAGTATCAGTACAAGATGGCTCGTGGAGGGTGCAGTCATAAGCAAGTAATTTAGAGAATTTATTAGAGGTATATTTACCACATAAATCACAACGAAAACACTTTATAACAATATTATGTTGAGTCTCGACCATGGCACGAAACATATGATAAATGTAAAAAAATTCAGACCAATTTTTCATAAGATAAACCCAACAATAACGAGTGTAAAGCTGGAAATTTAACAAGTTTACAACCACAATAATATGAAATATCACTAGTTTGTAACTTTTCTAAAGCTCCAATATAAGCCAAATATTTTAATCTATAAATAGAAACATGTCCAATACGAGAATGCCATAAATAAAAACTAGAAGACGAATAATTCAACTAAAAACAAAATAATAAGTTAGCAGTAGTTGTTGAGGTTGCAGTATCTGAGACTCGCAGGTCATCCAAAACATAAAGTCCCTCATGTCTATGGCTTGTCCCAATCAGCCTCTTAGAATGTGAATCCTGCACACAACAAGAAGTGGAAGAAAATATAACTGAATAACCAAAATCACATATTGGACTAACAAAAGCAAGACTCAAAGTGAGATTAGGAATATAATAAACACCAGAAGAAAAAAATAAGTTAGGTGTGGAGACATAACCAATGTCTGTTAATGGCATATAAGTACCATCAACGGTCATAACCGACACAAACGAGACAAGATTCACAAACACAAAAGATTTATCAATAATTCATATGGAAGAAGATATATATGACATACTAGAGGAGTTCAAACCTTTAGAATAGGTGGCAGACATGGTATATGATTGAGTGGCAATAAGTTTTTGAAGTTGTTATGCAGTATCAGATATTTGGGAAGCAGACTCAAATGAGTACATAGAACCAGAACTAGAGTCAATAGTAAGAGTAGTAGAAGCAACAACATTGAACGATAGCCCCCTACAATTCTTCTTATGTGTTCTCCCCAATTTTGGACAATATATTTTCCAATTATCTTTTTTCTTTACAAAATGCACATTCATCATTACCAAGTTCAACCCTTCCTTGAGAATTTCCTTTTTGAATAGGAGCAACAAAAACAGATAGAGGAGTTGAGAGAATTATTTTATCTAACACACCAGAATGAGTCTTAAGTCTAATTTCTTCTACCAATAATTCACTAACTACTGATTCAACATTAGAAAGAGGGGAACAATGCAAAATGCCCCCACGAAGGCCCTCAAAATCATCACGAAGAGCCAACAGAAACCAAATCAGATGTTGCTCCTCTCTCAGATCAATGTATGCTTTGACAGCTTTCAACTCAGTTGACTCCATATGAGCCAACTAATCCCACAAATTAGTCATTGCCAAGTAGAATTCCTGAATGGTCATATTGTTCTGCTTAAGGACCCTAATATCACTTTCCAATTGATAACGTTTTTCAAAGTTTGACTGAACATACAAACGTTTCAAGTGATCCCAAATCTCTTTTGCAATATCATACTTTGCTAGTTGAACTTCTATAGCCAACTCATATGAATTATTAATCTAAGTAATAATTTTCGAATTACTAACATTCCATGTTTTCAAATCTTTTGCATATTTAACTTAATCCCTTTTATATGTAGGCTTAACAAAAGTTTCATCAACATAACCCCATATATATTTTTCAATCAAAAAAATTTTCATTACATAATTCCAACAAGAGTAATTTTGTTCATTGAGGTGGACACTAACAACTTGAAGAAAATCATCCTTAGCATCGACCATAATAAAATAATGATAGGAAAATACGATAAACACAATCACTGAGACAAAATAAATTAAAGGTAATCTGTCAATTATCGAAACTTTCATCCGTTTCCTTCGAAACTTTCAATTATCTGAATCACAAATTTCCAAACCTTCGAACATTTGAAACATACCAAACTCAAAAGTAAGACTACCGAAACGTTGAAACTTTCAAATCGGTATTTTTCAAAATTTTCGAAAGTTTCTATGAACGTGAAACTTTCAAAGTGCATTTTTCTCAAAAGTTTCCATCAACATGAAACTTTCAAAATGCAGAAACTTTCGAAACTTTCTAACAATCTGAAAGTTTCGAAACATAAAAATCTAGAAACATGAAGTATTCAGTTTCGAAATTTTGGAATTCATGGAAAATTTCAAAGTTAATTCGGAAGTTTGTCCTTCAATGAAACTTCTTAAACATGTATCAAAAGTTTGGGAACAATATGAAATTTCTGAAATGCATTTTTTTTTAAGTTTTTTTCTATTTTTTTTAATATTGATATATTGCAGTGCCTAGAATGAGAGGTGCATTTGACCAAATTAATTGCAACTTGATAGATAATAGAAGTGACGGTGCAGAGAGAATTCCACCAACAACATCAAACAAACGAAGAAACAAAGCAAATCGTCCAATTAGGCAGCATCGTCGAACACATGATGTCCAAGATGATGTCATTGAGAGCATGCACAGATGGAGGAAGTTGTCTCTGAGCCTCCACAAATGGAGCAAGATGAGAAATAGTATGTTGCACATGCTGATGATGCTGATGATATTCATGATGTTGATGATATTGATGAGCAGGATCAACAGACCAGATTCTCCAGGGGACTGATGGTGACACATGTGTTGACACATTATGAGCACCGCGTGGCTCAAACGCTATGAGAAGGAGAGATATATTTTAATTAGTTGTTTATTTAAGTTTATTTATTTAATTTAATTTAATTATGTTTATTTAATTTAAATTTATTTCATTAATTGTTTATTTAAATTTATTTAATTAATTGTTTATTTAAGTTTATTTAATTTAAGTTTATTCAATTATGTATATTTAATTCATTATATATTTAAATTTATTTCATTAATTGTTTATTTAATTAAATATTTATTTAAGTTTATTTAATTTAAGTTTATTTAGTTAATTAATTGTTCTGTAATTACTCGCATGATCGTGGGTCGTTAAAGTCTAAACAACCTCAACATCATCACCTTGTAACTCAAGATTGTTTTGACAAATCTTGAGTAAGTTGTAAAATCCTTTAAAGTTTGAAAGACGTGTTGTTAAAGTCTTTACAAATAAGTAAGGTAGAAATCCTTTCCAGATAGAAAGGTAAGAGGTGTGTAAAGTGTAAGATTGATCTGAAGAAAAAGTGTACATCAAGAACAATCTAGCCTTTGAGCACATAGTGGAAAATAGTGGAAAATCTCACTCTTGTGAGGATTGGACGTAACCCGTGTTTGGGTGAACCAGGATAAAACTTCTGTGTACTCTTTCTATCTCTATTTACTTACCTTTAAAAACATATTTTGGTAAAATTGATATTATTGTTTTTAAACTAAAAGATTGATCTTTTACAAAACAAAGATTAATCTTCTGACTAAAGATTGTTCTTTACCACTCATAAGATCAATCTGAACTTGAGATAAAAATTTTAAAACAGAATTTTTTAAAAGGAGTCAATTATAATTCAAACCCCCCCTTCCTTATAATTGATATTTCTACTTCAGAGATGATTATCACGTTAGACGACGTCACAACTCTCATTCACATCTCACTCCATGGTAAATTTTTTAATGCACCTATGAATATGAACACTAATAATGCTGCAAGAGCTTGTATGTGGATTGCAAAACATTCTGTTGAAGGAGGATTGATGACATAGCATCGAAGACTTGAAACTTGATACTTTGTTGCTCGATGTTTTCTGGATATCTTCGATGTGGTGGAGTCTCCGTCCCATATTTGTTGGAGCGATATCTTTGACAATTTGGTCGTATTCAGTGCATTTCGTGTGATGTTCCTCCGATGTTGAACAATATAGATTGAATGTAACACACTACTATGAGATCATATATAGCGATCTTTCAGAGTCTATATCATGTTGCGACTTTTCCCGAAGAGGTCACTGCAGACTACAATGCATGGTACATAAGTGTTTCACATCCTCTGAGCATCCCTCCGTCTATTTTTGCACCTTCGAGTCCACCTACTACTGCTGCACATGGTCCATCATCTTCTGTACATGTTGGTCCATCATCGGCACGAGACCGTAGAGTAGCTAAGCTCTTACGTAGGGCTATAAATTTGGTAGCTCCATTTAGTGAAGTTTGTGACATATTAAGTGAGTTAAGTTGCTTGTACGACGATTAGTTATTGTGTTATCTATGATAAATATTGAACATGAATTTCTATTTTAATATTTTGTGTTATTTATGAATTTTTATTTTGAGTTAATCCGAATTTATTTTGAGTTAATCCATAATAAATGATAAATGATGGATCAATGTGTTCACAATGTTTTATACGTCATATATAAGCTATTTAACATGTCTTTGGACACTCACTACAAAAGTTTTCCCATTTTTGTGAGGTAGCTAACAAATGACAATCAGACTTCAATTTGATCTGAATAAGAAAATATTAAATATTAATTTAATAAACAATATTGATCATAAATTTTACTTGTACCCAAATTTTTTTAGTCCAACCTAACAATACTGCAATTGCACGAAACCCACAATTTCCATCATGTACAACATCTATTATCTCCTTAATATACGAATGTATAAAAGCAGTAAAATATATGTTAAATGGTTGTCTTGCAGAATATTGTGCTGATTGATTTGTAGAACGTTGAGATGGTTGTTTTGTAAATTTTTGAGAGGCATCAACATACTCCCAATATGAAGGATCACGAGTAGTATCAAATTATTTTTTCCTTTTACTAGCTCATTTGGTTCTCACATTCTCAGGTGGTGCAAGTATTGATGTTCTATTAGGAAATACAAGTTCACACACATTTTCCCTGAATATCCTTTTACCAACATTATCTTGTTTCTTCATGAATACTTTCATTGCTTAAATTTCTCCAAAAAACATGAATGTTATCTAAAGGGATAACATTCCCAGATATCTGCAACTTTGCCAACTCACAAGCACATGGTAATCCATGCGTTGTTCTGATTGAGCAACCACATTTTGTTTTGTCAGTACTTACAATCTTCACCCTATGTAACTGTTTGTCAATTTTTTTGAACATTTCCTTGATATACAGTGATGTAGAGTTTGAAAAAAATGGTGAATTGTACCCGTGCTCAACATCTTTGATGGTTTTCTGAAAAGACGATTGAATGATACATATTTGGTTCTTCAACATCATATTCACAACATCTCAACTTTTACATAAATCACCAAAACTAGTTTGTAACATGTTTTTCAATCTCCAATGAGCAGACTCAACTCTACAAATAAATTAAATAACACAATTTAAAACAAATCACATAAACTAGTAAATCATATTTTGTAAAACAAAACAAATCATAATTTAAAAATACCTGTTAGATATTGTGTTCTCCAAATGCATTACTCTATTCGTCCAAACCTTGACAAATCTTTTTATGTAAGGTGTCAACCATGAATCTTTCACATAATCAACAAAAAGAATAATATCAGCACACACTAGCTCAAAGTGTTGCAAGTGATGATCATACTCCTCCGCACTAGTCGAATATAATTATTTTTTCCATAAATCCATTACTTCTTCTTGTCTATCATTTTTCACATATTGTTTGCATCTTGCCCCAACATTTTTTTCAGTATGAAAACAACATAGCAAATATATTGAAGCAGGAAACACAACACTAATAGCACTCATCATGGCAAGATCTCTATCAGTTACAATAACTTTAGAAATTAAAGTCTCAGATTTGAACAACTTTCATACTTTTTCAAATGTCCAAATGAAGTTATCTTGTCGCTCTTGTTCCAAGTAAGCAAATCCAATCGAAAATGTCAAACTAGTAGATGTGACACCGACAATTTCAAGTAATGGTAGTCGATATCTATTTGTTTTGTATGTGCTATCACATATCAAAACAAAATGAAACGTGCTTAACAATTGTATACAATTAGGATGCGTCCAAAATATATATCTCAAAACATCATAATTATCTCGTCTTCTTATACAATGTACATAATTTTCTTGTTGTATTAACTCCAACAGATGTTGCATCTCTGTGTATGAACCTCTCAACGATGATTGATAAGTACTCATTGCTTTATATATTTGACTGGGAATTGTGAGATTAGCTTTATTTCTCTCTTTCAGAGCATTTAAAATGAATCTTGGTGCAAGCTTATACTTTGTCATGCCATTAACAAATTTCCTCTCTTCTTCGTTTAAACGCTCCAAATATGAATGACCGATTACAGTATCAATCAAGTAAATCATGATTGTGTGTTCCACAACGAACACTAATTTTTCATCATTCACCGACACTTAACAGTATACATCTGAGAGTAAACGGATAATTTTCTTATACAACTTCTCGAGTGAGAAATACCTACAAAATATGTTTCAAATAAAACATCAAATATATTGCTATAATAAAAATTTGATCGGTGCTGGATTATCAGTAATAATACCTGATCGGTGGTGAATTTCTCTGTAGAATCTATAACCGTTCTTGAAGTAGGAACCTCAACTCTACTCGTACCTAATTTCAAAAATAGTAATAAATTTAATTAATAATAATATTATAAACTTATTTTTCAAAATAAAATTTTAATTATAACATACAATATAAACTTTTTTAAAAAATTGAAACTTTCGAAAGTTATGAATTTTTTGAAACTTTCAAAATTGAGTTACTTTGAATTTTTGAAAGTTTCGAAGGTTATGTGTTTCAAGCATTACGAAAGTTTCAAATTTATCCAAAGTTTCGAATGTTTCATAAGATCCTAGAAAATAGCATTTCGAAACTTTGAAATTTATCAAAAATTTTGAAATTGGTTAAATTTTCTAAAAAAGTAAGTTTCAAAAGTTTCAAATTTATCAAAACTTTCGAAAATATAAAAAAAAAAAAAAAAACTCACTTTTTAATATTTCGAAAGTTTGCAATTTTCAAAAGTGGGGTAAAAATAGAGTGATAATTTTTTTTTTATGATTTTATACATAATAAAAAAGACAAAATGATATTTTTCATGTAAATAGAGGATGGGAGGGTGCACAGTACAATTCTCGTCGTCTTCTTCTGCATAAGAACCTATTTGGGCCGGCTTAATTCTTAAGCCCATTATAAAAAACAAAAAACAAAAAAGTCTAATGATCCATCAAACAAAAACCCAAGGTTGTTTGTTCTTGTTGTTTTTCCAACGTTGATAATAAATAAAAAACAAAATCTTTAAAAGCTTAATATGTTCGGTCCCAAATGGCAGCTGCAACAACATCACAATTGTTCAATCTCACGCGCTCTCCACGCTCCAACCTTCGTCACTTCTCAGTAAACAATGTTTTTCTTCTTCATCACCAACCCTTTCCTTCCAAACTCTACTTCAACCATCGTTCAAATCTCACATTCATCAATTGCAATAGCAAGGTATATATAATAATAAAATACTATGATGTGATTTATAATTTTCTCCTTCATTTAGTGGCAAAGCGTAACTCAAAAATTTGTTTTTTAAAAATGGGGTTGCTCAAAATTGTGTATTTAAAAAAAGGGCTATCTCAAAATTTTGTATTTAAAAACGGGGGAGCTCAAAACTGTTGTTCAAATTTGGTTAATTTTTGACCTGTTTTTGTGATTTGAAGCTGAATAATTCAAGTGGGGGAGAACATTATGATATGGATGAAGGTGTTTTTGGGGGGTATGATGGAATTGAAGAGGATAGTGATGAGGATGATGCAGAGAGTAGTGTTGATTTGTTGATAAGATTCTTGCAAAGTATGTTTAAGAAGATGTCTAAAAGGGCTAAAAAGGCATCTCGTTCTGTTCTGCCTTCAGTTATATCTCCTCAGCTTGTAAGTTTTTTTTTTCCTTTTCTTCATTAATTGGAGTTTGGAAGCTTTAATTTTAAATTAGTATAGTCAATTTTTGGATAAAACATAACTACCAAGTTGCTATAGTACATGTTAGGCCATTAGTGATCATGAATAATTATTGCATATAGCACATGTACATACTCAACAGTATTAGTCCATTCTATGTAAAACTATTACATTTTGTGAAGGTCGTTAATTTTGCATGACATTTTGGTATAAATCAAGTATCGCAACCCTCGAGTCGAGTAGGACTACATTAGTGTCAAAACTATCCCTCAAGAGTTTTAAGCTTAGAATTCAAACTTGTGACCTCTAGTTAAGCTAACAGAGACACATGTCATCTCATGTAAGTGTTTTTGAGTTGCTTGACATTTAAATTTACTTCTTGGAGAAACTACCTATAATAAAAAGTTGTAAGAGTGTTTTGTAACATTTTTACTATGTATTATGCAATCACCACATTTTGTACTAGACAAAAACAATGTACTTCACCTGTAATCAGTTGGTTTTTGAATATATTGCTAGAAGTTTTAGCTTCAAGTTTCCTTGTCTCCGCTTATGAATTTTGTGATGGTTCTATAATTTAAATTTGGATTAATTGCAGTTTTGGTCCCTCTATTATTACCAATTCACGGAATTGGTCCTCCTATTTTAAAAGTCGACAATTTTAGTCCCCCTCTATTTAAAGCATCATGTCATCATTTTTTAGTTAAAAAAACAGAGGGAGGGACCAAAAATGTCGACTTTTAAAATACGGGGACCAATTTCGTGAATCAGTAAAAATAGGAGGACTAAAATTGCAATTAAGCTTTTAAATTATTAGTCATGTCTTTTGCCTTTTTAAGTTTCAAAATATTAAGGTTGTTTTTGGATTAGCTAATCCTGTGGTAAAAAAAACTTATGATGAAAATCATAATAAGGTGAATCAAGCATGCAATTATTCTTGTGGCAGTGTTACCCTTTTGATTTCTAAACACTAGTCAAAGTAGAATATAAAATGTGCTGCATGCTTCTTTTATGGAAGTTTAGGTGCTCAAATTTATCTTTCAATGTTTCCTTGGTTGCTTTCTCATTTTGCTTTCCATGTGAATGGGGAAATCCAGGTTTCTTTTGCTGTTGATGGAACTTTGCTGCTTGCTTCACTTTCTGTTGTCAAAGCACTTCTTGAGGTATTGCTTCCTAACTATTATGTGACTTAATGAAGAGTTCATGTTTAGTCGAAACCACAGTTCGTTTTACTTCGCATTTATAAACACTACTTGAATTGATTCGAACTTTTTCATGAGATGAATAAGAGATGTTAGGGAGGGGTTGCAATAAAATGTGTGCAAAATAATAATTCTCCTGCAGTTTCTAGGGATAAAATGTATTTTCTCATATTTGATTTTGTTAAACAACTTAGAATTCATTTTTTTCAGAAGTTAAATATTGAAATGTTCTTTGCACACTGTTTATGCTTGATATACACCTTCCTTGATCCGCTTTCTAATTCATGGTCCAGTGCAATGCTCGAGTGAGTTATGTGAGAAGATGATAATATATGTGTACTTTGAGACATTGTTTATGTTGAAAATATATTTATGATCTTTGTATTTATTGCATATTATATCATGTAAATGGGGATAATATTTTCTATATTTATTGCCTTGAGCCTATATAAAATTGACTCAGCTTTGTAGTTCAGACACAGTTTCATCACGTCTCTCTCATTCAACAGTTAATGATTTAGAGAAAGAAAATGTTGGATGTGAATGAACTTGAACAATAACTGTACAGCCTTTAGATAATTCTTATATTTTTGGCTTTTGATTATTCTTATATATATATATATATATAAGGAGGGATGAAGTAACTCCACTCCAGGTGTAACTTAATAATTCATCATAATCATGAAATTTCATCAATCCTAGAGTAACTTAATAATTCATCATAATCATGAAATTTCATCAATCCTAGAGTAACTTAATCCCACCGATATGAAAATACCTATTTTGAGTTGATTGAAACATCAAATGCTAACTCTCACGAATTTGTGATCATAGAAGCTATACGCGCGCCAAGGCTTAAATATGGTTATCAAATTTTGTAGTCCACCTTCACAAAATCTCTTTGCTTTATAACTAGAGAGTGCATTATGAAGTAGTAGCTAACAACTATTGGTGAATATTGACTATGAATTGCAGGTCATATGCAACCTTGGAGGCACTGTATTCGCTGCAATTCTGATCCTCCGTGTGGTATTGGCAGCAATTTCTTACTTCCAGTCTAGTGGGAATAGTTTCAATCAAGGACAAGGAGGCAATTCCTTTGGTGCTATAGCTTAGAGACCTCTTCTGTAAATTTAATTTGATGGTAGCTTTCATGTGAAATTTTTGTTGAGGTACATATTTTATTTGGTTTAGATGAATAAAAGCACCCTTGGTGTTGAGAAAGAAGAAAGTGATAGATCATATGAATGAACATGTGTGACTGACTTACACATTGAAGGGTGTGATGTATACAATGAATCATAAATACAAGGATTACAATTATTTTAGTTATTGTTGTTACATAATTTACAAACCAAATCAAATTATAAACCAATCTTGTTCATTCATTATTTTTGACCCACTCTCTCATGTTTGAACATATATAATATGAACCAAACTTTTTACATGTCTAATTGATCCTAGGATCTCTCATTGACTTGGTGTGTGTTTGGAAAATACCAAAATTATGGTGGACCAAAATCTACATGTTGGAACTTTTAAAAGAATCATAGCGGTAGAGATTTAAATTCACTATCAAAGTTGGCCGTCCCTCAATCAAACACACGCATAGTCTTTAATTGTTGAAGTTAGTGATAATGTCTTTAGATATGTTATTTTCCCTAATGTAATGATAATCTATCATATTGTGTTTGGCCTTCTCATTAACAACCGAGTTTAAATGTGATTATCACGAATACTACTTTCTCATTAAATATAACATCCTTTTGAAAAATTTATGTGTCTTTATAAGATCAACTTCAAGTTAAAAGATTTAATTGTTAATTATTTCAATATCAAAACACTCATAATTTGATATTATACATTCTTTTGTAATAATCAGTAAGTAAGCAACAAATGCTATGATACAAAAATAAATTAATCATCTCTCTTGAATAGTAAACATAAAAGAACCAATACTCTAAACAAATTTAATACTATAATTAATTTTTAAAACTTTTGTGATTTAGTCAACAAAGTATAGTATTTAAGAAAGGAGGTAATAAGTCTTACATGTAGATCAAATAGGCAAATAAGTAACTAAAATTGTGAGTATCAATCAAAATACCAATGAATTTTATAAATTAATAAATACAAATACATCATTGACACTATAGGTTATATAACTCCTTATTAAATGAATATGTGACCTTTCATGTGAATTTCAAATCTATGTTACATCACTCGAAATTAAATTACATATAAAATTTATAATGTAAAAATTATTTAATGGGTTTGGATTACAAGCATAAAACTTTAAAGTTGACATGAAATTCATAATTTAACATGTAACATAAATTTATGGTAATATGTCATAAATATGGATAAATGAAAATATCATCATTTAATGTGTCACGTCATACTCACATTTTAAAGACCCAAATGTCTATTCATTTGTTAATTGTTATGTATGGGATGTCTCCAAATCTCACTTCTCCAAGAAAACATTTGATTAAGATAACATCTCTGATGAAAATGTTGTCAACATACTAAGCCAATTGAATGCATCTTGTATAATAATAGAAAACCACAAATGAAAATTGGGTAGTCAATATCAATGAGAGTAATTCCAAATTATTATGCCATAATGTTAAATATTTCATTTTCTTGGAGATTATTTGAGACTATATAAGGTAAAGGGTTTGCAAAGACTACTGTGCCGGTTTGAGTACATTAGGATCCACTTATTTAGTGAATTTTTATTTATTTAATTTCTTAAAATGTGTGTTAATTTTACTTGTTAATAAAAAAATGAAAGACTTTTGAAGTAAACAATTATTTACATTTTTAGAAACAATAAAAATGTCAAATTTATTTTGATAATTTCTATTAATACATCTTCATTAACTAATATATCATCCTATTTCTAAAGAATGGTTTATTTCAAAAAACTATCATCAAAGTAAAATAAACACATTTAAAAAATAAAAAACATAAAATATTTTCACAAAAATAAATGTCCCCTAAAATAATCTCTCTTGACTTAAATTTGAAAATTAAGCGTTGACTTTCTTTAAAACATAAAATTTCAATTTCTACCATTTTAATTGGGCAACTAAGAAATGTAATTCAAGCAATTACTCGATTAACTTTTATAGTTACTTCACTTACTCATCATAATACCTTAAATTATTCTTATATTTTTAGTTTTATTTAGTTACACTCTAACAATAGCTTAATTCGCCTAGACGCAGAACTAGAGGGAGAAAAATGAGGATGTTAAAAGGAACAACTGGACAGTATGAACACACCATGGCACCATTCATCAACTACGAGAGGCAAAAAAGCAACAAGTAGGGTTTAATAACTCAGATAATATTCGTAACACTCTTTGGTATTTAAGATCTATTTATCCAAACAAACAAAATCACACGTGTTTCAATTTATTCAACATAGCTTCGCAAACAAAAACCAATGTTGAGTCTGTAAAAAAAAAGCACAATGTTGAAACCATTATACAATATATAACCATTATGTATTCAAGAGAAGCAGCATTCTTTTACAAGAACAATGATCATTTTAAAAGTTATCGAGAGTATCATGACAGGAAGCCTATATAGCTCACAAAGCTACATCTTATGTAAATGAATAAATTTTCAACACACTAACAAATAGATTTGCTTAAATACTAAACGTCCATTTGGACTTCAACACCTTGAGTATATGATTTATGGGAGCTCTGAAGTAGAGACTAATGTTTCTATTTGCATTTACTATCAGGTGATGAAATTTCATAGAGATTATGTTGCTCTTCCAAAACCACTTCCTACCTGCATATGCAACCATTCCGGTGATGAACCTCGGCTGTAATCTCTTGTAGCTTGTGAACCAAATGGTATGGTGGTTGTGTCATAAGTTTGCTGATCAAACTGGAACACAAGTTGATGTTGTATAAGAATGAAGATAAATTTTTAGCTAAAAAGGTGAAGACTTAAATAAATTTTTAAGAGCCTCTACTTTAGACTGTGTGATTTTGGTCACTAAATAATTTTTCGGGAGATTTTAGTTTTCAAATTTTTAATTATTATAATTACGTTCTTTCATTCATTTTCATCATGGCCGACCCAAAAATGAGTAAGACCTAAAGTGGATTGTGGACCCATATCCTCTACAGCTGCAGTATGGTGTTGCAGGTGTAGAGGATACGGGTCAACGGATGTAAAGTGGACTCATATCCTCTACAGAGTGTAGCTTATGCAAAATCACAATAGCTTAACGTGATTTTGTCAATACCACTGCGAAACCAAACACTTACAAAGTTATTCTCTCTAAATCTAACAGTAACTATAGCTGTAACACCATATTGCATTTGGAGAGAATCCAAATACAATAAATAATAGATGAATAGTTGTTGTATGTTTGTTTTCACGGTAGATAACTGTTAAACTTGTGTTAAAACCAAGACTCCAATATGTAGCTTCAACGGATACACTTGATCATTGCTTAGGTAGATGTGAAAAGTAACGTGCATTAAATCTTTTTTTTAGCATTTGTGGCCTTTTCACTTTGCAAATACTAGTGTGTGCTTTGGACATTTGTGTCCATATGTGTAGTCTGTATATATAGAATTCGATTTAAAAATGTAAGGATGTTGTTCAATACTTACATCTTTAGGAGGAAACACATCAATACCAGGGGTCAATCTTGAATTTACTGCTTCAAGCTTCATCGATAAAAACTGTGATGTAAAAGTAAAATTACAAGACTCAGAAAATAAACTACAAAGCATACATATTTTTACAAAGAATGACAGCATCAGATAAATAATTCACACCTCTACTTGGTTCTGAAGTGATTGGATATAATTGATTATCTCATCAAGGACCAATGCTTTCCCAATAACCTGCATAAAAAAAAAAAGTGCCCCAATTTTTAATTTCCTAGAAAGCACAGTACATAAACCAACCATAAGGAATATTTTCAGCTCATCTTACTAGAGATTTACATAAATATCCACTAATGATTTTATTCTTTTCTTTTCCTTTCATAAGAAAAGAAAAGTAAACACCTTTTATTTTATTCTTCTTCCTTTATGCTTATTTTTTCTTCTTTGTTATTGTATACATAAAAATGTGGCACGGGCAGAGACAAAACTCAGCAGACAGTGAGTTAATCATACCTTGTTGCAACCAGGGACTAAATCCTGAAGAACTTTCATCCGTTCACTAATCTTTTCCCTTCTAGCCTGTCCAACAGTGTCCACCAATATTCCATTAGAAAACTAAGTCAATAACTCTAATTACAAAATATTCAATGATTCAATCAATACTTTACTCCAATTTCAACAGCAGAATCATTTTCTTAACCCAACTTTTTTAGGGAATTTTCACTTATCATGACATGTCCTATAACTGAGTCAGTGTGCCAACCTCTAAATTACAATCACCCCAGTTAAGAAAATGATCCTTACAAATGAAAACACAAAAAGTTACCTAAAACTAAAACAACTGTTAAGCAAATATAGAATTTGGTCCCCGAAGTTCTCAACTTATTGACAATTTCAGCCTATCAAATCCAAGCTGTCAACTTCACTAACCAAATCGTAAAAACAAACTCCAGAACAATAACAATTTATTAAAATTCCACTGTGCTATAGCCGCCATTTGACCACACTAAGATCAAATTCTATATATCTATTCTATCCTAACATAATAGTTAAATAATAACAAAATTATAAGGGGTAATGAAGTTAGCGAGAATAATGAAGTAGGAAAATACTCTTTCTGCAAGACTGTGGCTATCAGTAGCTTGACCCCTTCTAGCTCGAACATGAATGTAATCTTGCTTAGGATGTGCCTCAGCAGTTTTTTCCGCATGCTTTCCTGAACTGTTTTCTTCTCCTACTACTACTTCACCTTTACTGTTCCCTGATGTTTTACTCCGTTTTCCATCATCATTCTGCACAAACCCAAATTCACTACCTCAACTCCTATAACAAATCTTCAATTCCAACCAAAATAAAATAAAAATTATCAATTTTCAAAAAGCAGATCCATTCTCCATATAATAATATTCCATATGAAATATAAGCAAAGATGGTATTAAAAGGTTGATATAAGCAAAGATGGTATTAGTCTAGTTACATTAACTTCTCAACTATTATTTTTGCTTTAAATCTCATTCCGGAAAAGTTAGTCCAAATAGATCAACTTTTCAACTACAACTTTTGTTTTCTATTTCATTCAGGAGGGAGTACTAAATTGCACTTTTTGTTTTTGTTTTAACCTTCCAGTTTCTAGAGGAAAAAGTCCCTTGTAATCCAGAGTTCAACCGGAAGCTAAGTAAAATCTCGCTAAGGATACAACACGATCAATCTGACCTTAATTAAAGTTCATTATTCGCTTAATTTCAACCATTAATGACTCAATCACTTGATCGATTATACATTGAATATACTAGCAATTTTAAAGTAGAACTAAATTCGTACGCAACATAATTACATTTTTCTTTTTAATTTTACATGATATAATTGAATAAGCAATTACCACGCTGTTGCCGCCATTGGCATTACTGGTGGAAACGCCTTTAACCGAATCCTCCTCCGTGTCGCGCCTTTTCCAGCCATGGTTCACCGGTATCTGCTCCGAACCGACCGGGTCTCTACCGAGATCCTCCTGCGTGGGAGCAGTTGCAAAATCTCCGAAGGCGTGCTCAAAGTGCGGCGTTCTAGCCGGCGGGAACTTCCAGATCTCTGGTAGGTGATAGGATGCCGTGTTGGAAGGAGAGTTGATTATTGGCGCTGGATCCATGGGAAGAATGGAAATTCCAAATATACCCCTAGAGGGGAAATTAACAGCGAGGGAAGAATGGCATAAAAATGAAGTATTCAAATTGAGGTGAGAGAGAGAGAGAGAGAATGGGAATGAGGGTTTGTTATTTGGTATGATGTGGTTGGGAGAGTGGAGAGTAGTGTTGATATTTGTATGTGATGTAATATTAAACACACCTACCTCGAGAGTCCAAACAACTCTCTTCCACACTTCTACACTTTCATTTCTTATATTAAGGTTATGGTCAACTTCCATCTAGATTTAAGTATATTGCTTTCTTATTATCGATTTTTACTAAATTAAAATTATTACTTTTTGTACTGAAATATTTCACGTAGATTTAGAAAACATGATAAATGAATGAACGAAATAACATAATGATTTTATCAAACTATTCATATTGACTATTGTAATATTTTCAAAATCATAAATGAAAAATGAAAAATAATAAATTAAAAGTCATACACACAACATTAACTAAGGAGTATAGTTCAAATAAAGTAATTAAAGTTGCATTAGAAATCAAAAGTAATAATTATTTTGAGATAAATGTTTTTTTTATAAATGTGACAATTATTTTGAGACACAAAGACTATTAGTTATCTAATCATTAAAATAGTTTTTTTAAAAATTCATTTTATTATCATAAAAGTCATTTATAACAACTTCGTTTCAAAATAGTTTATGACCGTTATAGTTTTAATGATTAAGCCGGTTGACGTTTTGATTATTTGATAATTAATTTAAATTTTTGACTAAAACAATACTAAAGTGACAACGCTCTACACTTTATAAATTAAAAATGATGGTTTACTCTCTTTT
>JBBPBR010000008.1:7531065-7553632 GCA_037974775.1 Cicer pinnatifidum
TCTAAGCAAACGAGAAAGAAAACAAATTATAACTAAACAACGACAGGAGCCAAAAAATAAGGGTTTGTTTGATTTAGTTTTTGAAAATTATTTTTTAATTTTTAAAAATTTAAAAAATAAAAATTTTATTTGAAACACCTCTATCTAAAAATGCTTTTTAAAAACTATTTTCACTTGACTAGTGTTTGAATCTGAAAAATCAAAACAACCAACGTGTTTTGTTTTTTAGTTTCAGGAACACTAAAGCAAAGAAAACACACGGAAAACTCTCACGTTTCATTAATATCAATATTGTAATCATTGTGACATTTTTATCTGTTTTTTTGTTTGTTCATTTACCACTCTCAATGCACCACCCACTAAGAATGCCTACCAAGTTCCACTCGCTTCATTTGTTGTCAAAAGAAAATATATAATCATTTTGAATTAGTTTTATTTATTTCGTGATCACTTTTATAATTAGTTTAAGATCAACCAAATTTCTATTATTTGAAGTGAGGTCAGAAAAATGAAAAACATGAATAAGAATTGGTAGAATATTTCTCAAGTTTGTATAGGTCTCCAAATGTCACAAAAGTAGAATGACTCAAAACTCAATAAAACTTGATAATTACTCATTTTCATGTTTTTAGTGCCACTAATTAGACTCGTGTGACTAACACAGAGACAATATGCGAGAAAAATGTATGTGCAAAAATTGACAACGGAACATGCCATGAATATAGAAAAGCGAGTCGATTGTGGGACGTCACATATCCTTAGTAGCAAGAACAATCAGACGTTATCTGCGTAAATGGTCGATCAAAGCTACATTTTTATAGGTCACAATTATGACCAATAGGACTAGCGTTTTCCTACAAATACCACACTTATAAATTTTCAATCAATCAATCAAGCATTTTACTGATTTATCTTTTTAGCGTTTTACTTTATACATTCATTAGTTCAATAGCTCAAAAATACTCACACCGTATTTAACTCTCTTTGAAGTAGTTAAGAAACTTATAACTGAGAGACATTTTTCCTTCCTCAACATAATTGTTTAAATAAAAATAAATCATTGGTTAGAGCAATTAGTCAATCCATAGGTTAAATTATTTATTTGAATAATAGTTTATCAATTAAATTATATTTAATTAAATAACAATAACGACATATTGATTTTATCACATTTAATTAATATAGTTATCGTTTAATAAAATTAGATTATATTTAATATAATCATATACTCTAATTAAAATTATTGAATACTAATATGTGGTTAGTCCATGTGGGAAACAACTCTAACACTTTAAGCAAGTGATCATCGGTTTGATTGGTATCGAGAAAATATAGTTGAAACAAAAAATCCATCTTGTATATATAAGTGGTTCGCTGACACAAATAGTTCACTATTAAAATTATTTGATAAATTATTAAGATATATCAAAATTAGTTATTAATCTCAAACAACATATCATATTCTTTTAATTCAATGAGTTTTTTTTTTTTGAAAAAAACAAACATAAAAAAAAAAAGATGATTGAGAATGATCGAGTGAGATTTTGAATAAGAAGATTCAACTCCTCTTTTAAACTTTTTTTTTACTGAATAACTCCTTTTTTTATATATATAGACATAAATATTCATAAAAAGTTAGTTGTTTAATTAATATAAAAGGATTGAGTTGTAATTAAAATAATTTAAATCAAGTGTAAAATTAGAATAAAAAACCACATAAAAATCATGGATTCCCTTTATATATTTGTATAGATTATTTCAATGAATTATCTTTTTTTCTAGAAAATATTTTTTGTTGAACATTCGTTTGTAAATATATTTATTTTAAAAATGTGAATCAAACAAATTTTTAATTTTTGAAATATATACTGAAAACAAAATTATCAAACAACTATTTTCATTTTCTTATCTCTAAAGCAGCTCTTGTGAATAAGATTACCAAACAAGTTTTATTCTATTTTATTTCTTAAAAAAAGTGTTCAAAGATTGACTTTAATAGAGTTTTCAAAAACTAAAATGCAAAACTCAATCAAATAAGTCACAAGACATCCCCCAAACCTAGGAAACAAAAATATCTTTTAAAAGATCAATTAGTGTTACTAAGGCCAAGACAAACTACTGAATTTGTCCACCATTGATTAATGTCAACTTGAAACCTTTATGCTTAGCTTTAAACCACCAACCAACATTGCAATTTGATTCGATCAACAATGTGTTCCAATGAACTACTTTATTTTTATTAAAGACCTAATTATTACGATCTTTCTAAATGGTCCAAATGCAAACTAACAAAATCATATGAAGTCTATCTCAAGATGTTTTGTTAAATAAAAATAAACTACAAAATTGTTGAGAATGATTAAGAGCACAATGATGGACAACACTAGTCACTCCAAATCATTTCAACGTTTCATTCCACACCTTACCAAAAAATGAGCAATCAAATAAGAGATGTTGCACAGACTCTACACCACCACACTCAGAAACACATAAATACTTATTTGCGCTCAATATTCCGCCTTTAGCCAAGTTGTCGTTTGTAGGAATTCGATCATTTAATAACCTCCAAGCAAAAATATCAACTTTCAAATGTACCACCTTGTTCCAAACGAAGTCTGTCATGGGTGACTCTTCAACCTCCACCTCATTAGTCAAAGCCAAGTATGCAATTTTAATTGAGCACAATACACTATGATCAAGTCTCCATGACCACCTATTTGGGACACCTTCTTGCATAAAAACATTGGACAACAAAGTACAATATTTTCTCACCAAATCCTCTTCCTACACAAAGAGACGTCTCTTCTATCTCTACTCACAACTATCAACATCCCAACCAGACCTGACCATATCAACTACCAATTCATTTTTATTACAAGCTAACCCGAACAATATACTAAACCACACACAAAGCAACCCATCTTCCAACCAAGGATCACACCAAAATGAAGTATTACTTCCACTACCCACCACTCGAACCATATTGTTTTTTTATCCAATCTACATTACCAAAGCCCATACATGCACCTATTAACTCAATATCCTTCCACCAAAAAGACTTTCTACGTCCTCGACCACTCCCTAAATAACGAACCAACTCATTTTTTAAATCTAAGACTTTAAACCACAACCCACTTTGTTTTGTCCTCTACCTCCAACACCATTTTTCTAATAACGCACAATTAAACCCTTGCACTCGCCGAATATCCAACACTCATTTATCTCGCATAAGGCACACTCTTTCCCACTTAATCAAATTAATCTTTCTCGATTCCTCACCACCTCCACCCACATAAAAGCTTTAAAAATGATTCAAGATGAGCAATAATACCTAAAGGAGCATTGGAAAAGGAAAGAAAATAGACTGGTATGGCATATAAGACAACTTCGATAAGAACAAGACGACCATTCATTGATAAATGGTGAGACTTCCAACTAGAGAGTCTATTTTGAATCCTCTCGACCAGAGGAGCCCAAAAATATACCCTTCTCGAATTAACTCCAATCGGAAGATCAAGGTAATTAAAAGGAGTTTAACCTCTTTTATAATTAAGAATATGAGATGCCTCAACTAGCCACGGGATATTCACAGTCACTCCCATCAACAAATCTTGTGAGAGTATACTTTAAGCCTCGAAACAAGTTCAAACAAAATAAGCATGGCCTTAATAGAAAAAATATTCGCCCAACTCTTTTCCCCCATTATAAGAGTATCATCAACAAACTGTAAGTGAAAGACTCTGAACTCATGATCTGACCCAACATGAAAGCCTATAAATAAATTAACATTCACTGATGAACACATCATTGAATTCAACTCTTAAGTACTAATTAAAAATAAAAAATACGACATTGCATCACCTTGTTTTAGCCCGCTCCCCAATCTAAATTTAATTGTTGGGATTCCGCTAACTAAGTTGGCTATCAACAAAAACAAGGGTGATCCCGTGAAGGTAGCTCGGTTGGTGAGGTAAGGGATGTTGAAGGAGTTTTATGCATGGGGTCTCAAGGATGTGCTTATTTTCATTAAGACCTATACTATCAATTGTTTTATTTCTTTCCATTTTGATGATCATAAGGTTAATTTCTAGACAACGTGTGGAAACAACTTGCCAAAACGTTTATGTCCACACAACTTGCCAAAACGTTTATGTATATCAAAGAACTATAAGGTTAATTTGGTAGTTGGAGTGAAGAAGTAAAAAAGTTGAGTAGTAAGAAGGTCTTGAATTCGATTTCTACCTTCAACGTATATTAACAAATCAACTATTAACATACTAACATTAATTTTAAAAAGAGAATATACAAACATGAGCATAAATACTTAACTAGTTTATGCACATGGTGATTGCAACAATTAATTTTTCCAATCCAATAGATGTTTTTTGCAGCTTCAACATTGCACGACAATCATTTTGTGCATGTTTCACAATATATTTGTGTATTTTCCCTTTTATGATGATAAATTAAGTTAAATATGAAATGATTTATGTTTAAATATATTTTAGTAAAACTGTATTAGACAATACATTTCATATTAAAAATTATGGAGGTAAATTTTAAATTTTAATTTCAAATTAAAATTTATTTTTGAGATAAAATAAATTCTACTAAAGAATACTCATATATATTAAAATCAATTTTATATTTTCTAAATCACTTTTAACATTTCCAAAAGTATTGAAACAAAATATACACATAATAATTATGTTTAATTTTCAATAACAGCATGCGCATAATATAACAAGGGATTACATGAAGTCAACTTCCCTGTGTTTATTATCACCTAAACTCGATGACAATAGGCCTATCAAGTTAATTTATTTATGGAGAAAATAAGATTTTAATCTTTATAAATTTTATAATTTTATTTTTATTTCTTATAAAATATTTCTTCAATTTTTAGTCTCATAATATTTTTGGTCGGGCAGTTTTAGTACTTATTAGTTCCTACTATTAATGTAACAAAAGATAATTCCTACTATTAAGTTAATTTATATGTATCATTTAAATTTTAAAACGATTTTTTTAACATTTTTATAACAATATGAAATTTTCAACGACAAAAATTTAAATTTATTTAATGAATAATAATTAAATATAAATTTTTAAGTGCAAATGACTCAAGAAATCAAAATAATGATAATTCGAACTTTAAAATCATTTTTTTAACTTTTATTTTGTAAGGACTTATATTAGAACACATAAAATATATCTATCAAATTTGATAGTATTTCGATAAAAACTTCTATTTATTTTGATTTTATTGAGAGACTAAATATAATGACATAAATTATTAAAATTAAAAGTAAAATAAAAATTATAAAAATTAAAACAAAATTTTAAAATTTTATATGTATCATGTAATTTTATATCAAGAAAGTTTTGGCCCAAAAGGACAGTTTTAAAATTCACGTGGATGTTGGGTGTTTTTAATTTAAAATGGTTCAACGGATTGTTTCTGCAGGTTGCAGGAAAGAGGACATTGTTGTCTCTGCTACTAAAGCCGAAGCATTGAGTGTTAGATAGG
The DNA here is from genome assembly GCA_037974775.1 of Cicer pinnatifidum. Lineage (NCBI taxonomy): Eukaryota > Viridiplantae > Streptophyta > Magnoliopsida > Fabales > Fabaceae > Cicer > Cicer pinnatifidum. The sequence goes on from JBBPBR010000008.1 coordinate 7,536,596, forward strand.
TTCTTAAAATGGCGAAGCAGCTAAACCATATAAACCATTGGGTGTTAAATAGACACGATGTATAATGGGTTTCTCATTGTTAGTTTTGTCTAAATAATCTAGCAAATGGATGAAACAGTATAAATACATTTTAGAACTATGTGGTAATGAAAAGAAGCACGAAATTAATTGATGTTACTTAGGTACGACTTGTGTGGTTCACTTAAAGGACTTATTTAAAAAACAAAATTAAGGAAAAAATAGTTGGTGTTACTAAAATGTGATGTGGTATAGCGACCACTCAAGAAACTCAAAATAAAATAATTAAGAGATAAATGTCCACTAAATGAAATAGTTTAATTGAAACTAAGGCGAATCGCAGTTCACTCTAAGTCTCCAACATTTAATATTATATAGAGAGAGAAGGAATTAAATTGCACTAATATAATGTTATATTATTCAGTAACATTTTAATTGTAATAAATTTTACAAAATTCACTATTGAATTAACAGTTTATATTATATAGATCATTTATGTAAAATTTTGTTCAAATCCAAAATCATTTCATTGATGATTGAGACTCATACAAATTAATGATGTTTAATAAAAAATTAAAAATCCATAAAGAGTATGAAATTGGGGTTGTGTTTTTTGTTCCGTCAAAGATCAGAAAGGAGAATAGAAAAGTATTAAGAGGTCAGGATCTGGAACAGAGAAGGTAAAAACCGTCCCCCCTCCCATTGCCATGCATATGTGTAACATATGTGAATGATTCACATTTTACTTAAGAGGTTAAGTGAGAATTATGTTGGAAATTCAACACTCTAAAGTGATATTTTTGCAACTCATTTATATTTTTTGTGTAGGATATAAAGTCTCAAAATACAAAATGAAGGATTTACAAACCGCATTGTCCTCTAAAAAAGAAAGATGCTAATTACTAGACGTGGACCCTCTATTGCAATAAAAAAAAAAAAAATTAGTGAAGCTCACCACTGTGCACACTTGAAGAAAAGCAAGTGAATTACCAGCCATTTATCATCTTCAATAGTACACCATTACAAGTCTACAATACACTAATGAACAAAATTTTACCAGCTTTGAGTTAGGTGGCACTTGGCAGCTGTCCTGCAAACGAATTTGAGGAGCACTAAGGATAGGTGAATAGCAGATGTGATGTGACTTAATTGTTTAACTTTTATCCGTTTTTGTCAAAATTAAATTTATCAGTTGTTTAACTTATGAAGGCAATGTGATTGCATCGCTGCCGCCATCATTTCCAATATGTTTTGCTCTATTATTTTTACGCAAAAGACTTGGTGACTAGTCATGAATAGATATGTGAACAAAATCCTAAACTCGATCAACAATGGCCCCTAACTCTGATACATTAGTTATTGAACTATTTACCAAATATACTCACTTTGAAGTCCATCTCAATATTGTGCTAGTTTTGTTGTTAAAAAGATGTCACACCCTCGTTTCAGCACTTCGGTTGCGGCAGAAACATGTATTTCCTTCCATTATTCATTTTATTGCTAAATATTTATGTGTTTCCCCACTTTTGATGACCCAACAAATACCTTCTTTTGATGACCCAATAGAATTTGCCTAATCCATAAACTTCTCCGAAGGAAACACATTTTATACTCAAGATCTGCATCTACAAATATGTGTTTAAAAATACTTTTCCTTTTAAAGTGAAAAAACAAGAAAATATGTTTTATCAATTAGTTTCTAACTTTGTTTACCAAACATGATAAGATTAAAAGTGTAAAAGAATATATTGCTAGTACAATATATATAGATTTTGATGTATTAATTTTAATAACAATTTTTCTTTCATAATAATATTTTAGAATTATCGAATTCAAACTTTAATTCATAGAGGAAGAATGGTAAACTGTTTTTTATTATTTTAATTTCTAAAATTTAAATACTATGAAAAGAAAGAAAATTAAATTATATAAATAAAAGTTTTTAGAAGATGAATATATAAAATCATCAAAAAAATAAAAACAATAAATCAAATAAATAGAAATGTTAACGTTGAAATCATGATATAATTATAATTTTCTTTTTTAAATTAATTTTTTGATTTCATTTTCAAAATCAGACAAAATAAAGTTGAATTTCTAAAATCGGTAACAACTAACCTTGTAAACCTCCAAGCTCATTTATTTACTTTTACCCATCAACAAAAAACCCTTCTTGTTGTCCTTGTACTCAACCCATGACACGTGCCATAAAACGTCGTCGTTTGGAATCATTTTCCTAGACTATAAAATGCTGCTGCATTTGAAATTCAAATTAAAAAAAAGAAAGAAAAACAGAAATGGAATTACACAAGTTTTCGAAGTTCAAGCTCCAACTACAATCTCTCATAACTGAAGTTCGAGATCTCAGGGTAACGATTTTCCTCTCCCACGCCAATTTCCATTTCCATCTGCTCCGTTTCTTCTTCGATTAACTTTAACTCTTTCAGGACAGGGAACGCTCCTCCACCGAACAACACCGTCATCTAATCCAGGTTTTCGATTCTCTATCACTATTTCCACCGGTTATTGTTCAATTAGGTTTTCAATTTTCGTCTTGTATCGCTTTTTTTATTTGATTCGGTTTTGTGATTTTTGAGAATAGAAGCACACGCGGAATGAGGAAGAGTGTAGCAGAAAGATACATGAATTGCAGTGCGAATTGGTTTCTATTAAAGAAGAGAGACAGACATTGGAGAGAAAGGTTTGGGGAATTTATTATTTATGCGATGATGAAGTGTTTTTTGAAAGAAAAAAAGGAATAATTGATTTTTGTTTGTAATAATGCAGGTGAATTACTTACAGAATGATAATATGTTGCTTGAAAATAAACAGAAAGAGTTGAAGGGAAATCTGAATAGCTTACTTCAGTCAAGGGAAAACTTTGTGACTGCTTATGAGGTTATTGTGTGTGATTGGGTTTTTTAATTGTTTGATAATTGTTGCAGTTAATTGTTATTAAATGTTATGTTATTGCATAATTGTATAACGCGACTTCTAGGGTGTTCCCTTTATTATTAGTTCCACAATGGATAGTGATTTTACATTTTATATTCTTTGGGCTAAATTGAAATTTACATTACTTGTTACACAAGTTGCCAATTTCTTATCATAACTATTCACAATTTTTTATATTATAATACACCTGTTATACATGCAGAAACACGGGTCCCTTTTTTTACAAAGGTTGTGTTAGAGGCTTCCTATTGTACTATATCGTAGTAAGCAAATGGAAAGGGATAATGTCAAACTAATAAAGTATGAGAAGAAGAGTGGGTTCTTTTTACCCCTGTCATTTTATGATAGTTAATTACCTTATGTGGTTCAATTTGGCTTACAAACAAAGTGTGCCTGAATTTGAGCCTAACTGAAATGCATGACGGAATTTTTGCTATCTTTTTTAGATAGCCATGTAATGAGATCAGAGTATGCCATTTTATTAAAAAAAAAGTGTTTCAATTCCATTAGCTATTACTTTCATCTAATCCACATGTTTGAGCATAACTGAAACTTTCTGTCTTGGTGGGCGCGTAGGGAGCAAAAGCAGAGTTGGTAGGTTTTAACCCCAAAATTTGGGATTAGGATTTTTGATGATGTTGTGGATATCGCTAAAACAATGAGGGATCATACTTTATAGTAAACCTTTTTTTTAACTCTTTATTATGGACTGCCATTGATTGTGTATTTGAGTTAAAAAAATGGGTTATGCAGGAATCTACTTCTCATATGAAACGTTCAATTGAAACCAAAGATAGGATGCTTGGTGTCCTCTCAGAGAAGATAAATTCTCATCTGCTATTATTTGATTCTATAGAGAAGGAGGTGTTTTATATCAAGCAAATTTTGGATAAAGTCCAGAACATGGTCAAAGATAAAGAAGAAGTTGGTAGGTTGTTTTTCAACTGGCACTGATTCGAAGCATGCACATTTGTGGATATTCTTACCAACCACAGAAGTTTCATTGCATATTTAGTTATTTTTATCTTTCCTTTATTCAGTGATCAGCTTTAAAAACAAAATGGATCAGGTCTCTGCGTTCGAAAAAGAATTTGTTGGTAATTAAGAAAACTCTCTATGCTATCCTACGCTTACGAATATGTTAGTGATACATCCACCTTAGCTTTATAAACTGACAAACCTTCCATTTTTTTCTAGAACATATCAATGACCTAAGAAATAATCTGGAAAATAAAGAGGCTGAGTCAAGAAGAAAAGATAGAGTCATCTCAGATCTTGAAGCAAAGCTTGATGAAGCAAAACTTAGCAATAATAACCAACTTCAAATAGAAGATATATCCATAACAACATGGAATAGATATTTTTTCGTTGACAAAAACAGCATGGAACAGTTATCTGTATCAAATACCAAAAAGTTAATTTGCATTTTCGTAAATTATTTTTTAATTTGTTTCTTAACTAGTGTCACCTTCAGAAAACTTTATTGGCAAAGGATACAGAGATACATAATCTAATTTCAATCAAAGAGGTACAGTATTCAACTTGTTCATTATGCTTTTTAATTCTGATTAGAAATCTCACTATTTTCTGACTTTTTTTAAAACAATCCATAGGCTTTACATTATGAAGTTGGAAGCTTAAGACTCATCTTCCAGAGGTTTCAGGGCACTATTACTAATATGAATGAAGAGGTATATGAAATTTATCTTCATCTTATTCACGATTGAAGTATTTGATTTTCAATATTTAATTTTTAACTTTTGATTGTTGGGCTTTTTTTTGTCATTCTCTTTTTTGAACTTGATCTATGTATTGTTAATTTCAAAGATGTATAAGGACAATAAGGAATACTCCCTCCAGTACTTTTTATAAGAATGAATTGAGTGTATTGTTTTTCCTAATTATCAGAAACACAAACCCACTTTCAAGTGTATTAATTGCTAAGTTCCTTTTATACCTTCCTTCTGTTGTCATTTTCCATGTAAGTGAATATACTGGTCTTGAATGAACTTAATACTGTACGGTGGGTATTTTTGGAATAACTTGAAACTTCCTTTGATCACAGTGATTTAAATGCTTTACATTGGTCTTAGTGAATTGGTTATTTGTTTCTTGGAATACTTTTCTGCCCTGGAAGCATATTGTTCCCCAATTTTTTTCACTCAGCACATTGTTTTAGAGATGCACTAATGCTTGTGTTTGAATGAAATGTTTCATCTGCTTTGTAAATTGGGGTTGCCTGCATAGTTGTATAATTAATATTTTAGTTTTGCTATGCAATTCTTTGCCACCATTCCTTCTTGTTTGTTCTCAATAAGAAGGAGCATATTTTATTTTGTATACGTCTATTTGAGTACAAAGGTTATTCTATTCCAGGACAAAAGGTTGTTCTTGTCAATTTTGCAACATAAAGAAGCAAGTGCAGCAGATATGAAGATAGCAAACATTAGGTAAAACTAATTTAACTCAGACATGTCTTCTTGGTTAGTGCTTAAGGTCATTCCTGTTGATTTTGGTTTCATTTTATCCTCTATCAACATGTTTTTAGCCAAATTCCAAAACTTGAAACAAAAAACAGAGACTTTGAAACTGAAAATTGGATAGCACAATTAACATATTCCATAAAAAACATAATCCTTATAAACCAATATTTTGTACCTATAACTCATACTATTTCATGATGAGATATGAACGAAGTGTATCTGATGAGAAATCCATAGTGTTTCAATGAGGGAGAGAATACACATGGGCAGCATCTTTACAATGCCGTAGCCTAATAACCTTATTGCAACTGGACCACTTCAGTTTCAGCTAATTAAATAATGACTCTAAACAGTTAAATGTTTGATGTGTGGCTCACTTTAATAAAGATATAAGTATAAATTTCCAACAACTCCTTTATTCTTATGGATATAAATGGTACCTGGTAATGAGCGAATGAAAGATATATTCGGTTGCCCTTCATTTCTAGTCTTATAGATGAATAATTCAATCATTTCATTCATATTAAAATAGTAATGACTCTTTCCTAGGAAGGAAGACATTGTTCAAAACATTGAAGAGAAGTCTCAAGAACCTACTTGATTGTTTTATTACAAGGCAGAGGTTTGTAGAGTCTTTGAATTCTGTTTCAAATACTTAAATCATACTAATTTGACCTGGTTATACCGACAACAACTGATATTGTTTATGATTATTAGCTATATGAGAAAGAGAAACAATAACTTTGAACCATGGCAGTCAAAATTGGGACAGCACATTTTTCCTGGAAATGTTTTCTTATTCTTTTGTCTTAGATTTTATTGTTAGCAATTGATTGGTACACCTAGTCTACAAATAACCAAAGAAGCACAAAATTTACAATTTTCGGCAATTGATATTTGTGAATGGAAATTTTTAGTTTAGTTGTATATGTTCCTCAAAAGTTTTCAACAGAAAAGGGAAAATACATTTGTTTACTTATTTTTGCAAAGTGAGTTTGGTTTTCTGGAGTGGTTCTAAGACAGAAAAAAATGAACAGCATTCATGTGCTGAAAATATTTAGTCAATGCAGATTTAAGAAGAAATCTAGGAGAAGCTATTAGGTAACAATAAAGGTTGAGGTCAGCTTACTAGTGCAAAAGGTCCTCCCTTGAGTGAGGAAGTTTGGATTGGTAGTTACTATTGTAACTATTATCTGTATCTTGTGATTGAGGAAAGGAAAAGATAAACACTGGATTGGAATTGCCCTAATAGTTTCTGCCTAGGACTTTGATTGTTTATGTAGTTGTGCTAGTTCTTAGTTGTGTTTGGGAAATGTCCCTACACATGCTGATCAATTTGATTGTACTCTTGGTTCCTCTATCAATTGAATGAGGTATTTTACTGTAAAAAAATGATTAGACGATCGTGGGGATAAGAACCTTTGCTTGAGATAAACTTAAGATATGAAAGGTTTGAAATCTATGAACAGGTAAACTATGTACAGTCATAGCTTCACAGGCGCTCACCACTCTTTATTTAAATATGGGTGGGGACATTTGATTTTTGAAAAGAACTTTTAACATATTTCCAGCTTATTTTTCGTCAGCGAACTACTTTAGACAAAAAGTCAGTCTCTATTTTCAAGGCAAGTGTTGTATTATATGCATTTGTTTAGTTGAATACTAAAAATATTTGGGGGCTGACCGATTGATTTTTTAGACCAAATGTGTTGATAGAATGACTCACTGGCTATATGCCTTTTTATTCTTTTGGCTTGCTTCAATTCTTCTTTGGCAGCTTACATTCAATTACATCTCTGATGACTTACAGAAAGGTATGCATTGTTTTGCTTTATTTATGTTCCCAGTGGCTGTGTAAATTGATGGAAATTGGTAGATGTGCTCATAAATTATTTTAATTTTTGCATACTTCAAACTATTATTCATCCATTTGCCCAGATGTGGTACTGTATACTTTAGTGCATTATATTGTTATGAAACAAATTTTGATGATTGGTTATATAAGCAGGTAATTTACACTGATCAACATTGTTACTTGAACATCCTACTTTGATTACTTTGGATATTTAGCTGTAGGGAGCGAAATGTACATACATATGTCCTAGTTTGGGAACATTAAAAAGTCTCCACAGACATCAGTTAGGCGATGGATTTGAATTGTAGATGTAGCAATAGAAAATAGTAACAGCCCATATATGTGCTTGTGAACTTGCTTTGCTGGTATGGTTGAGTTTTAAAAAATTGTTATTTACAGAATGTTAATCTATCTATATACATAACGACTTCAATAGTTTGCTTGACCGTAACACCTCTCTTACACTAAGTTCCTGTAAAACCCAAACTCCACTACTACACGCAACCATGATCATCCTTTTCTCATTTCCATAGTCATGAGAAACAACCACCTAATAACCCATAACTCATAACCCCCATAAACTAATCTTCAATCGCCAGAAGCATCCTCAAACAACCTAGAACCATAGCCAAACACCTCTTCGCTATGAATCCAATTCCTACCGCACTCTTGCAGCCACAAAATTTTTAACCTACTGTCGACCTAACTACATCCCACACCATAAACTCAATACCTTAGGCACCAAAACTCAAAGCATCAGAATCATTCTTCATCACCTCACCATGAATAAGAAACATCGCACAAAAACACTTCTTCACCATAGAACCACTGTGTCTATCTTCTTATGCACCATAGTCGTTGTTGGTATTAGGATCACACCCACGTCCCAAACTTGTGCATACACTACCCTCTGTTGTGTCTATTGTCATGTTGCCACCGTCCAAATCACAGACCAACCAAAACCAAATAAGTCACCTCACTTCACCCAACTTTCAATCACAAAACAACTATCTCTACCCGCATGCAACCACCTCTACAATCACTTGCATTGCACTACATGCACCAAGGTAATCAAAATTGGTCTGGATTAGCTGGTTCGACCAAGTATCGGATGCAACGATTTGCGTCCAGTCCAAATGAACATGGAAGCTGTCTAGCATGAAATTTAGACTAAAAATTGACAAATTGGTGTAAAACTGCCAAAATTGGACTAAACTTACTGTCTTTGCGGCATGTTTCGAAAAATATTTTTTTGCATGTGGAATCTAGTACCACCGATCAATCACGTGTATTGTTGCTTTTGAGAGCCATTATTGCCGTCTTCCCCCCTTTTCCCGTAAGCCAGCAACCATTGTTGATTGATTGTAGAAATTGGATTCATTGCAGTCAGTGAATTGATGCAGTCGCACAGTCAGACAAGACAATCAATGATTGTCTGATTTTGATCGAACGGGTCTTGAAAAAGGCAAATTTTTATTTTTATTGTATAATTTGAAACATTGAGCTTATATTTGGACCATCCGATCTTATTTTTATTGTATAATTTGAAACATTTGATCGAATGGTCATTGATGTCTGACTGCGTGAATGAAGGGACCCTTGATTGTACCAGGTTCCTCCTTTTCTGTTTCGTTTGCAAAGCATCAACATTCTATTAGTGGTTTTCGTTTCTATTCTACCACCATTTTTATATATGAATGAATGAGAAAATGTTATTTGTTGTGGCTATTGTGATGCGTGATCTGATGTATTGACAAATAATTGTTTGTATAGTGTTTTTGTAACTTATTTTCAATGATTTTGTGTGGATCAATTGAGAAATAAGTTGATGTGCTTAGAAGTTCTATTATCCGTACTGATGCCCTGGAATTGAGCAATGTTAGAATCACATGCACACATCAATGGTCCAATCTGATAATGTTCAAATGACAAAGTGAATTGAGCAATGTTAGAATCACATGCACACATCAATGCAATTCCTTTGACTATAACTGCGATGTGGCGTGAATCTTGTTCAATCTAACCCTATTGTTTTTACTTAAGGTAATCTTCTATAACCCTTCTTTGTTAGGCTTATTCCACGCTCGAGTTCAATTGTTGTGTCAGAGTCCAATTCTAAACATTTACCTCCTAAATCCATGTACACATCTTTATTATAACTATAAACATAGGTGCTGTTTATGCTTTTTATTGATCTTTGCATGTCATGAGACTGAAGTATATGTAGGCGCTCTAGACATTTAATATACGCTCCTCCCCGAGTACATGTTAATTTTGTTATTGTACTGATGTTCATTTTGTTTATAGTTTCTATTCAATTGCTGCCATGAATGGACATACTGCAGAAGAACACATTCAAAATTCAAACTATTATTTGTAGATATTCAAGGGATGAGATATTTACTTTGTTGTGAGTATATAAGATTCAAGTCTTTTAGGTGGTTTTTAAACTCATTTTTTGTCTAGGATTGCATGTTCTTCGTGGCTAGAACCCAAAAGTAACTCGTATGGAAACATATTAAACCAAAGCACTGGTAGAATCTAAGCAAGAGTTACAAGAAAAATTCAATGGGTCTATTAAGCACGGAAACAAACATGACACCTACATTAATATTTTCTTGGAAAATACTAATGAATGCTTTAAGGCATTGATTCAGAAAATCAATATTTAATAAAAAATAAGAAAATAAATATAGACTATTGTGTTTGAAAATGGTACAGTCAAGTTTTTAGAATTTGTTTTTTCTGAAATAAAATTTCTATTTTTGATTTCCTTAAATTGTTAATATGACTAATTTTTTTTACCAATAAACCTCTAATTAGTTTTTCTCCAAACAATATGAATATTTCATCTTAATCATAAACTACTTTCAATCATAATGAATAAACTGTTAAAATAGTAGTCCATTTAAAATAAAATATAAACAAAATTGTATTTAAAAAATGTATATATCTAATATATTCAAATAGAATCTCAATTATCAATAAATTTAACGTTATTATTAATTTTTTTTTAGGGTTTAGAAATTTGGATTTTATACAGTCATGGAATAGTTGCAGCCTGTAGTTGGACATATGTGACTATCTGATCGAAATTAAACATCTATAAAAATATATTTTGGATTTCAGAAAAAAATAGAAATGACTGATTTTGAGTTTTGGACTGTGATCTCTATCCAACGATCAGGGATCTGTGACTATATGACTGCAGAAACTTATGGACTTCACTAAAACCCGATCCAATATTTAGGAACACGAGATATAGTAGCATACTGTTTTCAATCATGATCCATCATTGACTATATAGCCTATTCACCACCATGTACTTCACTACATTTAAGAGATACATCGGTAATGGTGAGGAGATACTCAACAACGAATGGAATGGGACGTTGGATCTCGAATTTAAGTTGGTCAGAAGAGTCTGATAAAATAAAACAGTGGCCAGATGGTCATCGACCATAAATAAATGGTGGTCATAGAAACTCTCGGAAACTGAATAAGTCTCCCTTTAAACACGGGAAATATTTGACCTTATTCTTTTAATTTCGTATACTGTTTTAATAATTTTTTCTTTTTAATTATATTATTAATATATTCTATTTTTTTTTTATTTTCTTATGTCATCTAATATTTTTCTAAAACAAAATATTCTTTTCATCTCAAAATATCAGTCACATCGACTACTTTACACATTTAAAAAAATAATAATAATAAAAAAGAAAAAATAGAAATTCTATTAAATTATATTGTTAATCATAAATATATTTTATCATTATAAATATAAAGTAAAATAATATAATTGTAACACCTTCATTTTCTAAAATCATATAAGTGATATTGTGCCGTATTAGGATAAAGAACTAAGTGTATGAAATTTTTTAATCAAATTATTAAGCTGTTAGAAATTGAAAAAAATTATAAGGGGAAGAAGATATTTGTCAGAATATATATCTCACAAATATCAATTGTATATTATACGTTAAATTATCAAGTTATAAATTAAAATTAAAATAGTCATTTTATGATAGTTATAGATTATTTATCAACATGATTATTTCTATGTATCACAAATTTATTTAGAACTTTAAGAGATACTATAATTTATATTTTTCATTTATTTTGAAAGACACTTTCGATCATCACATACAATGATCGATCTTGTTGTGGACTATGATGGACCGCGACCCTTTCTAAGTCATCAACGTTTAATATATATTTTATCCGATCTTATATAAAATAAAATTATACTCTTTAAGAAAAATAGTTGAGCTTGTTTAATTTTTCAAAAGTAATAAAAAAAAGTTATTGCTAGTTTGTTGTTCTACATAAAAATTTGTTCTACGAGAATTAAATATGTTATTAAAAACATGGAATTTATTATTTGTCTCAATAACAAAATAACATTTTAAAAGAGAATCACATTGCGAGTTTGATATTTGAAAGCGATATTTTTAAAATTCATTTATATTTTCTTGAGAAATATATAAATGAAGATTCCAAAATACAAAATCAAGAAATTTGAAATGCATTTTTTCTTTGAAAAACAATGATGTTAATCACCAAACTAATTTAATTTTTCTTACACTTCATATCTATTTTTTTTTTTATATTTGTAAATTATTTATTTTATTTTGGTATCTTCATTAATATTTTTGAAGTTCCGTCACTAATCACACATCTACAATAATGTATACATATAATGTGGACAGTAAAAAGATAAATAAAAATATGATTTTAATTAAAATTCACAAGTATAATACAATATAAATTTTAAAATCATCATATAATATAAAATAAAATAAAATAACTTTAATTAAATTCTCAAGTGTCATTAAATATAAACCTTAAAATTCTACATGTTTGTATAAAATGTTGGCATGTAGATTTATATATAATTAGATCAAACTGTAATATTAACAATAATATATCCACAATATTCATTCTTTCAATATGGCCAACATATGTCCTGGATGGTAAACCTCTGATTAAAGATCCGTTATCCTTAGATATGTACCAACATTTTTTAATAGGCAAATGTTGGGATTAGTTTCTTAGATGGAGGGCAAATTTGTTAGCACAGTGAATTGAGCTCTGGAACTTTTTTTTGTTCTGTTCCTAGACCTTCTTTTTAATAAACTCGTTATTAAGCATCTCGATCCATGCCATAATGATAATACTCCATGCATAAACTTGTTCAAAAATAACTCAAATAGAGTTAATCATAATTATCAAATATTGTTGAAAAATAATTAACCATTTATAAACTTAGCAAAAATAAAGTTATTTAATCTGTAAATTTTAATTCAATTAATAAATATAAATATTGTTAAATCAGATACTACATTTCTTTTCACATTAATTTATATAATTATTAAATTATATACTTTTTTGAGATTGACATAAGTTAAATAGTATTTCTTAATTAAAATATTACTTTTTAAAATTTCAATATGTTGAAATAAACACCTCAAGTTTTATTAATATCATTTTTAAAGGCACTTGGTATTAACATTTTCCTGTTAATAAATTTTACTTGGATCTGTAAATCAAGTTGTACCGTTGCCATTAAATGACCTCATAAAGCATGGTAGTGTTTGAGTCTTTGAGATTATCATATCCGCCAAGTTTTTGCTTAGCATTAATTCTCTGTCTCCCACTTTGGAACATTATATGGGGAAACTGGAATTACATCAATGTAATTAAGTTTTAGCTTAATGCAGTAGTCTTCTCTATCCTAAAATATATTAAGAAAAATATATAAATAAAAAAAATATATAATATTTTTTATTCAAGTAAAATTTATGGTAATAATATAATATTAATGTCATAAATATACAGAAAAAAAAATATTATACAATTAGTATTAATTAAAAGACACAATTGAGAAAAAAATATATTAAAATTGAAAAAATTATTCATTTTAAAATAATTTTTTTTTTTATTTTATAAATGAAACACTTATTGTGAAAGGAGATTGTATATTATACTCGTCTTTATAGGTAAAACTCTTATAAATTGTGTCTCTTTGTATAAAATTATCTTTAAATTATTTTTAAGTTATAGCTGAACTGACCAATGCTGATATTGTTAGGTTGGAAGTCTTGTTCCGAATTTGAATCAGAACCTCATAATTGTGTGAGTTAATTATGATGAAATTTACCATTTCTTCTAATATAAAAAATAAAAATTAAATTACATAATGTATTAATTATTTTACTTAAAATTATAAGTAATTAAATATAAATAATTAAAGATCTATCACTTCTCTCTCTCTATCTTAACAATTAAAAAATAATTTTGAAAAGAATATATATATATTTTTTGTTGACAAATTTAATGTGAAAATTACTCTTATTACTTCTTCTGGATCGACTATCGATCAATTGGGTTTTTACATTACTATATTTGTCCCTAAATATAAGAGTATCTTAAAAATTTCAGTGTTCCTTTTTATAAAATCCTCTTTTAATTGTCAAATGTATTAATGATTTCTTTAAACACACCTGTAATTAATTAATGTATTGAAAAATATAAGAAATGAAAGTTTGAATTGTGTTGATCGTTTTTAAAATCTTTGTCGTTTTAAAATAAATTATTCATCAAAAGTTCATCTTTACTTAAACACGAATACTTAACACAAGATAGAAGATGAGACATAAAGAATTCGAAGACAAAAGTAAGGAAATAAATGAATAGAAAAACACACTTATTTTTATATTAGTTCGCAACAACTATTATTACATCTAGTCACTCCCTTATAGAGAGATTTTGTCCTAGTATATCCAAAGATTTAATCCACTAAAATATTATTAACTCAATCTCTTTCGGTTTTGATTATTCTCTAACCTTCTACAAACTAAATATTTTTTTCTAGCATCTAGGGATGGCAATTAGACCCAGACCCAGTGGGTACCCGCAAAAAAACCCACAATGGATAGAGTAAAAACCCGCATAATGGGTATGGACACGGGGACGGGTAATTACCCGCAAAATTAAGCGGGTATGGGTGCGGGTACGGGTACGGGTACTATAGTACCCACCCTGCCCCGCACCCGCACTTATATAAATATATTATTTATTCATTTATTATATTAATGTTTAGTTTAATTAATTGTTTTCCTTTATATTTTAATATCTATTAATATCATTGAACCATTACAATATTTATCGATTTATTTTAGTTAAAGTCTGGGTAATGGGTATGGGTACGGGCACTTAGGTACCCAGAAGGTAAGGGTACGGGTATTAAAGTTGATACCCAAGAGAGTACGGGCATGGGTATGAGTATTTTTTTAAACTGCGGGTATGAGTACGGGTACTATAGTACCCTACCCAAAACCTACCCATTGCCATCCCTAAGCATCTCCATGTAATGAGTATTATCAAGTCTCTCTAGGCACCTTGTATTATAATGCCTCAACAGACAACTAGAAACACAATCTCTAGATTCCTCAAGAATTATGGCTCCACATGTCTATTATGAGTTGAGTTTGTATAGTACGACTTCAAGTTCCATAAGTATTATGCCCTTCATCCCAAATCTTTGGTCTTTTACGCATTTTATTCTTGTCCCAAAAATTTGGTTCTTTTAGAAAACCAATATGTAATTAGTAATGTTTTTCCTTTTGTACCCTTAAAAAATCAAAAGTCTGCATTAAATAAATTTTGTTTTTACTTAATGAATAAAGGGTAAAAAAGACTAAACCAATATAAATTTATTATTTCTTAATACATGTGTCCAATGCTAAAAGGATCAAAGTTTGGGGACAAAGGGAATATTTACTATCTACTTCTTCCAACGTTCCATTAGAAACCTTCTAGTTTTCTCAATAATATTGCAATCGCTTGTTGAAAATCAAATGTTTATCTTTCTCTTCATGTTTTCCATTAAATAAATAAGGTTGTCACTATTGTGCCAAATTACAAGTTTGTGTGTAACTTGACACAAAGTTTGTCTTAGGATTATAACTCTCGTTGACAACATATACAATTTAAATCTTATATCAATTAAAGTATCACACTTCATTTTGAAATATTTGTGACCGAACTAGATTGATTTATAGAGATTTCTAATGACGTTTCTAAGACAAGATATTACAATTTAAATTCCATGTTTAGGGCTTTTTCTAGTATATTCTTTCAAACATGAATAAGTCTTTTTTTCTCTCTCTCTATTTTGATCTTTCAGACTTTTCATATGACATTTAGTGTATGGACATACTCTTAAAAAATTTCGTTTAATGTATGATAACTAAACACGAAAAAACATCTAAACAATATAAGACTATCCTAGATATGATTTTATTTGCTACTATGGATGCCATCACCACTATTGGATTGTATCTTCATGATAATCTTTGTCAACTTTGGACATTAGCGTCGATTACTTCATTTTTAAGGAAGTTCTTTTTATTTCTCATAAAAATATATTCATTGACAAAAAGAGTCGTTTGAGATGTGTAGAACCTATTGCATTTGTACATGTATTTGTTTGACTTTACATCTTTTTATTGTGGAGGTTTCCTAGCTACTTTGTACTTTCCATAAGATTAGACATCTTGCTTTTGCTTTAGTTTCTATGTTGTAATGTCACATCGTCTTGACTTAGAGGAAATGACAATAATTCATCAAAGAAATCTCCTTGTTTTGTTGATGTCTTATTGATTCTTCTTGGATAGTATTTAAGTTGTACTTGAGGAATATTGTTATTGATGCAATGTTCTTTAGGAATCTTTAGTTTTTCTTGAGCTTGCTAATCCTTTGAGTTGGAGGAATGTTGGATCAGAGGAATGCTTGATATTTGTTGTTGACTTTTTTTAGATGTTTGACCGATGTTGATTTTCCTTTTGGACGCTCAATCAATTATTATTCTTCTTTTTATATCTTCAAATGTTTGATGATGAGAGGCTTTGACCAAATCCATTTGTTCCATCATCTAATATGTGATTCATATTCTTATTCAGACAATGACTTTACATAGTTATGTGAACGCATGTCTTAGACCCGAGTTTTGTTGTTTTGATTATAATAATATTCTTTTAAGCTATGACTTGTTCTTTCATTAGTGAACTTAATCATTTGTTCATTAGTTGATAATATCACTTATGTGCACATAATTAATTATCATTAAACCACAACATTTTCTTTTACATATGTCAGATAGTCAATAACATAGATTCTTGCTATTTTTTAAACTAATTTGTGCACTTAAAGTAATTAGTTAGTAGATAATTATTCTCTTGTTTTGTTATCATCAAAATATCAATAGTAGGTATTGCATTTGAACCAATATGATTCTTACGGTTAACGTCCATATGTTTCTGCGACAAAAAATAAATATTATAATGAATACATTAACTAATTCTCTTTTATTAAGGATACAATTGTGAAGACAATATAAATTACCAACAAATTTAATATTACTATCAACTTTCTGGATTTTTGTAATTTAATTAATAAAATCTTATATTTAGAAACATGTAGTGGAAACCATATCCATGCAACTAGGGATAAATTTTAGAACAAAATATATATGAAATGCGTCTGATGATCAATATCGATATATGTATAGTTACATTTAATCACTCCAATTTATTAGATTATCATTAATGATGTGTACGTATTTGTTAATATTATGTGTATGTCAATATTTTACGATATATAGTATACATAATTATCATCAATAGAATTGAATTTATATGTTGTGACAGTTTAATATGTTCA
>JBBPBR010000008.1:7556232-7577524 GCA_037974775.1 Cicer pinnatifidum
TGCATAAAAAATGTAACATAATTAAAAGTATGTTTGTAAAGAAATAACTAATATACTTCAAAAGTGAAATGAGTTTTACAAAAATGACAAAAAAAGTCATTAGAGACAAAAGAGGTAATTTCATTGTTTTGATACATTTTTAACCTCTTGCAGAGATGTACTTGAAATATATTCAAAGAATATTTAATATGTATCAAACAAAATAAATATTTTCCATATATATAATTAAAGTACTTAGATATATAAAATAATTCGAGGGAATTACATGTAAAAGTGATTAAAAAAATAATTTTTTCTTTAACAAAATTAATAATTAAAATATAATATAAATATTTAAAAAAATTGAAATGTAATATTTATAAAATTAGCATGAGTGAATATAATTACGTAGATCCCACTGAAAACCAAAAAGGTAGAATAGTTATAACTGGTCCTATCTCTGGCACTGCCACCATTTTTATTTCACACGTTTGCCGAATTGTTTTTCTACACGTGGCACTTATTTCTGGGACCCATTTATATTGCTGCCAACTACGACAACTGCCGTTGCTGTTTTAACTATGTTTTCTGTGTTCCTTTCTTTTTCTTTTTTCTTTTTTCTTTTCCTTCAAAAACTAAATAAATATCAAATTTTCAACTTTCTTTTAATTGTTTTTGAGTGTCCATTATTTTTCTTTTTTTTTTTTTGTGTACTTGATTTCTGGTAGGTTATTTTATTCATTCAATGGTATTTTCTCCCCTCAAAATCCAAATAAAGATCAGAGTTTTGACTTTTTTTTTTGCACTTGATTTATTGGTGCATTTTTTTCCCCTAAAATCAGAATAAATAACAAATTTTTGACTTTTTATTTATTTTTGGGGGCCTATTTTCATTTGTTATGTTATTATTTTCATTTTCTTGATTTTCTGGTAGGTTATTTATTCAGTTGATTACGATGATGGGGGCAAGAAAGTTGGAGTGTTTTGTGTAACTTCAACAAATAAACGGTGGCTTTCAACTTTCACAACCTCTCATTTTTATTTATTTATTTATTTATTTATTTTTCTATTCTATTATATATCATTATATTATTCACTTTCAGCTTGTGTTGTTTGTTTCTTATCATTGTGTTTATGTGACAGAACTTTCAGGGATATATATTGTTTATGGTGGTGATAGTGAAAAAGATCTGAAACAACAAAGGTGAAAATTATGGGAGCATGTGTTTCAACTCAACAAGGTTGTGTTGGTGGAAGGTTTAAATCCTCAAAGAAGAAAGTAAGGAAAAGAAGAAGAATTGGATTGAGGAGAAGAGTTTCTTCTAAGTTTTCATCATTGGATAATAATAATAATAATAATAACAACAACAACAAGGTTGATTTCTCAAGTTTGTCTCAACGTTCCTTTGCAAATCCCACTTTTCAAGGTTCATGTTTAATTTTAATTTCCATTTTGTTTTTTGGTTTTGTTTTTTGAGTTGCATTTCATAGAAATGAATTTGGAGATGTTTGGTTTTGGTTTAAATTGGAATTTTTGTTTGTGTTGTTGGAAATGGATATTCTTATTAGTGGTCCTTTTAATTTAATTTTAGTAATTTTTTTCAATTGTTTTAATGTTTTTAGGGTGGTTGAAGTTTTTAGACTTTTGAGGGAAATATTGTAGGTAAAGTTGGTTTGTTAGCTTGTAATGAATTTGAAGTAAAGTAAAATGGAAGCTGAGAAATTACTTAGGAGAATGGGGAAAAAAATGCCAATGGTTGGTGCAAATTACTTTTTTTTTTCTCTTTCTTTTGTCATTTAGCATTTTCAATGTTGTGTCTGTGTTTTCAGCAGAGTAAGCAACAAAACTTTAGGTCTAAGAATTAACATATGGTTGAAAATTGGTACCAAATTACATGAATTTTACCATCTGAAACAGTTTGAAGTTTTTAATTTTTTTGCAATGTGAACTGAATTCTTGTGTTTTGATATATATCACTATTTTGAATTTGTGGCAGCATCAAGTATTGAAGAGGCATGGTTTGATTCAGTTGCTGTATTTGATTCTGATGGTGATGATGATTACCAAAGTGTTCCTGATGGTATGATTTTTGTATATTTTCAACTTTTATTATACTATTCTTGCAAGCATCGATCAAAAGTGTCTGAGTTCGAACCCTGGCTGAAATAATTTAGTCAGACTTTACGTACTTTCCGATGAAATTTGCATTACCAGAGCCTCTTTCCCTTGAGAACCAGACTTTACTCTTTCCTTGATTTGATGGAACAATAAACTAAATCATGAAATACATTTGATATGTGCAGATGTTGTATCTCTGAATGGACTTGAAGGTGGATCTTTTTCAAGCTTTCCATCTTCAAGAGATGTTACCAACCATAGAGTTTTGTCTGATCAACTACATAAACCGAATATCTCTGAGGCTGCAAGAAATTCAGATGTTCAACATTTTGGTGTAGATGTCATTGATTCTCGAAGTAAATGCTATGGAAATATAATCGAAGTAAATAATGAGCCTGTGTTTCTTGACGACATATCCTCGGTCGATGCGAATTCCAATAAGGACGAAGGAGTTTTGGATAATTGTTTGCCATGTCTTGCATCTACAAGTCCTCCTAATGCAAGGAAGAAAACTCCTTCAAAAATTTCCTTTAAATTGAAGGAAGGGTACCTGAATGCTACTCGATGTAAGCTCGAATTCTTGACTCAACATTCTTTTATATTACGTTATTGTAGTTCAAATTTAGATTGAAGAAAAAAAATGTTTATTTTTCATATAGAATCAATTTCATCACTAAAAGATTATTACTTTTTATGGTTTTCACTTTTCAGTTTCTTCAAAGACACTTCTACAAAGACCAATTGCAGGTTCTCAAGTACCCTTTTGTCCAATTGACAAGCAAATGCTTGATTGTTGGTCAAATATTGATCCAGGATCTTTCAAAGTCCGAAGCTTAAATTATTTTAAGTAAGACTTAGATTATGTCTGTAATTTGTTTAAAAATGCATAAATAGTTTAAACACATGATCAAAATCATATGTTTTGCATACATATTAGTTATAGAAATAATAATGTTGATTTAGATGCTGTTCCTTATGATAGGGATAGGAAGAAGGACTTTGCTCCTAACTATGCTGCATATTATCCATTTGGAGTTGATGTTTTCTTATCTCCGCAAAAAGTAGATCATATAGCTCGGTTTGTCGAACTTCCTTCTGTTAGTTCATCCGGCAAGTTTCCAACTATTCTTGTTGTAAATGTTCAGGTACTCCTAATTTTGCTTAAACATGTCATGTTCAGTGTTTGTGTCATTGCTTCATAGCTGCATGCTCTCATACTCTATGTTTTGTGAATTTCAGATTCCCCTCTATGCAACAACACTTTTTCAAGGCGAAACTGATGGCGAAGGAACGAGTTTTGTTTTGTACTTTAAACTTTCGGAAAGTTACGCCAAGGAACTTCCTCTTCATTTTCAAGAAAACATGAGAGTAAGTTGGATTATTCAGTGCTTCATATTATATAGTACCAATACATCTCGTTAAAAATGCTATCGTTCTGTTTTTTCTTGGTCGCTATGATAAGTTCTTTAACATTATTTCTTACATTGTTGTTCATATAACAGAATTTGTAATATAAAATATGTCCATGTCTTTCTACAGAAGTTGATCGATGATGAAGTTGAAAAGGTAAAGGGTTTTCCTGTCGACACGGTTGTACCGTTCCGAGAACGGTTGAAAATACTTGGTCGTGTCGTCAATATAGAAGATCTTCATTTGAGTGCAGCTGAAAGGAAACTTATGCAGGCTTACAATGAGAAACCTGTTCTTTCCCGTCCCCAACACGAGTTTTACTCGGTATGTCTCAATCCACTCATTGTAAATTTGTAATGTTTTCGATCAATGAATTTTCCAGCCTAGCCTTTTGATGAATGTGACAATAACTGCATTCAATGTTTTCTGCTTTCTTAATTGATCTTGAAAATATATTTTGTTGCATCAATGAAATATGAATGTAAAGTTCAACACATGCATATGCATTTTACATTAATGGTCATGTCTACATTCATGTAATTCTGTGGTTAGTTTAATGCTGCCATTATATTTCGTTAATGTTAAGAATCAATCTAAAAGTTAATTCTCATATGGATATCAAACTAAGAAAAGACTAAAATCAAGTAGTTAAATTTAAGTGGTCTTATGGTTTTTAGTGAATGTCAAATCAATCGAGAGTATCCCGTTCGAACTCTGATTGAAACGATCTATGACCATATTTTATTTACCTTCTTATCAAACTTCGGATAACTAAAACTCTTCCACTTATTAAGAAAGAGAAAAATTTATTAAATTAAACTATATTAAAGAAGTGAATGGTAAACTTCCACTTATTGATAATTTTGTACAACTCTTTTGTCTACATTTTTATGGATTTATTTGTGGTACCTTTATCATTGGCCCACAATATAAAGTGGTGTCATTTCATTATAAAAAGACAATGAATATCCATCCACATGTGGTACTTTACTTTGTGACCTTTCTTTCTAATAAATGTTTTTGTTTTTGTTTTAAATTGAAGGGAGAAAACTACTTTGAAATTGATATAGATATGCATAGATTCAGTTACATCTCAAGGAAAGGGTTTGAAGCATTCTTGGACAGATTAAAAATATGCACTCTTGATATTGGACTTACAATTCAGGCAAGTAGTTTTTTCTTATAATAAAAAAAAATGCATTTTTTTTTAATCTTATGCTTATACTAATTATGATTTATAAGATGTTGTTCATGTTCAGGGGAACAAAGCTGAGGAGTTGCCAGAGCAAGTGTTGTGTTGTATTAGGTTAAATGGCATTGACTACTTGAATTATCAACAACTAGGACTAACTCAAGATCCCTTCTAATGATATTATAATGGCAAAAGCATTTGCATATCTTGGAATTAATGATTAATAATGGTAATTTTAAAATGAGTTTTCAATCCAATCATCTCAAGTTCTTTTTTAATAAGGTTTAGATTCTATATCATCAGAGATTCCATACATTCACATAATTAATAGTTCAAAGTTATTAGATTAAACTTTTACAATTCCACTTTTAAAGTTAATATTGATTCAACGATTCTGAAGAGATGATTTCATGCATTGACATAATCAGTAGTTCAAAGTTGTTACATCAAGATTATATTATGGTTCAATTTTAAAAATTGGTTTATCGAATTTAAAAATTGGAGCAACTCAATGTTGATGCAACGAATCATCCATTCGTGCTTATAATCTTTTACAATTTCAATTTGTGTTGGCATAAATTAGAACATCTTGCAATTTGAGTTTATTTACCGTCAATTTTACAATGCAGTTGGTTGTTAGGTCGATTGACTAAGAGAGTGAAATTTTTTCTCTCTTAACCTTAGTTGTCTACATCCAACTGCATTGCAAAATTGACTGTCTATTTTGAACATCTTGTCATACACAATTATTGAGGCAACGTGCGTGTGATGATGAGATGGAAACTGTGTTGTGTCTGTAATAGTAGCCAATGCCAACCACAAGTCAAAGGAGGGGTCAGTGACATAAGAATGGAAAAATGGACCTACTCATTCACGCCTATACTTAAATTGCAAAACAAAGAGGGTCCATTATTATTTAAATTAAATGAAAATTTATTATTTTAGGTAAAGAAACAAAGGTAAAGAGACATAAATTCAAACTCGTGAGCTCTGAAAACAATGTCCTTTTTGTATCAAAAATAGTAACAATGTCGTATTTATAGTTTAATTATTTTATGGAGGTGAATTTTCTTATTGTACAACTACAACTACTAGTGAAATGTAATGTACTATAGTATGGCAGTTGAACGTGTGGATATAGTGAATAGTGATTGAAAGCAACTAATAATGGAATCCTAGTGTCACAGAGTTTGTGTTCCGTGCAATATATATAATCTTATTGGGAGATTGATTGATCCTTGTTGAGTAATATAAAATCACATTTCTCAATTAGAAAGGTGAATAATTAGATGATGATTTACTTATCTATAAGATAGGCATGATTTAATGTTTTCTTTACAATATTTAATAGTTTTTACGATTTAAGAATTTTTTTAACTATATCACTTTTTAGAATAATATCTTTAATATATTTTAGTTTAAAATTAATATATCAAAATATTTTATTTTTTTTAATTTTCAGGAGGTTCAAAGGCAGATATGCGACCATATATATTGATTATCTTTTAGAAATGGTGTTGGAAGAAGGGAGTGAAGAATATAAAAAAAAAATTGTAATTGGGAATTGTTGAGATGTACTATGAATTATCTAATTGGTAGTCTTGTTTTTTTAGGAGTTTTGTGGTCGAACTCTAATGCTTAGAGAGGGCGGTAAGAAGACCGAGACTTAATTGGAATTCCTATAATACTACATTTTGAATTAAAGATTTGAGAATTTACAATTTAAAGAATAAGACATTGGGTTGAAAATGAAGATTGTTGAGTTTTCATTAAAAAATTTGAGTTCAACTATGAAGATTACGTAGTTTTTTATTATTTAATTTGTTTATTAATTAATTAGTTTTAGGTTTTTAATTAAATGATTAAATAAATTAATAAAATGAATTTTAATTTTAATTTTAAATTTTAAATATTGTCTAGTCAACAATCATTAGTCATGTCACCATTTTTTTTCTAAAAAACATTCACAAAGAACTTTTTTAAAATTTGTTAGAATTTGAAAGGGTATGAATCAAATAAAAAAATTATATGGACTAAAATCAAAATAAAATATATTTACAAGTACCAAAAAACATATTTAAACTTTTATTTATTTATTTATTTTAACAAATGAAAAATTATTAATTTAATAAATAAATAATAAAATAAAAATAAAATTATATTAATAAAATCAAACAAAATATATTAAATTGGAAGAAAAAAAATACATCAAAGTTAATATGGTTAAACAAATGTGCTAGCAATTTTGGACAATCTTTTCTATTATGACTCGGTACCCGACATACTTGCAATTTTTTGTCATCCATTATTTGGATTATTATAAACACTTTTAATAAATTCATGTTTATTTGAAATGAATCAAACGTTGACCTCTAGAGTGACATATTTTCTCAAATTTCTCAAAAAGAAACTTCAGTTATCTCTCGTCTCACTTCCACAAGAGCATAAGCAATGAGAATTGTTTCGTTGTCATTATGTGCAGCTGCTATTAATAGAGTCATCTTGTACTTGTCGTACAACCAGCCCCATCAAGTTCTATAACTGGTTTGTATAATTTAAACGCAAATATGCATGGAACAAAAGCTCAAAATAGTCAATGAATGATCTTTGTCCCAACTATTAAATTGTTGTAATGATAAGTTGAAATTTTTTCCATTTCTATTTTGGTTCATAGAACAAATGTTTGCATAACCAACAACCATAGTGGTAGTCAGATCATAATAGAAAACATTTTCCAAACGCTCCTCACACATATGCTCAACCACATTGACTTTGATGTAGTTGGAAAATTTCTCAATATTTAATAGTTAACTTTTATCCTAGTCTCACATTGACACATTGAATCCTGATCTTTAAATTTGATTACTTAAAGTTTCAGATAATAATATAGTACCAATTTTTTTTTGTGGTCCTGATCTTTGACTCGTTGTTGCACTGAGTGTTTTCCAAACTCCTCAACAAGGAGAATCATAGTCTGATTTGGTTTGATGGGAGGCAGGACTGAATTGAAGTGTATTTGATCTTTGTATTAAAAGTCTTCTTATGAATGCAATCAGTGGCGGATCTTGCAAAAAATGTTTGGGGGAGCCGGAGAGCGATAAATATTAACTAAAATATTATAATTAAAATTTAAATATTATAATTAAAAAATGTAAAAGTCATATAGTTTTTTTTAGAGTATCACACAATTCATACATAATAGAAAAATTGAAAAAAATTAGAATTTCAATTTTTACAAGTCGTATAATTTTCATAAATCACACAATTCAATCAAATAAAATATATCAATTTTATAATTTTTATCTTTGTCAAAAAAATTCTTCTTTAAAAAATGCATCAATTTTTTTATGTTTAAATATCGTGTTACTTCTAAAAAAATATACATATTAATTAATACAATTTACAATTAAAAAAACAGTATCACGCTATATCATATATCAATGATTAACATGAAAAAGCTTGTTAATAGTTAATAGTTGATTTGAAATTAATTAGTTTATCATTCTCTATCATATAGTTTATGTATATACCAACGTTTATTCTATTAATTTTATTATATTTTATTAGTATAAATTCTAAAAGAGAAAAAACAAATATAAAAAAAGTACATAAATGAAGAAGAGAGAATAAAAAATTACTCAAAACCATATAATTTAAGGATATTTTTATAATTTATCACTATTATTTTTAATAATATATAGTTATTTATTATATATATATATATATATATATATAAAAAAAATTAAAAAATATAGGAGGTGCCATGGCACCTGCCGGCTACTAAGAAGATCCGCCACTGAATGCAATCGAGAAATGTGTTTCGTTGGTTAATGACGACAATGCATGTATAGTGATATGAAAAAAAAATTATCATTAGAAATCCAACATGATATATCTAGGTTTACGATACTCACTCAACTTGTCCTCCAACTACTTGCACTAGGCCCCATGGTGTGAGAGCCTCAAACTTGAAAGGAAGATTGTTGAAATTCAAGCGTGATTGACTATTTTGATATCGACTACAAAAGAACTAAATAAATATATTATAATAAAAACGACTTATATACTCACGTCTTAAGATTTTAAATAGAGATGTGATGTTAAAATATTTTTATGATATAATCTTTAATCTATTATTATTAATGAAGCTCACTAATCCATTAATCTATTATTATTAATGAAGCTCACTAATCCAGAACACTTTTCTACTAAATAATAATAAGAACTTTTGTGGAGAAAGAAAAAACCTAATAATTGGAGCATTTTATTTAATATTTGGCTAGAGATGGCCGGCAAATGTATGCATTATTATGCAATGATAGAGACAAATTCAGGGATTTTGTGAAAATCATTGAGGCTCAATTTCAAATCCAAACTATGTGGAAAATTCACGGATAAGTCGAGTTCCTTTCTGTATTGGAATGTGGGTTATGTGAAAAATGTTTCAGATTTGGCCTTGAAATGTCCCTTCAACAATTATTGGAAATGTTCAACATTATTGAGAGCTGACCTATTCATTTTGATATTTGTTCAGACAAAGATATTGCCACAAAGGTTAAAGTAAGCAAATTTCCCAAACTAGAAAGCAATGCTGCTCCACATACATATACTTCATTTCATCTAGTTTTGTTTATATCATGAGACGAGAAAGTATCTTAAAATTTGTTCTTACAAAATACAATTTATGATGATTTTAGTTATTTAATTGTATTAAGTTAATCTTTTATTTTTTTTTTTTATTAATTATAATCTGTCCTTTATGTGACTGTTTTTATGTTGAGGTGAATAGTGTAACGCCTAATTTTTAACATGAATAAAACAAAAATGTACACAATGCAAATAAAACTGAAATTTTTAATTCATAAATATCTAAATATTTATCAACATTAAAATAACTTTTAAGTGAGACTTAATTAAATGATGACTCTAATCGAGAATCAAGACGTAGTCTGACTCCGACTCATGACATTGAAGGACTGATGAACAAATTCGGATACTCCTCAGACTTTCAACGTTTACATGTTACATAGAAAACATCACCCTCAATATAGTGAACATAAAACTCACTAATATAGATTTAATAAAAATAATTATTAATGTTTCCCAACCATGCAGGTGCGATAAGCATGGAAAATCCTCTCATCAAACTATACTTCAATTTAATATAATACTATTTCTTCGTAAACTATATTCAAATATTTTTGCTACCTTTAGCCTCAAATCATTCAAACATTTTAAGCCACTAGACATGAGTAATCTAATTACTTAAACTCAACATAACAAGTAAGTCATAAAGACTACATTGGTTTCACCCAATGTCCTCTACTTGAATAACCTCTTTTGGTAAGATTGAAGATAATTAATTTCGTAAGTGGTGTCTCACTTACCCTCGTTTACCCCTGTATATAGACAGAGAATTTATCTAACTAGAATGAACCATTTATAATAATAATAATAATAATAATAATAATAATAATAATAATAATAATAATAATAATAATAATAATAATAATAATATAGTATATATCTAATCATAATATATGAGTAATCTCCATTCACAACATGGAACAAGCGCTTAACGTATCAAACATCTAAAAAAATATATGTTATATTTAAGCTTTCAAACGCAATTGGTTCAACTAAAAAATGAGTTTCCTAGCTTAAGATATAGATATTTCAAGATGATTAATGCAGAAAAGCTCATAATACAGAACATTTTATTTCATAAAAAAAATGTAAATTTGATATAAACTCATACAAATTTACAATAGCAACGTAACAGGAATAAGCTTTCCAATCCAATTGATTTCACTAAAAATCGATTTTTATTACTACTGTTATACTCATCTTAACTTAACTATATCATAATCTTTTAATGCAGAAACACCATAACTTTGATAATTTAATTAAAATATCGAACGATGTCTGATTTGAAGAAACAATAACATTTTGGAAAGTCTAAGATGTCTAATTTATAAATATAATTTTTATTCTGCATAATAGATATTCAATTAGTACAATTTAATAAAATAAGATATACATATATAAAAAACATAACAACATATTATTTTCCAACTTGTAACTTTATTTTCTCTATCAATTCTCAATGAGAATTAGTGAAATCAATGTCTATTTCAAATATAATTAAGTCTAGTTTCTATTGGGATATAAAACTGTTCAAAATACTATATATGGAAAAAATTATAAATAAAACATCGAAGGTATACCTATAGGGTTCCAAGACAATATTATACTATTTTCATTTCAAACTTTATATTATCAAGTTCATATACTCAACTAAGTAAAATACATTCAAACTTAAGCATAAATAAAGTAATCACCAATATTAAATAATTGTCATCTCATCACCAACTCAACCACAACACTCAACAATCATAATAAAAACAACAACTCTTCATAGTAACTAATACAAACACCTAACATGCATTATTAATAATCAATGTTACTAAATCAAATAGGATTATCTCAATACCCAAACATGCAAATCATGATCTCTAAGCACACCTAAGAGAAGTTTTAAGAGAGTTTTCTATGTTACCTTAACTTGTAGATATGAGATTGTTGTGTCTTTTCCTAAGGTTGAGTTTTAATCTCATTCATTGATAATAATCCTCACTTGACTTCCATCTTCAATTCTTCTTTTTGTTTCTTCAAGAGTGAAACCTCATACTCTTTATTTCTATCTTTCTCTTCTCATTTGTATTCAATATTGTTGTAAGAAAAATATATTGTAAAGAAATTATATGGGTAAGCCTGGAGGTAGAACATGCAATGGAGAATGGTGATGTTTTCTCTCTTCTTTTTCTTCTTCATTTTCCCTCTTTTTTTACCTCTCTCCCTCTTTATTTCTTTCTTTCTTTCATTTTTTTTCTTCTAACAATTGAGTTTTAAGTAAGAAGAGTATTATGGAAATTGTCAATCACACCTCTTCAATTGTATTAATTATCTTACTAAATACCATTTTTCAATGAAACAAGTATAAATACTCTAAGAGCATAATTGAAAAATAAAGCTAATTTACATTTTAGATTTTTAAAATTCCAATTATTTTGAAAAAAATAAAATGATAAAACTACTAAAAATTTGGAATGAAGGGAATATATAATTGGTTAGTTAGCGAAAAATATAGTTATATTTTTTTAAAGATAATTAATGTAACACCCCGACCCTCCAGTGTTATCGGCGATGCTACTTTATTCCATGACGCTGGAGGGCCGGGGTGTTACAGAAAAAGGCGCCTTTTTTTGTAACACCCCATCCATTCGGTGTTATCGACAATGTTACCTCACGAGCTTCTCCCCCCCCCCCCCCCCCCCCCCCCCCCCCCTCTTTCCCTCATGGAAATCTGGTGAGTTTTTGCCTTCCGTGGGATTCTAGCTCTGTAACAGCCCGGCCCTCCAGCTTTACCGGCTGTGTTACTTCACGATCTTCTCGCCCCTCCCCCCCTTTCCCTCATGGAAATCTGGCGAGTTTTTGCCTTCCGTGGGATTCGAGCCCGATACCTAGGGGATAAGTACTGCCTCCACACAATCCCACTACCAATTGGTTGATTTCCATGAGGGAACGAGGGGGGGCGAGAAGATCGTGAAGTAACACAGCTGGTAACGCTGGAAGGTCGGGGTGTTACAATTATTGTGTAGTTTATGGTCCTTAAGGTACATGTCACATTTTTTTACATAATCTATAGTTTACAAAACATTTTTAAAAAGTATGTAGTTTAAAAGTGTACAATAAGTTATAGGCTAAATTACATCCGCAGTCTCTTAACTTAATTTCAGGTAACGTTTTAATCCTTTATATTTTTTTTTCTTTTCTGAGTTGGTCTTTTATTTTAATTTTAAGTAATAATTTGATATTTTATGTTTTAAAATGTCTATAATATTGTCCTTTTTTTTTTACAAAAATTCAAAAAAATCATCAAATTTTTCAAACTAAACCCATAAAATTCATTATCATATTCAATAAAATACAAATTTAATCAAATTCATAACTTAAATCTTGAAATAAACTCATATTTTCATTCTTTATTTGATGTTGTTGGAGATGAAAATATGAGTGTATTTGAATATTTTAGTTATGAATTTGATTAAATTTGTATTTTATTGAAAATGATAATGAATTTTATGGGTTTTGTTTGAAAAATTTGATGATTTTTTTGAATTTTTCTAAAAAAAAGGACAATATTGTAGACATTTTAAAACATAAAATATCAAATTGTTACTTAAAATGAAAATAAAGGACTAATTCGAAAAAAAAAATAATATAAAAAATTAAAACGTTATCTAAAATTAAGTTAAGGGACCACGGATGTAATTTAGTCTAAGTTATAAGTTAATGGTAGTTTTTATTCGGCAAAATGAATAAATGGTATTTTATGAATATGTGAAGATGTGTTACTTATGTTCTTTTTCAAAATTTGAACATATATTAAAGTATAGAAGGTATATCATGGGCTGGCTATTTGTTAAGGTCCGAGAGGACCCAAAGCAGTTGGGCCTGTTTCTGTATATTCCCAAAAGGATACAATGTTATCTTTGCAAAAGTAGCACAAGGTTATCTTTCTTTCCCATTTATTTGTTGAAAAATGATATAATGATTCTATTATTTTATTTATTTTACAAGTGATATGTTTAAAATAAATTTCCTATTTTAATTTTTTTTTAAAATTAGGGTTTTTCATTTTCTTTCTTTTTTCTTCATCTTCTCCATTTAATAGTTCTTCAAAATTCATATCCTTTCATCTTCATCTTCAATCCATAATTTGAAGAAAGAAAACTCAAATTCACAACCCTGAAACTTAAGAGCCCTAAAACGCTCATGAAAAATGTATTAGTAATTTTAAAAGATATTAAACTATTCTTTTTATTTTGCAAGTACACATTTGTGTGTTCTCAGAAATTGTTTCTTTGGCATGGATGATTTGTTAAGTTCTTATTGGTCTAAATAAAATTTAAAACAGTGTTGGCATATTCATTATATCATGTTTAAGTCTTTAATATATATATATATATATATATATATTGTTTTTGCATATAATATTTGAAAATGTTCTTCATATTTATTCTTAAGTCATTCTCAACTTTAAATGATTTCGTTAATACAAAGAATCTTGAAATTCCATGTACAATAAAGTTGATTATTGCCTTTTGTTGGGTTGACTTTTACACATTGAACTATTATGTTAGTTTCATCATATGAGAACTTTCTTAGCTTCTAGAGAATAATTTGATCTCCGTGATTTAAAGAGATATTTTAATTTCTTTTTAAACATGATGTGTGAATCAAAATCAAAATTTGTCTATAATTAAAAAACACTCAAGTAGACATATTAGATAATAATATGATTATAATATTAAAAAATATAATTAAAATATTTGTTATTTTTAAAGCATCATATTGAGATTTTGCCTCAATATTTTTTCCATTACATTCTTGTGTTCTTTTATTTTTCTATGTTGTTTTTCCAACCAACCGATACTAGAACCTTGATTTAACTTCGAGGTGGATAGGGGTGGGAATAGGTCAGGCTAGGCCAGACTTTGAAAGGTTTGAGCTAGGCCTACGATTTATTTTTTCGGTCTAAGCCTGACCTACGACCTATCATAGGCTTTTTTTTCGGTCTAGCTTGGCCTTTTTAATAGTTTGGTCTGGCCTGGAAGCCTTTTTAAACGAATCCATTATTACCTCTTAAACAAATAAGGAACAACTATTGAGTGATTGACTAATTAATTGGTTACCGAATATAAAACGACTACCATATATAGAACCGCTACCGAATATGGAACGACTACTGAATATGGAATGATTACTAAGTGATTGCCTAATTGATAGAATTAAAAATAGAAAATAATATTATTAATATATTAATAATAAAAAATAATATTAATAAATAATAAATATATATAGGTCGGCCTGTTAGATCTAATAGCCTTTTTTATAAGCCTTAACCTGACCTATTTAAATAAATAGGCTTTAAAAACAGTCTGAGCCTAGCCTTTTTATTAAATAGGCCAGGCTAGACCATAGGCCCCTATGGACGGCCTAGCCTATTCCCACCCCTAGTGGTGGAGAGTGAGAGTGAGATCAAGGTATTTGGATCAAGTATACGATGTGAGAACTCATATTTGATAGATATATTGTTGGAATTTATGTGTGAGCGGAAGTCTCGCATTTACTATGAATGGTATAAAAGTTGGATATATAAGCGAGGTAACTCAATCATATTTCCAATATCTTAAAATTTTAGGTGGAGATGTGGTATCTCTATATCTTGGTGGTCCTGGTGGATCGTTGACATGTTGTTGCTCTTAACACTTATTCAATCTCCCCGACAAGTGATATTAGAGTTTTGATTTGATGACAGTAAATTATTGGCATGCTTTGTGGTTACATATTGTTTGATCTTCTACGTTGAAAAAATTATGATACCATAAAAGTGAGATTTTGTATAAGTTATAATCAGAAAATAGTTGATACTTAAGTGATCAACTGTTACTCATTTGTCTTTCTTGGGGACTTGAGGCATAATTTAGTATAAAGTACATTGTCAAGTTCTTAAGTATTTTGAAGTGTGACATAAAGAAAATTATGGAATAATCAATTTTGACTAATGAAAAATACAAGTGAATGATATGTTGATACAATTTGGATTACACATGACATTGAAAGAAAACATTTTCAACATGAACAAGTAAAGGTACTATATTTGATTCACTTGTGTTTATCTAAGAATATTCTTATAAATATCTAAGACATATCTTTAGCCAAATTTCTTTAGGAGAAACTTGAAAGGCTATATTAGACAAATGATATCTCAAATCGGTTGTTGTTGATAGAGCAGTTTCAAAACTTACACATGAATGTTAATATGAAAATATTTTATCATCTTAGTACTCTCAATGATATTGTGTTTGAAGTATAATCTATTGAAGTTAAGATTGATGATGAAGATAAAGCACTAAGACTCATATGGTTCGTTCCTTTCTTATATGTGCTTATCAAACCTAATTTGATATATGGAAGGGAAACTTTGAGCTTTAAAGGAGTTGCTAGTAAAATTATTTGTAAAGAAATAATATTGAAACTTGAGGAAACACTTCGTCAAACTCAACGTTGGTAGTTAGAGGTGCATCTTATGTGAAGTAGAGCCATAAAATGAATATAAAAGATAATAAATAGGTTATGAGTCAAATGCTAGCACGTCTTTCTCGTCACGGGAGATAATGATATTCTCTAAAAAATGGGAAGTATGTCTTACTGAGGAGCCATGAAATAAGAAAAATTATTTCTAACGAATTCAAATTAGTATTCATAGATTAATTGACATTGATTTACATTGAAGAACTTTATGAGAAAACCAACATGAAAGTTTGCACCATAATTTTTTTATCCAATTATTTACATATAAAAAATTCTTGAAGCTATTTATTTTCAAGATGACTATATTCTTTAAGATGACGTATAGATAATTTCTTTGAACTATATAATTCTTGATGTAGACAATAAAAATTAAAAATATAAATTTCAATAAAGGTGCAAATTACTAGAGTTGATTAAAACATCTTGAAACAAGTTCGACACTATTCAAGATGATTAAGAAAGATGGTAGATGTCGACACCTAATTTTGTTCTCTTTTCTTGATATTCATAACAAAATTAAATAAAAGGGGTGTTTTTGACTTTTTATCCTAACTTTCATTTTTTTTGTTCAATATATGATTTTCATTTAATTTTTGTGTGTGTGTGTGTGTGTTAGGATTTTTATTTATTACATTTTTGGTCTAATAATAACATGGTAATTGTAGTACTCCAATTTTGTCAATTTTAGTTAAAAATAAATAAATAAGGAAATATGTATTTAAAAAAACAAATAAAAATAATTACAATAAATAATTTCATTATGTCGCATAAATTTACAATTTCAAATCTAATTACAATTCTAAAATCAAATCAAATTACAATTTACAATTACAATCAAATTTAAACCAATTTAAGTCAGCCTGCTTTGGCTCTGTTTTGTTGTTGTCCTTATTGCTGCCTTTCAGTTCCTGATGCAATATCTTGGTTAAGGCACTAGCCTTTGTTTTTGAACTAATTAGAGAAACAAAAAAAATATAATTTTTAAGTCAGTCTTGGTACACATTATCCAGAACAAAAAGACAAATTTTTTAGTTTAAAAAAAAGAAACTAAAAGACAAATAAAAGCTCAGCAATGAACAAATCAAAACAAATAAGCTAAAACTATGAAGGTATCAAAGGTGCAGAAAAGTGCATATGATGAGAAAAGAAAACGAAACATCAAACAGGAAATTGATGGAGAAGGACCAAGGCAAGCAAGAAAGCAACTAAACAGATAAAAACTTTATATATACACCTTATCAAATTTCAAAAAAAGGGGGAAAAGAGAAAAGATCTAAGATGAACTCTACTAAAAAACACACATACAAAGAAGGAGGGGGAGAAACAAAAAATAAAAGAAAAATAAAACAGAGAAGAAAACTATTATGAGGTTTCAATCGAGCTGCACACCGTCGTGCACCGCCATCTCTATCCCCACCGTGGCCTATGGTATCCGGAAAGGCATGTACTTTCTCCCTTCTTCATGTTTGCTTTTCTTTTCAAACTATGTGTTACTAAAACTGCAAATTTCTTTATATTAGAAAGAAAAATTGAAACTAGAGTTTGAGTGATTCAAAAAAAATAAAAGTTTTTGTTTTTCTGCTATCAATGCTTCTTGTCTGAAGTGTGGTATGGTTATGCTTTGCTTAAAATCTTTTTCATTTGACTTTTATTTGATTTTTTATTAAAAACGTGATACAAGTTGTATCCTTATTGTTTCTCAGGCTTTTAGCATATAGACGTGACCGCACTACTTTTCCTACACATTAGCTTAGCTAGTAGTTAGCTTAGTTACTAATGAAGCATTTATGTTTATTCTGATACTTCATGCCATAAGTCATTGTGTTTCATGGATGTAACTAACAATTAATTAATGGGTATATGTAACTACTAGTTATCCTATTTTATTTTCATCGATAAAATATTTTAATAAATTTTGTTTTAGTTTTATTTTTGTGTTATTTAACATTAAAATGAATTTTGTTTTCATTATTTAATTAAAATTGGTGGAGCTGTGTATTTTTAATATTAAAATGAATTTTATTTCTATCACTTGTTTAACTAAAAGATGTATTAAAATGAGCTTCCACATGTATATTATTTGATTAAAATATATTTTTGTTTATTTAATAGATCAAACTACAAGTTTATATATTTCTTTCACTGTTATTTTTATTTTTTATTATTACTGATTTTATTTTATATAATTATTTGAATTTATTTATTATGCAACATCAAATTTTAATTCTCAAAAAGAAAACAAAATTAAAATATAATCAAATATTAAAAGAATGTGACTTTCTTTTAATTTTTATGAGTTGTTAGGAGACAAGTTGTGACACTTTGGTAGTTCTAAAACTCATTTTGGTAAACAAATTAATCAATAGAATTCTTCTTAGAAAATAATTAAAGGTGACATATTTTTAATCTTTGAGTTGTTTGGACACATGTGGTACAACTTAATAATTTTAAAACTCTCTTTATTTATTTATTATTATTTTTATATAAATTAATATAATATCAACGTATAAATTTGATGTGGTATTATTTTTTATCTTTGAGTTGTTAAGATACATATTGTACAACTTGGTGTTTTTTTTAAAATTCATATATAAACCAAAAAATAATTTAAAGTATTCTTATAAATATTAATTAGATGAGACATCTTTTTATTTTTTGAGTCTTTAAGACACAAGTTGTACAGTTTGATAGTCTTAAAACTCATATTTCAAAATATATTCTTTTTCCAGTCGAACAAATTCATTTTCCTTTCTCGTCAAAAACATTTTTTTTATATAACAAAACCCATTTTCTTTTTAAAAAAAAATAAACACATCCACATTTTCTACCTAAGAATTACGTAGCTTTGATTTCTCCATGGAAGATACGTAAGAGTAAGATCACATTCTTGTCAAGCACATAAATAAAAATTTCTTTTTTTTGTCCTTTATTTATTAAGTACATATTTATTTCAAAATCTTATTTTAAAAATAGTAATAATTGTTATTCATATTTAATAATAAAGAAAAATAAATATACTTAAGTTAAAATTAATCTTGTACAATTAATTAATGGTAACTGTTTTTAACGAATGTCGTAGGATGCTAATACCTTCCCTACGCATAATCGACTCCCAAACTCAAAATTTGGTTTCAAATACCACTTTCTTTCATTTATTTTTTATTTTTAAGGGTTTTTCAATATTTTCTTTTATTTTAAAATAAATTTTGGTGGCGACTCCATTGATTTTGAGAAACACTCGAAATTTTAGGCTGTGACAGTAATAAAAAATAATTCAAAACCTTTTATTTTTATTTAATAGAAAATAAAGCAAAATTAAACATAAAATTTATAAATTTGTGATTTTTTGTTGTAAGTTAAATATGGATGATTTTAATTTGATTAATTTATATTTAATATGATTTTTGAAATTTGAGGAAATTTTTTAAAGGAAAAAGTAAAACTCATGGATTCAACTTAATTAGTGATAATGTTAGACATTTATATATAAAAATTACATAAATCTAATTTGTTAATATAAATAAAAGTGTTATGAGACTTTCACCGAAAAAAGAGCAAAAAAGGGAAGAAGGATAGATTAAATAGAAATCATTTTTAAATAGAGATCGATTTTAGGTGTTTGAATCAGTCCACCAAAAAATCACTACTAATTCTCTGTTGTGCCATTTTTACACAATCTTCTTTATAATCACTAATTTTAAAAAAAAAAAACAAACAAAAATCAGAGAGAGATAAAAGGACGACATATTTTATTAATCTAAATAACACATTTTATTTTTTTTGTTATTTTTTTGGATAATATAAATAATTAGTTTGTATACAATTAATTATAGGTTAACCATTTTAACCGCAATGTAGGATGATAATATTTTTTTTACTCGTAATTGACTCGTTAATTCGAGATTTTTAATTTAGATTTTGTTCATTTTTTTTTTTAATCAAATAAAATTGATGGAGACTCATACTTATTTCACATAGAAATTACAAACGACAATAATCAATACTTAATTTATGTGAAAAACACTTTTAATTTATATATGATTTTTTTTTCAACAATAATAACTATATTCTTAGCTGTTTAGATCATAACTTAAAAACTACTTTTAACTCCTTTAGCAGTTCATTCTTAATGATTATTACAAACAATGAAAAAGTTGAACAAATCTTATTTTAGACATTAATTATTTGATTACGAGAGAAAACAAGAAAATGAAAAACTCTAAAATTGGAGAAAACAAGAAAAGATCCAAGTCAATAAGTCACCACCAAGACCCAAAACAGTCATCATCAGTCTTCAAACCTCAAAACCATAGAAGCCTCCTCGTACAAATCAAATCATTTCTATCTTTTAATTTTTTCCTTTTCTTTTCGGTCATATATTACCGGCTCAATATAATAATACCACTAAAATAGTCATTTTCTATCTTTAAATAAAATATTTACTTTAACACAATACCATTATAATAAAACTTTAATGAATAAAAATATTTTATATTTTAATATATCTAAAAGTTAAAAATAATAAAATTTTATTTAAAATTAATATTATTTCAATAAATGTTAAATCAATTAACTTTGTTATAAACTAAAAAAAATTTTACAAAATTATTTATATTAAATTAATACATGATTTTGTAGTTTATATTATTTAAAAGAATGTTTTCGATAATATTTTTATAAAAATAATATTATAAACTTTTAAAAAACGTCTTATTAAAATTAAATTTAAACTTTGCTATACGTTGTGCCGGCGGCTGTGAACACGGATTCCAAGTAAAGTAACATATTTGTGTATTTTTGTAATTTTTATTAGTCAAAGGTAGATTTCTGATTATAACAAGAGCAATTATATATATATTTTTCGTATAAAAAAAAACTTATATTCCATGATAAATAATAAAAAAAATTGGCCACCGACCCATTTGGCAATTGGAGAATGAAGTGTGGCATGCATGACCACATGTCTCCTTAGCGGCTATTCCACAAAAGGAAATTTGAATCCCAACAATCATTAAATCTCTCTCTACAAGGAAAATATATTGATTTTTTTCCACTAAAATGTTATTCCATCCGTCTCGATCTTTAATTTTTTGAATATTTAACTTTTTCTTCAAAATGTTCTTTTCTATACAAAATTAAAATACAATTATAATTTTTAAAAAAATTTAAAAATATATTAGATAAATTTTATTTTTAATTAGTAAATAAAAAATATAAACAATTGAACTATTTAAAATTTATTACTTTTTAAATTGTCCAAAATTACGTTCGAGAATAGAGAAAGTAAATATTTTTTAATCTCATTTTTTAATATAAATATCTATATTTTCTTTTTATAGAGTAAACAGTAAATAAATTTATTTATAACTAT
This sequence comes from Cicer pinnatifidum, assembly GCA_037974775.1. Taxonomy (NCBI): domain Eukaryota; kingdom Viridiplantae; phylum Streptophyta; class Magnoliopsida; order Fabales; family Fabaceae; genus Cicer; species Cicer pinnatifidum. The sequence continues at coordinate 7,577,464 of JBBPBR010000008.1, forward strand.
TATATTTTTGATTCGAAATATAGCATTCAATTTAACAAAATTGATATTTGTTACTTGAAAT
>JBBPBR010000008.1:7605085-7635694 GCA_037974775.1 Cicer pinnatifidum
ATAAAAGAATTTATATAAATGAAATATATTTTATAATTAAAATCAATAAAATTAATTATTTTTTTAACAATAGTGTGCAATTCAAATAATGAGGAATTTAAAATTAGGTGAGAAGGCATTAGATTTGCTGATAAAGAGTTTGTTTAAGATTTTTAAAAATTGATTTTATTTTTATATTTAAAAATAATAATTTTTATGATAAGTTACTTAAAAATAGTAGAAGTTGTCTTAAACTCATTTGTTATTAATTAAAAAAATAATTATGACATATATTTATTATTAAATATTTTAACATGATAAAAATTATAGCAAATAAATAAAATACTATAAATAATATTTTAAGGTAGATTATTTAAAATAATTTTTCATTTAAAATTTTATTTAGAAAAAAATTTATAACAAAAAATAAAAATACTACAAAAATCAGTTTTTTAAACATCTAATGCAAAGAGACATTTATTGAGTGACTGATTATGATGGGTAACATGTTAGGTGCGCTACTTAAATATGCATTTATTTGTAGTCGCTAATTTTTGCATACAGTTTTTACTTTTTATTTTTGTTATAAAGGATACCACAAATCTATTATCTCTCTCAATTTTGTTTTCAACAATGCAACTTTATTTTTTTTTCATTCATATTATTAATTATTAAATAAACTAGTGTACTTCATAGGATAGAACTAGAATTTCTCTTTCCTTAGCAATGGCAAAAAATGACTTGAAGCTTTTGGGTGCTTCGTTTAGTCCATTTGCAGTGAGGGTAAGAATTGCCCTTAACATAAAAGGTTTGAATTATGAGAACATTGAAGAAACCTTGAATCCCAAAAGTGACTTGCTTCTTCAATCCAACCCTGTTTACAAGAAAATCCCAGTTTTAATTCATGAAGATAAACCTATTTGTGAATCTGGAATCATAGTTGAATATATTGATGAAGTTTGGAAAAATAATGGTACTCCCTCTATCCTTCCTTCAAATTCTTATGACCGAGCCAATGCTCGATTTTGGCTTGCCTACATCGATGACAAGGTATTTCAATATTCCTTATCTATTTTTACTAACCTTTTTTAAATTTTATATTTATTTATTTTTGTTTTTTGAGCATTTAATTTTTATGAGTAAAATCATTACAAAACTTTTACCTGAAATAGTTATTGGTGAAGGAAAAATCAAACCCAAACACTATGTTGGCTAGAGATATGACAATAAGGGTCAAAATGTAAAACCTAAAATGATAATAGAGTATATCAATTGGACCATCTACCGTTCATATACACAATTATAAGGGTCAAGATGTATTTAGTCATTGAAAAATGTTTAACTTAAACTTTATACAAAATATTTTTTTTTTTGTCATAAAAGTAGCAAAAGTTATGTATTTATAGTCCTAACTAATTATGTGTTGAATCATATTTTGAAAAACTTCATTATGTATTTGTTGTAAAATTATGGTAGTTTGCCGTAATGTTGTCAATTTTATTCTGAAACCAAACATACTAAACAAAAATAAAAACTTCTAGAAAAAGTAATTTTGTATGGCTGAATTTAAGATTTAAACTTAGATATTCATTTCCTCTATTTCCAACTAAATCTTGTTTCTCAATGTTTTTGGTTTCAATTGGGAGAGTAGTGGTTTAATTCCATGCGAAGTGGTTTAATTGCACAAGATGATGAGTCAAAGAAGAAGTATATTGAACAAATGGAAGAAGTGCTTGTGAGGATGGAAGAAGTGCTTAACAATTCCAATGAAGGAAAAGAGTTTTTTGGAGGAGATAAGATTGGAGTTATTGACATTGCTTTTGGGTGCTATTTGAGTTGGTTTAGGGTCACTGAGAAAATTATGGGAATTAATTTGCTTGATGAAACTAAGACTCCTGCATTGGCAAAATGGATTGAAGCTTTTGCTGCTCATCCTGCTGTGAAGGGAATTCTACCAGAAACTGAGAACCTTTTGGTGTTTGCTAAAGGTTTTGTTCAAAATTTGCTTGCTGCTACTCCTAAGTAAATGGAAATGTAAGATAAGAAATTGTTATCTAATTTCCTTTTCATTGTCATCAATGTACTCATCATGGACTTGTATGTGAGAATTGAATAATAAAATGCATCTTCAAATATCAATAAATTATGAAATGTTTGCTTAGTATTATCTGTATTTTTTTATGTTTTCTTTGTTGATATGTAAACAGATACTTCCTTAAAATTTAGTCAATAATTGATGTATCTGATTCATGTCTCTTATAAAAAAAACCAGAGAGAATATTTGTTATGAGGAGTTATAGTGTACACCGAGAAGACAAGGTCAATTGCATAAGTTGCAACAAATACCACATTGTGACATGCAAAAAATAGTTGATAGATTCAATGATTTTGTTGTAAACTACAAGCACACTAGGAAGCCCTCAAGAATTATACTAGGCACAAATGAAACCAATCCAACACAACATTCAGATTTACATGAACTAGTAAAGTAATTGCAAACACTGCACCCAATAGAACACTGTTATGTAGTAATGCATGAAAAACAGATTCGTGTTCAAAGCCACAATTTGCAAAAACCAATTATTGCATACATGAGCAACAAATCAAAATGTAAAGTACAATGCACTGTATGACAGCAAACATGGTAATGGCATAAACTAGACTGCAAAAAATTCACTAAATTGCAGCAAGAATTATGTGCAATAGATAGAATTATATGACACCCAAATAAAGCAACAGAGTAAAAATTAACAATTATGGAGTTTTGTCTAATAATGACTTACTGAGAAAGAGACGTTCTTTTTACTATCATCAATCCAAGAATTTTAGATTCGGTTACAAAAATAGATAACCTCTTAGTTCTTGCCGCTTCCAATGTTCAAGATGAACGATCACAAAGAATCTACATCTTCATCACTCTATTTTCTCTCAAACCTTTGATCCCTGGTTCTATGATTTTTCTTAGTTCTCTCTTTTGACTCAATAATGGCGTTTACCCAATTTTCTTCTCTCTAATTTTCCCTCTTTTCCCACTGTTTCCATTTTCTCTTAAGCTTCCTTTTCTTCTCACAGTTCTCCTTTTTTTCTTCCCTGCACCGATTCCTTTCTCAAAAGGTGCTGCAATCTCACTCTTTTTCACTTATGCCAACATGTTACACAAGATTCCCCTCCAAATACCAAATTTATACTTGAACCTTGATCTAGAAATAAACATAGTGAACACCTTCACACTGTCTTTATGTAATTCCTTTATCCTCAATCACCAAACTCATCCAAATGACTTACCTTGAGTTGCCTTGGATTCCAACTCAAGATCAAACTGATCTACAAAAGCCATAAAAATCTTTATCCAATAGTACTTTACCACAGTTGAGAATCTATCTCAAAGTACTCAAACCTATCAAAATGACTAAACCCCTTAGTTGCAAATACCTTTACTTTTCTTGAAGATCTACTTGCATCCAACAACCCTATTATTCTCAAGTAGTTTCACAAGCTTCCAAGTATATCCTATTCAAAAGCTTCATTGCTTGCAACTAATTCTGACATTCTTTGCTCTCTGTATATTACATACTTAATTATTAGTTATTATCTTAGGCTAGTCTATTAGGCCCAATTCATTTTATTCAGTTTGTAATTCTGTTTCAAGACACATGTGTATATATACCTCTGTTTCCTTCAATAAAAAGATGTAAGCAATTTTGCCAATTCCAATTATCATCTTTGTAACACTGTAACCTCTCTGAAATCCATCGACTTCAAATCTTCAATTTCTCCAACCACATTTATAGCATAGTAGATAAAGTCTTCATTATATCATATATCCTAGGGGGTACAATGTTCCTTTAGTCCTATCTTTAGTCAACTAATAGTCTTATTCTACTTATGGTTAAACTGTTGCTTTCACTAAATTTTTTACAGGTTTCCTCTCTAATACATCGGTAGGAGTGTAACAGCCCAACCTCACTGACCAACCAATACTGTTATTAACGATTCTCTCGCTTCTCCATTTCACCATGTTAGAAATTAACGAATTTTTGCTTTTCATAGTAATCAAACTCGATACATAAAAAATAAATACCATTGTTCATTCATTTCCATATTTCTACTACCAATTAAGCTCAATTGGTAGTGAAAACGAACAAACAATAATCGGTGGAGTAAGACTCTTACAAGGAGACTCCACACCTAAAACCCGAGAGTTCTCCTTCAAATATTTTGAACTACTTCCTTAAAGGCCTTTACACATCATCCTCATTTAGATCTCATAAAATGTAACATCCCTACTTATGAAGCATCTTGATTCTCCAGCATCTAACTTCCACAATTTGTAGTATTTCACACTCTCTAGATAATTAGAGTAGTATGTCGGTTTACCGCTCCATATTTCCATCAGTTCTTGAATTCTTACTTGAAGCTTCACCTCAGAAATTATAGCATACACATCACTCTCTTCAAAATAGTAATATTCTTGTGTTACTTGCAAAATATATTATTTTTACATGGAAAATATATTATTGATTTTGATGTTGCCTGCCAAATATATATTTTTTACAAGACAATCATAATCGGATCGTGACGTACTAACAAATGTCACGTGATCATTGATGTTGTGGCACCAAATGACACATCTATATTGCTATGTATATGGTATTGGTAGTGTTGAGGTGTTAAGCAAATTCCACACGGTGTCATTATCTAACGATACCTTTACACATAACACAATCGGACATGAAGTGATGACATGTTTCTCTATCGATTATCTAGTGCAATCAACATTTTATAAAAACTAAAATTAAAATTCATTTGATTTTTATTTTTATGAACTAAATGTATATTTAAACTTTTAAAAAATAAATATTATATGACAAAACTTATTTATAAAATAAAATAAAATTTGAAAGTAACTGAAAAATGAATAGAGATCGTTATCTAAATTATAAGTGAAGATTAATTCTGTAGATAAGGATTTAATTAACATTAGTTGTAGAATTTTTTTTGAAAATATAGGTACAAAAATTAGGATCAAATTAAAATTGAAAAAAGAAAAGTTGTAAAATTGACGAGAAGAAAGAGACAGAGGGTGTGACGAGGATTGCTATTAAAGAAACTAAAAAACCACACGATCTTGTTACTGACGGTTTTTAACTTTAGAATCATAAAACAAGACATAGCAGAAGGGTGTGGAAAAACAATGGAAGGAACGATCAAATTAGACGGTTGTGGGTACGAGGTTACAACTTCATCTCACCTCTGCGTTTCAGTCATTAACTCCTACTACCATCAGGTTCGTGTTTCACATCATCCTTTTCTTCTTCTTTTTCCCTTTTTATTTTATTTCAAAAGTGTTTCGATATTCTCAATGAAGGTTCTGAGCTACGGTAGAGAGAGATGTGTGATTCTGGAAGCAGTGGTCCACGATAACTACTGTGTATTAGCCAACACCTTAGTAGCTCATTTTTTCTACTCCTCTGATTCTTCTAAAGCTACTTCTTATCTTCATACCGCTAAGTCCCACCTCGTAAGTGTAACCTCTCATTTATTTTTCTCTCCTTATAAAATAATAAAGGCAAGAAATGTTTAGTCCTAATCGTTTTTCATTTCCCACACAATTAATCTCTAGTTTAGTTTGGTGTGTTAGGAGGGTTCATATAGTCCATGAGTATCGAAATTATAATTATACAAGTAAACATTCATTTTGGTCTTTAATTGTGTAACATTTATTTTGGTCTTTAATTGTGTATGAAACTATGATCATTGAATGTATCAAAATTATGTAAAATACCTTAATGTGTGATTTATTAGTCATTTTGATCATTGAATGCATCTTTCTTTACTTAATTTAGTCCTTGTCAAATGTGTCTTTTGTTAATCAATTTAGTCCATAAAATCACAAACTAAAAAATACTTGGAGATGTATTTGTAACTTCGATGTACTCAAGAGCTACAGTGACATCGTCTCACACATTCAAAGACAATAATGATTGTTTACTAACTAATTTGAACACATTTGAAGATTAAATTGATTAATGATAGACACATTCAATGATGTTTTTGTAACTTTGATTAATTCGAGAACTATATAGTCACTACACCTAACATATAGGACAAAAATACTATTTACTCTTTTTTTAATTACAATTTTAGTCTTAAAGTTGCAGTTTGTAATTTTGGTCCGACAGTTTACCAAAATCTACAATATTTGGAGACCAAAACTGCAAAAAATCCACAATTTGGGAATATTAAGTGTGGTTCAAATTAGAGCAACTAAAATTGTGAATTTAAAAAAAAACTACAATTAAAGAATTTTTTTTGACGGAGTACAACTACAATTAAAGAAAATTCATACATGGTTAGGATTTTGATGGTACAGGAACATGCCACCTTGTACGAGAAACTAGTTTTTGATGTCATCAGTTATTTAATGTCAGGAGATAGAGACGATGAAGTAGCTGTTGAGTTGCATTCTAAGGTGAGTAACTTTGCTGAGCCCTTAAATAATAGAAAAATGTTTGGTGTACACCCTTATGGACTATTTTTATCCTCAATATGATACTAAATTTTTAGGACACTTGAATATTTGGGGAACTATTCACACAATATATTCATAATCTTTTAAGACACATTCATGGTTCAAGCTATTTGTACAGTGTTAAAATCAGTTTCCTTGAATTCATGTATATTTAAAGGTGATAACATTGACACTTTAGATCGAAGGCTTGAAATTACTTTGACAGAAGATTTTGATCCTTTGTTATTCATTTGTAGAAACTGAATTTGATCAAGTAATTTACATCATATATTATACATCATTCCTTCAGTGAGTTCTCTCTAAAGTGGCGAGCTTAATGCATATTGCGTACCGCACTTTTTTTCTTACTTTGTTGCCTGCTCTATGCTTTGAGATTCATCGATGTTTCTATTCAAATTCTATTTTGATTAACAGGACTTGTTTTTTGTTTGAAGCTTCTGAAGGAGTTCCCAAGAGATTTGGTTTCTCTAAAGAGAGCACAAATCTTGTGCTTCTACATGGGTCGGCCTGATCTTTCTTTATCCCTTGTTAATCAGGTTACTTTTCAATTACACAACATTTCTGTTTCATTTCTTCTACTGTTTGTGAAAACAAATATATGTTTTTAACGTTTAACATAGCATGTTAGTGTTTATTTTTATTGAACATAAGTTTTTATCATTCAAACTTCAAACTGTTGCCAAACTCCAAAATGAGGAACATTTCTCATTCCTGTCACCAAACCAAAATATAACCAACCTACTTCGTAATTTGCAGATTGACATATTTTTCTTGGTTTGTATTTATTATTATTATTGAGTACCTTATCCTTTTAATTTTCACAGGTTCTACCTCAAAACGAAGGAGAAAGTTACATATATGGCATGCTTGCTTTTCCTTTGTTGGAGCTTGGAAAAATGAAAGATGCTGAGAAAGCTGCCAAAAGAGGATTTGAAATCAACAAGAAAGATGGCTGGTCACAGCATGCTGTAGGTCAATGTATTTGTCAAAAATTGGAATGCTCATTCTACCTTTATAATAGTACTTACATAATGCTATCTTTCAAGTTATCTTAACAATTATGATTTTTGAATACATGACTCCTATGAAGCATCGACATAAACACCTAACATAACACTAACACGTAGATATCTGAAATAGTTTGAAAAAATTAGAACTTAATGAATCTATTTACATGTGTTTGTGTCAAACACCAGACACGTTTTCAATTTGAAGTGTCGGTGCTACATAACTTGTCTCTTCTTGTTTACATTGCAGTATAAACTCAATATCTTAGAAGTTCCCTGTATTTATTATGAATAAAAAAAAAGTAATAGGGCTGGAGTAACATCAATCAATTAACCCTTAATTAATTTGGAGATCATGTCAAGCTTTAATTCTAGACTTAATAAAGTTGCAGTTTATTTTTGTTGGTCTTTAACCCTCTGGTTTGCTGGTTCCCAGTGGAAATAGGCCTTAATAATCTGGAGTTCAGCTGACGGGAGGTAAGTAAAGTCTAGCCAATGATTGTTACAGCTAGGCTTTGAACTTGGGTACTCCTAACCGATTCGTCCTTATGAAACTGTTTGAAATGTGTTTCAACAACAACTTCTTGTAAATTATGACCTCAAAAATTAATGTAATAATTAAATTTTGTTCTGCAGTTATGCCATGTTCTTCAATACGAGTGCCGTTTTAGAGAAGCTGTTAAGTTCATGGAAGAATGTTCATCATCATGGAATTCTTCTTCATCTTTTATGTAAGCATTTTATTCATTTGATAATGGCTTTGTCTCACTTTTGTATTAATCATCTAAAGAGTTCTCATTCTTTCAGGTTGACACACAATTGGTGGCATGTTGCCCTTTGTTTCTTAGAAGGTGACGCTCCAATGCAAAGAGTGCTCGACGTATATGATAATTATATATGGAAGGAGTTAGAAAAACCCGATGCTGCAGTTCCTGAGGCACACAATTTTATTAACTTTGTTACTTGCTACTAATACTTTCTCATTTTCTTCTCTTTATCATGAATTCTGATATTATCTGAACATAGGTTTACTTAAATGCTGTGGCTCTGCTTCTGCGGTTGTGTGTACGCGATGAATTGAACTTCTTCGGCGATCGGCTCAAGATGCTTGCAGATCGCCTAGCTGACCAAGTATGTTAAGATACACATTGCATTGTATATTTTTTATGATTAGGAATCAAACTCGATCAAATATGGTTTACAATACTAATACACACTGTGCACCAACCACTTGCGTCTGACCCTGGTGTTACAATGCATGATATATAAACTGGAAATGTTAATTTGTATTCTCAACCGTTGTGCGTTTTGGTTGGAGTAGATACTTTGAGAATCAGACTTAACATTAAATTAGTGATACTTCCCATTCACAATTTGGACGGGAAAATAATTATAATAATATGAATTTGTGACTAAAAGTAGAAAGAAGAGAAGTTACTATCAAATATCCCTAAATTAAACAAATATATTAAACAAGATCAAACTATTTCTAAGTTCATAAATTTATAATATTCAAGAGGAAATGTACATGAGAATAAAACGTGTGGGTTCCAATAAAATGAAGGCTTGTTTGTTACAAATTATAAAAAGGTGATTTTGGTATTCAATAATTTAGAGATCTTTAAGAAAAGCGTAAGTTATTTTGTATATATATACTATTGTACAGCTTCTCATTTGAAGCAGTATTTTTTTTTAAATCCGTAACAGACGGATGAAAATGGTAAAAGTGATTTTTTCCTTTTTAAAACTGTAGCTTCTGTACAATACTTCAAGTATTATGTGGAAAAAACTTTCTTTTTTTATTTTTAGGATAATCATGCTAAATGTTTCTTTTACAATTCTTGGATGTATCCAATGTTTAGGCAAACTGGTATTTAGAGTGGCACCTTGATGTATTGACAGTTTGGGCTTTGGCAAAGACTGGACAAATTTCTAAGGCAGAAGATCTTCTCAAGGGCTTAAAAGACAGGTGAAAGTCTTATTTACATATAGTGTTTTAGATACAGTTTGGTATGAATTGTGATAACATGTTGTCTTACTGTAGGCTTTCAAGGATGAATAAAAAGAAGCAACAAATAATGCAGATAGGAATGATGGTATGCTTCAGTTGCAAATTCCATGATTATATAAAAATTGATTATCGTAGTATGCTAAATTAATTAGCACATACCTTACTTAACCTAGTAAGCATTGACACAGACATCGGACGTGACACTGACATGTCGATACCGATAAAGTTTAAGTAATTAAATACAACTACATGCACATCTCCAATTCAAAGTTTCGGTGCTACACTGATCTTAACTAACATGTTACAGAATTTTGTTGAATTAGCAATGCTCATTCAAGTGGACTATTTTGATTTTTCTTGGTTAAAATTCTTGCTTGCATTTCTTCATTTCAACCTAGCTTGCAGAAGCACTATATGCATATGGAAGAGGTAACTATAAACACGGATTGGAATTACTTGGTCCAGATTTTGATGCCAATGATTGCAAGGTTTATATTAATTAGACTTCTTAATTCTTCAGTATTGTGGCTTCATTTGTTTCTTATTTTGGAATTAATAATGTCAATCATGCTTCTGTGAAGGTAATTGGTGCATCTGATGAACAAGTTGATGTATTCAATGAAGTTTGGTACATCATGTTTCTGAACAGCGGAGACACGACCAAGGGTAAAATCTCAAACTTTTTGTCTAATTTTTCAAAGTCAACTTCAATTATGACAAATTTTAAATGCAGCAATTGAAGTGATTGAGAAGCGAATCAAGAAGAGAGACGGCACTGCTTTCTTATGGCGTCTGTTGGTACGTCTTGCCTTGCAATTGAATCCTTTGATTATGGTTTTATAGAATTGAATTACAAAGACACAGAAACCAAATACAACATTGACACTTAGACACAGATAATAATTTAAGAAAATAGAAGTGATTAAATGTAACTACATGTATCAGTGTCATGTCATTGTCAGACACGACACACATTTAATAGCGGTAATGTGACATAGATGACATATCTCCCTTACAAGGCACCATATTCACTCTCTATAAAATATTGAAAGCTATAATTTATTGATACATCTATAGTTAGATTTATTAACACAGAAATGGGGATTGATTTGATTTGATTTCAGGAGAGAGGATACAAACTAGCGAAGAGACCAGAAGAAGCTGGAATTGCAAATGAGAAGGCCAAGGTTTTGGAGAGTGCTTATTTTTAATTAAGAGAATAATCACATAATCAAAACATATCTAGTTCTTTGTGAAATATGAATGCATAAGCTACCAATACAAAAAAGCGAGTCCTTAGCTTGGTGCAACATATTATAATGAAATAAATGTAACTCATATATAGTATATAAAAAAATTAATGCAACTCACGAATCATGAGTTATGACAATGACAATGATGCTTTGCTTGTGGTTGGTTAGGAGGCGCCTCCTTCCCCTCCCTTTTTCATGAATGAAAAATTGAGTTCATATCTTGAACGCTTTTAGACCATTTATTTTTCTCGAACGTTTGTCTTTAAATGAGTTCCAGTGCCCCTAACACAGGTCTTACTTTAGTAAAACCAATTATTTTTTAGTAGTATTTATTAATATAATATTAAGAGACATTGGTTTTGAGTCTCTTGTGGAAGGGACTTAAAAAAAAGTTAAGGGTCAACAATGATGCTCTTAGAACTTGTTTTATTTTACAAATTGATATTCTGATTAGTTTTATAATAGATGATCTATAGTGGATCACTATTAAAAAATTATTATAAATTCTTATGACAAATGTATTTCAATATTAAAAAAGTTATTATAAATTTTTATGACAATAGATGATGTATTTCAAAAGTAAAAGTTTAATAGTTTGGGACCAGGATTGTCTAATTTTGTGGCGGGAAAAGTACTCTACGGTTGGATCAATTTGATGTTTCAAATATAAATATAGTCATGTGTCTTTATTTTTTTTTCTCAAATAAAAAATCAAAGATAAAAAATAGTAAACCGACTTAAATCGACCACCGTCGTTGACTCACACTGTTGTACCAACAAAAAGGTAAATCTCCCATTGTACCACTATCGTTGACTCACAACACCACCTTCGTCATTTAATTGACACCGTTGTTGCATTCGGACCAATGTTCACTCACAAATGTTGTCGTTATTAAATCAATCTTAAGATTTAGATGATGTTGTTTTTTAATTTTAAATAAAAATGAAATGGTAAATTGAATACGTAGGTAGCATTTTCATCTCCTCCACCATTCTACGAGTTCAAGATAATCGACCAAATGTGACCATCATGCACTCCAACCATTAGTGCCATCTCAATCAGACATTGGAAATAGCATGCGCGGAATTTCCAAAATATATAATAGCTATATTAATGTAGCAAAATTAAATAACTTAATGTATCACTTGGTCAAGTGGTTGCATGCTTGAGTTTAATTCAAACTAATGCATCTGTTAAGTTATCAAATGTTACAATATTTCTCAAGAGTTGTTTTCTTTCACCAATTGATATGAGTTTAAGAATTATTTTATTTCACCAATTGGTATGAGTATCTCTATAAATAGAGATACTTTAAAGGCAAAAAGAACAAGAGACAAACTTCATGTTACATGAGTCAAACATATGTAATAAATATTTCTAAGTCATTTCTTCTTTTCTCTAATACACAAGAGTAAATGAAAGAACTTTATTATGTAAACTATCATTGATCGATAAGCTTGATGTGAATGTACAATTCACTTCAAAGATTTCAAAGTATCCTGAAGGAGATTCGTCGGTTAACTCGTTTGCATCCAATATATATATAGATTGGTGGGAAAGAATCGAACCAATATCTTAGTGTGATACAGACGCTTTTAAATTTATTTGTGCAACATTTATCATTATCAATTTCATCAACTTCTTGTTCTAGATTTGTAGCATACCTCCAACAAAAGATCCAATAATCTTTAGATTTAATTTATGATTTTATTTATTAGGTTGCAACATCGTAGAAGAAAAATACCCATATGTAACTATGGTGAAAGGTACATACAATTAGTTTATAAGCGAATATGAATTAAATTTTAATACTTTAGAAATTAAATAATTATGCAATTCGGTGCTAATTTTTTTCATCATAATTGATTATTATAAAAGATTGAATTTACATTATGTGCTAATTTTCTTCATCAAAATTGATTATTATAAAGGATCGAATTTGCATTTAATGAAATTGGTTCAATTATTGTAATGATGTAGTACCGAATTTTATTTCAAGGCTTTGCTATGTTATTGCTATAGATTATATATGGAAGCACCAATTTTGAATGTTCATTTTACATATTAAAATTAATTAAGTTTTAATAAAATACAAAAGTTATGTGTGATTAAATTTAAAACTCAAAAGTTGTGTTTTACATAGTAGATAGAACCCTATAATATTGTCTTGATGGTTAGAATTCAAGCATAAAATTACATGTTTTAGCGCTGTAATTGATGCATAAAAGTTCACTATGCTTCTCGATTGATTTTTATGAATGATGGCTTGCCATATTCTTAGAACAATACATACATTAAAAAATTGTACTCTAAAATTTGTTAAAAAGAAATTGTGCATAAATGAAATGTTTTTGTGATATATATAAGACTTATCAATTTAAGCCTATATATAATTAGATATATGTTGTATTTAAATGCACTCATGAGTTGCTTTTACTTGTACCTGAATTCTAATTTTATCATTATGTGATAATTTTTAACATATAGAGCTTATATGTTAAATTTAACATGTAATAGAAAAAGGTTCATATATATACATGATTTAGAAACTACAAGTTTGAGAGTTTTATTAGAATGAATATGTTTGATTTATGATGTACATTTGTATGCTATTTTATTTTAAAAGTAATATATATTAAATTATCTTAAATATTAAGTTCATGGTTTTAATGATATCGTGTTTCATGCAACAAGTCTTAAAGTTACAATTGATTAACTCATCTTATATGTATGATAGTGTCAAAGTAATTAGCAATTTCTTGCTTATTTTAATATTAAAAATAATTTGAGTATATATTTTAAAATTATTGTAAGTTGACAAATGTTCATTGAAAAAAGTAACAAAAAGTTTTAATGATTTTATTCATTGTTTGTTATCTATTGTAATGTGATGACTCTTCATCATATGCATAATTTTTATTGATTTTAGTCTTATTTATCTTTAATCATTAGTTAATTTAATGAGTTATTTAATATATTTTGTTTATTTTAGTTATTTGATTTAATGAAATGTTTTTGTTCTTATTTGCTTAATTAAGTAGAGATTTTTCGTAGTTTTGCGTTGTTACTTTGTTTTAGTGCAGTGCTGAATTTTGGTGAGAAATCAACATGACCTATATGGAGTATTTCAGCCATATCTGGAGTTCTAGATGTCCAATTGGAGTCAATCCAAGTTCTAATGAAAGCTAAGATCCATATCTACAACTTTCATGAAGACACCGGGACCAAATTCAGACTCGAATGATAATAAAAATACAAAATACGTCAGACAACAGATGTTGTGCGTCTGGAGCGCGCCTGGAGCGCGCCCTGCGCGCCTGGAGCGCATTTCCAGCCATTCATTACTGTCAATACGCGCCCAGAGCGCAAAGACCGCGCCTGGGGTGCGTGACGCGCATCAGCATTCATAAAAACACAATTTTTTACTGTTTAGGGATCTTTTTGACTCTTGGGAAGTTGGGAGACTTGTGCCCTAACATAGAAACTCAAAGACGGCCGTTTCTAACGCGATTGGAGCAGTTTTATCAAGAATCATTCATGAATCCTTCTTGTAACTCTTCTCTAATCCCTATCTTTTGTATCTCTGTCATGAGTAACTAAACCCTATTTGTTAGGGATGAGTATAACCAGATGAAACCCTTATTTTTCTGATTTGATTTCTAGTTATATGAATGAGTTTATTGAATTATTTTTCTCATCTTTCTGCTTAATGCTTTTTATTGCTTGATCAACATTAAAATGTTATACGATTTGTATTTTGAAACGGAAGTGGACTTTACGAATGCTTGAGATGAGAAATTCATGAATTTGTAGTCTAGGAATAGATGCAGGTCATGAAACCAATTAAATTAGTTGCAAAGCAATAGTTTACAAAATAATTTCTATACGGTAATGCTTAATTCTAATCTTAAATCTACTAAGGAATTAGGGGTTACTTTAGAATTAAATGTTCTGTCACTAAGACATTAGGGCAAGAATAATAAAGAGAATTCGGTAATAATTCAATAAAGGAATTCAGTAACTAGGATCAAATTAGACACCAAGGTTGGATTCGAAGTGAAACTCATCCCTAACATTTTTCTCATTATAAAAGATCAATTTTATTACTGTTGTTAATTTTAGATATTATTTCAATCAACTTGGGAACCTTTTGTTCAATTTTAGTAATTAAATATAATTCAATAGTAAAACGCAATCCTTGAGTTCGACACTCGGTACTACCATTTTATTATTACTTGCAACGATTCAATACACTTGCTGAAACGCTGTCAAGTTTTTGGAAAAGTCAAAGACACACAATTGATGTTACAGTTTGCGGATCGCTCGATGAAACACCCCTACGGAGTGGTGGAAGATGTGTTGGTTAAAGTGGATAAGTTCATTTTTCCAGTGGATTTCGTGGTACTAGACATGGATGAGGACTGTGACATTCCTTTGATTTTGGGGAGACCGTTCTTAGCAACAGGGCGAGCTATGATTGATGTGGCAGATGTCACCTTAACCTTAAAAGTAAATAAAGAAATTGTCACTTTTAACATTTTAAAAGCCATGGAACATTCAAAAGAAAGAGAAGAGTGCAATCGAATTGAGATCTTAGATGCGATTGTCAACAAAGAAATGAAGCATCAAGCATCCAGTTTTCCATTAGAAAGAGTGTTATGCCTACTCCAAGACATTGTTAAAGAAAGTGAATATCAAAAGGCGGAAGAGGCCTTGGCCATGTTAGAAGCAGCACCATCCTACTCCCCCCATTTTCCTACTAGATGGGAGGAGTTGAAAGGGAATGAAGACAAGCCCTCAGAGAAAAAGACACCACTGATTGAACTCAAGCAATTTCCTCCTCACTTGAAATATGTATCTCTTGGTGAGAAGGATGATGTGTTCTTCCTGCCATATATGCCACCTTGACAATAGTTGAGACGTCAAGCTAATGACTTTAAAGAAGCGCTTTGTGGAAGATAACCCACAGGTAGAGGTAACTTTTAATTTTTGCAATCTAATTTTTGTTATTTGAATTTGTTTCTTTCTAATTGTATGTAAACGTGCACCATGATGAAGAATTATTAATAACTTGCGTTTGATCTTAAGTTTTATGTTTGGGATTTTGAAATTTAAACTATATTTCTTTGCTCATATCATTGCTCAATTCGATAAGTTTTACTAATTCATGCATTGTTGATTATTGCTTGGCTGTTGAAGTCTAACTCGCATTTAAAAAAAAAACACTAAATAAATTTTGTAGTGGCATGTTTGGCATCATTTAAATAGTTCATACTCTTTCTTATTATCATAGCTGTGAGCTTTTGAGCCTAAACACTTAAATTCTTTGTTGTGTGATTATCCAGACATGTGTTATCCCTTCAGAACTTGCACTAATTCTGATCTGCATCACTTGTAATTTATGCATACATTGAGGCAATTTTATTTGGTCGTTTGAGCCTTTCTAACTACCCTATGAAAATGTTATCCTTTGCTAGCCCCTTTGAGCCTTGCCCCTTTATTTCGGTTACTAGCCACATTACAAAACAAAAACCCTACTTCAATTACATCACCTTACTTGGAGTTAGGTAGAAAATTTTTTGTCTTGTCTTGATCAAATTCTAAGTTTGGGGTTGCTCATGGGATAGCAACCTTTTAAGTTTGGGGTGGTGATTCTCACAAAAAGAAAGAAGAAAGAAAAAGAAAAAGAAGAAAGAAGAAAAAACAAAAAAACAAAAAAAATGATAAATAATATCTTCTTGGTTCTTTGGTCAATGTTTGAGAATCTCCATAATGAAAAGGTGAAAAAAAACTGGTAGAATAATTTGGAAATATATGCCTAACTCCAAGTAGTAAAGCCTACTATCCCAAAATGTCCTACCCTTACCTAAGCCCCATTACAACCCGAAAGTCCTCCAAATATGTATGTGTTTGCTGCATTGTGATTGCTAACTAGAATTTTTTCAAGCCTATGGTAGCGTGATGCATGCTCTAGGATTTGAGTGATAAATTCATAACCCTTCTAAACACTTGAGAGAAATTTTGGTGAGATTGTGTGAAGAGAGAGTTGAATTTGATAAATGAATGCCAAGGTGTACAAACCTTATTATTTTTGTAAGCAACCATAGAGTATGATGGATGTTTTGTAGTAGCTGAAACTTTGAGAATTGAGTTTGATTTGAATTGAGAAATTGAGTTTAAGTTTGCTTTTAACTGCACCAAATTTGAAATTAATTGTTGCTTGGGGACAAGCAATAGATTAAGTTTGGGGTTGTGATGACTCTTCATCATATGCATAATTTTTATTGATTTTAGTCTTATTTATCTTTAATTATTAGTTAATTTAATGAGTTATTTAATATATTTTGTTGATTTTAGTTATTTGATTTAATGAAATGTTTTTGTTCTTATTTTCTTAATTAAGTAGAGATTTTTCATAGTTTTGCGTTGTTACTTTGTTTTAGTGCAGTGCTGAATTTTGGTGAGAAATCAGCATGACCTATATGGAGTATTTCAGATATATCTAGAGTGCTAGATGTCCAATTGGAGTCAATTCAAGTGCTAATGAAAGCTAAGATCCATATCTACAACTTTCATGAAGACACCGGGTCCGAATTAGTACTGTTAATACGCGCCCGGAGCGCAAAGACCGCACCTGGGGCGCGTGACCCGCATCAGCATTCATAAAAACGCAAATTTTTACTGTTTAGGGATCTTTTTGACTCTTGGGAACTTGAGAGACTTGTGCCCTAGCATAGAAACTCAAAGACAGCCGTTTCTAACGCCATTGAACCAGTTTTATCAAGAATCATCCATGAATCATTCTTGTAATTATTCTTTAATCCTTATCTTTTGTATCTCTGCCATGAGTAACTAAACCCTATTTGTTAGGGATGAGTGTAACCAGATGAAACCCTTATTTTTCTGATTTGATTTCTAGTTATATGAATGAGTTTATTGAATTTTTTTTCTCATCTCTGTGCTTAATGCTTTTTATTGCTTGATCAACATTAAAATGTTCTACAATTTGTATTTTGAAACGAAAGTGGAGTTTACGAATGCTTGAGATGAGAAATTCATGAATTTGTAGTCTAGGGATAGATGCAGGTCATGAAACCAATTAAATTAGTTGCAAAGCAATAATTTACAAGAGAATTTCTATACGGTAATGCTTAATTCTAATCTTAAATCTACTAAGGAATTAGGGGTTACTTTGGAATTAAAGGTTCTGTCACTAAGACATTAGGGCAAGAATAATAAAGATAATTCGGTAATAATTCAATAAAGGAATTCAGTAACTAGGATCAAATTAGACACCAAGGTTGGATTCGAAGTGAAACTCATCCCTGACATTTTTCTTATAAAAGATCAATTTTATTATTGTTGTTAATTTCAAACATTATTTCAATCAACTTGGGAACCTTTTTGTTCAATTTTAGTAATCAAATATAATTCAATAGTAAAACGCAATCCTTGAGTTCGACACTCGGTACTACCGTTTTATTATTACTTGCAACGATTCAGTACACTTGCTGAAACGCTATCAAGTTTTTGGCGCCGTTGCCGGGGATTGCCATATCACTATTGAATTTAATTTATTTACTGAATTGAAATTTTTTGCTCTGCAATAAAATTTCTTCTTTTATTTTATTTCTAATTAAAAAAAAAATTCTGGTTTAAAACTCTTTTATTTTTACTTAATTATTTATCTTTCTTTAATTGTTCATTACTCATAATTTGTCTAACCTTGTATGCGAGGCCAGTCCTCAGCTGAACTTTTCTTTGATCCAGAAAAAAAAAATTTGCGAAAGCAAATCAAAAAGTGGTATGCTGGAATTGAATGTTTATGAGGTTGGGTTGGCTCAAGGGATTGTGCTCCCAAAACAGATAAAAGATGTTATCGTCGCTGAGATAAAGAAAGGGATGGTAGCGCTAAATATACAACCCCAAGTGGCCCGTGTCAAATTACTAAAGCATACTAGCTGTAACCTTTGTGGAGGAGCACATAAAACTAGAGCTTGTGAAGCACTGGATGACAATGAGATAGAAGAACTAGAACATGTGAATTTTGTGAGTAATAACGAGAGGCAAAATAATCCCTACTCTAGTACTTACAATCTTGGTTGGAGAAATCATCCAAATTTTTCTTGGAGAGATCAACAAGGTGGATCTCAGTGTCAACAAGGAGCTCAAACAAACCAATTCCCACCTAGAAAGGCTGCTTGGGAGAGTGCTATAGAGAAATTCGCGACAATCACAAGTTCTTTCATTGAAGAGTCAAGAGCCATCCAGAAAAATCACTCTGCATCCATAAAGAATCTGGAGACTCAAGTGGGTCAACTTGCTCAACAAATGGCACAAAGAACGTCTGGAAATATGCCTAGTGACACAGTTCTGAACCCAAGAAACAATGTTAATGCAGTGACCACGAGGAGTGGCAAAGTGAGTGAACAAGTTCCACCTGAAGCGAAACAGAGTAGAAGTACTCTCACTTCAACCCACTTGGAGGAAATGGTCACACCGACATCAGTTGAGGATCACATCACTTTTGAAAAGGAGGAAGAACCTATGGTATAAAAAAGGGAACCAATGCCAAAACCAGAAATTCGACTTCCATTCCCTCAAAGATTAAGGAGGGAAGAAACTGAAAAACAATTTGGTAAGTTTCTTGATGTTTTTAAAAAATTACAGATTAACATTCCTTTTGCAGAAGCACTAGAGCAAATGCCAACATATGCAAAGTTCATGAAGGAAATTCTGTCGAAAAAAAGAAAAATTGGCGGTGAAACAGTTATGCTTACCGAAGAGTGTAGTGCTATACTACAGAGGAAGCTGCCACCAAAGCTCAATGATCCTGGAAGTTTCTCAATCCCGTCCACTATTGGAAATAGAACTTTTGGGAAGGCTTTGTGTGATCTTGGGGCTAGTGTAAGTCTTATGCCCCTTTCAATATACAAAAAACTGGGCATTGGAAAAGTCAAAGACACACAACTGATGTTACAGTTTGCGGATCGCTCGATGAAACACCCCTACGGAGTGGTGGAAGATGTGTTGGTTAAAGTGGATAAGTTCATTTTTCCAGTGGATTTCGTGGTACTAGACATGGATGAGGACTGTGACATTCCTTTGATTTTGGGGAGACCGTTCTTAGCAACAGGGCGAGCTATGATTGATGTGGCAGATGGCACCTTAACCTTAAAAGTAAATGAAGAAACTGTCACTTTTAACATTTTAAAAGCCATGGAACATTCAAAAGAAAGAGAAGAGTGTAATCGAATTGAGATCTTAGATGCGATAGTCAACGAAGAAATAAAGCATCAAGCATCCAGTTTTCCATTAGAAAGAGTGTTATGCCTACCCCAAGACATTGTTAAAGAAAGTGAATATCAAAAGGTGGAAGAGGTCTTGGCCATGTTAGAAGCAGCACCATCCTACTCCCCCCATTTTCCTACTAGATGGGAGGAGTTGAAAGGGAATGAAGACAAGCCCTCAGAGAAAAAGACACCACTGATTGAACTCAAGCAATTTCCTCCTCACTTGAAATATGTATCTCTTGGTGAGAAGGATGATGTGTTCTTCCTGCCATATATGCCACCTTGACAATAGTTGAGACGTCAAGCTAATGACTTTAAAGAAGCGCTTTGTGGAAGATAACCCACAGGTAGAGGTAACTTTTAATTTTTGCAATCTAATTTTTGTTATTTGAATTTGTTTCTTTCTAATTGTATGTAAACGTGCACCATGATGAAGAATTATTAATAACTTGCGTTTGATCTTAAGTTTTATGTTTGGGATTTTGAAATTTAAACTATATTTCTTTGCTCATATCATTGCTCAATTCGATAAGTTTTACTAATTCATGCATTGTTGATTATTGCTTGGCTGTTGAAGTCTAACTCGCATTTAAAAAAAAAACACTAAATAAATTTTGTAGTGGCATGTTTGGCATCATTTAAATAGTTCATACTCTTTCTTATTATCATAGCTGTGAGCTTTTGAGCCTAAACACTTAAATTCTTTGTTGTGTGATTATCCAGACATGTGTTATCCCTTCAGAACTTGCACTAATTCTGACCTGCATCACTTGTAATTTATGCATACATTGAGGCAATTTTATTTGGTCGTTTGAGCCTTTCTAACTACCCTATGAAAATGTTATCCTTTGCTAGCCCCTTTGAGCCTTGCCTCTTTATTTCGGTTACTAGCCACATTACAAAACAAAAACCCTACTTCAATTACATCACCTTACTTGGAGTTAGGTAGAAAATTTTTTGTCTTGTCTTGATCAAATTCTAAGTTTGGGGTTGCTCATGGGATAGCAACCTTTTAAGTTTGGGGTGGTGATTCTCACAAAAAGAAAGTAAAAAGAAAAAGAAGAAAGAAGAAAGAATAAAAAACAAAAAAATGATAAATAATGTTCTTTGGTCAATGTTTGAGAATCTCCATAATGAAAAGGTGAAAAAAAAATGGTAGAATAATTTGGAAATATATGCCTAACTCCAAGTAGTAAAGCCTACTATCTCAAAATGTCATACCCTTACCTAAGCCCCATTACAACCCGAAAGTCCTCCAAAAATGTATGTGTTTGCTGCATTGTGATTGCTAACTAGAATTTTTTTCAAGCCTATGGTAGCGTGATGCATGCTCTAGGATTTGAGTGATAAATTCATAACCCTTCTAAACACTTGAGAGAAATTTTGGTGAGATTGTGTGAAGAGAGAGTTGAATTTGATAAATGAATGCCAAGGTGTACAAACCTTATTATTTTTGTAAGCAACCATAGAGTATGACGGATGTTTTGTAGTAGCTGAAACTTTGAGAATTGAGTTTGATTTGAATTGAGAAATTGAGTTTAAGTTTGCTTTTAACTGCACCAAATTTGAAATTAATTGTTGCTTGGGGACAAGCAATAGATTAAGTTTGAGGTTGTGATGACTCTTCATTATATGCACAATTTTTATTGATTTTAGTCTTATTTATCTTTAATCATTAGTTAATTTAATGAGTTATTTAATATATTTTGTTGATTTTAGTTATTTGATTTAATGAAATGTTTTTGTTCTTATTTGCTTAATTAAGTAGAGATTTTTCGTAGTTTTGCGTTGTTACTTTGTTTTAGTGCAGTGCTGAATTTTGGTGAGAAATCAACATGACATATTTGGAGTATTTCAGCCATATCTGGAGTTCTAGATGTCTAATTGGAGTCAATCCAAGTTCTAATGAAAGCTACGATCCATATCTACAACTTTCATGAAGACACCGGGACCAAATTCAGACTCGAAAGATAAGAAAAATACAAAATACGTCAGACAGCAGATGTTGTGCGTCTGGAGCGCACCTGGAGCGCGCCCTGCGCGCCTGGAGCGCATTTCCAGCCATTCATTACTGTCAATACGCGTCCGGAGCGCAAATACCGCGCCTGGGGCGCGTGATGCGCATGAGCATTCATAAAAACACAATTTTTTACTGTTTAGGGATCTTTTTGACTCTTGGGAAGTTGGGAGACTTGTGCCCTAACATAGAAACTCAAAGACAGCCGTTTCTAACGCGATTGGAGCAGTTTTATCAAGAATCATTCATGAATCCTTCTTGTAACTCTTCTCTAATCCCTATCTTTTGTATCTCTGTCATGAGTAACTAAACCCTATTTGTTAGGGATGAGTGTAACCAGATGAAACCCTTATTTTTCTGATTTGATTTCTAGTTATATGAATGAGTTTATTGAATTATTTTTCTCATCTCTTTGCTTAATGCTTTTTATTGCTTGATCAATATTAAAATGTTCTACGATTTGTATTTTGAAACGGAAGTGGACTTTACGAATGCTTGAGATGAGAAATTCATGAATTTGTAGTCTAGGGATAGATGCAGGTCATGAAACCAATTAAATTAGTTGCAAAGCAATAGTTTACAAAAGAATTTCTATACGGTAATGCTTAATTCTAATCTTAAATCTACTAAGGAATTAGGGGTTACTTTGGAATTAAAGGTTCTGTCACTAAGACATTAGGGCAAGAATAATAAAGTGAATTCGGTAATAATTCAATAAAGGAATTCACTAACTAGGATCAAATTAGACACCAAGGTTGGATTCGAAGTGAAACTCATCCCTGACATTTTTCTCATTATAAAAGATCAATTTTATTACTGTTGTTAATTTCAGATATTATTTCAATCAACTTGGGAACCTTTTGTTCAATTTTAGTAATTAAATATAATTCAATAGTAAAACGCAATCCTTGAGTTCGACACTCGGTACTACCGTTTTATTATTACTTGCAACGATTCAGTACACTTGCTGAAACGCTATCATAATACTTATTTGGGTTTACCATATTTAAATATTAAACTTGAATTAACAAATAGAATTCATGATGCATGTATTAGTTATAATATAACTATGATGAAAAAGTTTAGATAAAAGTTTAGAAAAAGTTTAACAAATAAATGAAATTAATTCTTATTGGTCAAGGATTAGATGACTTACATGTTTGGACCCACCTTATGATGTTTGATTATGAGAAAATTTTATGACCACACTTTGTCAGCTTGTGGCAATTTATATTTAATACATTCAATGTATTATATCTTGGACTTGGATATATTGAAAAGAGAATTAGAATTTTAAATTGAGATGCTTATTAAATATAGTATAAAGTAGAATGACATAAAAGTTGGTGTATGTGATAATTGATATGTTTATTAATTGTAAGGGATACAACAATGTGAAGAGATTAAGTGACAAAAGTGTCATAGTTTGGTGATAGTTAGTCAACTCTATCAAGAATATAAAAGTTAATTGGATGTTTGATATAAGTTATGATTTGTACCAGACCTGATATAACATATGTTGTTGAAAGTTAAGTCGGTATACAAGTAATTCAAATAAAGAACCTTGACATGCTATTAATAAATTATTAAAATATTTGAAAAAAAACAATTAACTATAGTTTAATCTATAGTGGATATCCTTCAATTTTAGAAGGACATATGTCAGTTGAGTAATTCATATCGAGGATCACGCTTCCATAAGTGAATGGATCTTCAACTTTGGTGGAGGTGCATTTTATTTTATTGGATTCAAATAAACATACTTGCATTGTCGACACCACTATGGCTCTAGAATTTATTGTTCTAGTTGCAAGTAGTAAAAAGGTTGAATGGCTAAGAAATTTGTTGTGTGAGATACCAATTTGGCCAAAGTGAATGACACCAGTATCCATACATTGTGATAGTTAATTCAGACTATCAAAAGCATATAGCAAAGTATATAATAGAAAATCTAGACATATTGGTTTAAGACATAGTTATGTAAAGGATTTAATGGAGTGATATCCATAATATTCATAAGAATTGAAAAGTATCTTGTTGATCCTTTGACGAAAGATCTAACAAAGAACATGGTGTTGAAGACATCATTAAGGATGTGATACAAGGTCATATATAAATAATCACCAATGGTGGAACGATCAACTCACACTTAAGTAACATTAAGTCGTGAGTTCAATGATGAAAGTACATTATTAGAATGATTAAAGTACTTGACAGTAGATACATCCCAAAGGGTAATAGTACTTGGACCATAAAATGAAAATGGTAGGATGAGGTCTACTCTTAATGGACATATAGCATATATTTGCTCGGATGTATAATTATGGGTGCACTTCTGATATAGTCCACCTATTTGAGAATGAAGTGGATCGCTTCATAGAGTTCAAGAGTTTGACTCTTAAATTCTCACGAAAAGGATATGAGACACAGGGCCTTATCAAATGTGTAATTTTTATAGTTCGACCAATGGTACTGAGATTTCATGTGTGAGTTATTCACATTTGTTCTAATGAATGGTTGGTTCAAAGTTTGTCACTCAATCTATTCGGGGATGAATGAAAACATAATTTAATAAGTAATGATTCAAATCGTAAGATACCATGAGATTTCCGGAATAACGGACTTAGATATGTTTTGAAAATGGTGGGAGGATTGTGAGGGGAATTTCCAAAATATATTTGAAATTCTCTAATAGCTATATTAATGTAGAAAAATTAAATAATTTAATATATCACTTGATCAAGTGGTTGCAATGCTTGGGTTTAATTCAAACTAATGCATATGTTAAGTTACCAAATGTTACAATCTTTCTCAAGAGTTGTTTTCTTTCACTAATTGGTATGAGTTCAAGAGTTGTTTTCTTTCACCAATTGGTGTAAGTATCTCTATAAATAGAGATACTTTAAAGGTAGAAAGAACAAGAGATAAATTTTATGTTACATGAGTCAAATTTCTATAACAAATATTTCTAAGTTATTTCTTCTTTTCTCTAGTGCACAAGAGTAAATGAAGGAACTTTATTATGTGAACTACCATTGATCGACAAGCTTGATGTGAATATGCAATTCACTTCAAGGATTTCAAGTATCTTGAAGGAGATTTGCCGGTTAACCCGTTTGCAGTCAATATATATAGATTGGTGGGGGCAAATCGAACCTACAGCTTAGTGTGATACAGACGCGTTGGAATTTATTTGTGCAACCTTCTTCATCATCAATTTCATCATCTTTTTGTTCAAGATTTGTAGCAGATCCCCAACAAAAGATCTAATATTTCTTTTGTTGCAGCTACTACAAGGTGAGAGCACATATGATATGGATCAATTATGACGGCAGTTGGAAATGAATAGTAGTGGGGATGCAACAACGGTCGATTTAACGACGGATGCGGTGGTGTAAGTCAAATGGAGGTTGATTTGGATGATAATGGTGCTACAGACACGTGCAGGTTTACCATTTTGTATATTTGATATTTTTATTTGAGAAAAAAATAAGGACACTTAACTATGTTTGAAGCATAAGATTAATCCAAGCGTTCATAAATAATGAAAGGTAGAGTATCTTTCCTCCCAAAGAGTTAGACAATTATGATCCAATAGTTTGTTTATATATATGATGGAAAATATTTTGAACATGTGTTGCATGATAAACTACACTTTGTAGTTTATATAATTTAGGTTGAAAATTGTCTCTAAACACGAGAATTGAGAGTCGTTCAAGTTTTCAACATAAAACCTTTTTGGTTTCAAATGTTGGCATAATATTCTAATTGATATTATTTTGTCTCAAAAACACATATTATGTCTAATTTTTTATTTATTTTTTATGTATTCATTAAAAAAAGTATATAAAAAAATTTCTTTGAAACTTAAATCTCTATCTAACATTTATCAAAATGACTCATTAAAAACATAATTATATATTTTAAATTATAAATTTTTTAATAAATCATCGTAACTTTATAAATTAAAGTGTCTTATAATAAATAATAAAAATAATATAAAAGAGATGAGTGTTTTTCTTTAAACTTTGTCATTTAACAAAAACTCAAAGAGATGGCTATGTAATTTCTCCTAATAATAATAATAAAGGTTCGGGGAGAAACAAAGTCAGTATGGGAAACCGGAGTGGGTCATTGTGCGCGCAGCAGCTGTCTAATTTTGAACCGTGAATCGCGGAAAAGTCGTAATACTTGTTGGTTGACGTAATCTCATATTCCAGCCTACTTGCCCAATATAGAAACTCAGTTCACACTGCATTTGCAATGTAATGTAACCCCTTTCAAGACTATAGCCCAAAACAACCCATTCATATTTTTTTCTGCCTCTTCAACAGAAGCTCAAGACTAATGATAAAGATAAACAATCCAAAATATTAAAGACCAAAGACCCTTATCATGCTTTCATCGCAATTCGCACGGAACTAATAAATAATTAGTTTAAATATTTTAGACGAATGTTTCATGCTCATCTATCCAATATAAAAGAGGAGGGAATTTAATTTCAAAATGTACTTCACATAGGTATTAACAATGTACAATTACAAAATTACCCATATATAGATATTTGGAGTAGCAAGGCTAGCTCTAGATTGATGCCTATCATCCACACACATTCTCAGCTAAGTCAATTCGGGTAGACTCCTACATTTTAAAACCTACCCTAACCAGTACGGCGTCACTGACATATTTTTCCCTTGACGTTAAGTAACAATACAATAAAGACATTGACACCCACGTGCGCACAACACCAACGTTAACCCCAAAAAAACATAGTCATGGTAGGGTCAACGTTACACCGTGACAAAATTTATCTCATGGGGTTAAACTCATCACTCTTTTGCCACGTCACCATTCACTGACGACCGTAACCGAACCCGTTTTAACTCCCCAACAACCTCCCTCGAATCGGGTCTGTCATCTTTATCCGCCGCAACACACCGAAAAGCCAACTCCGCCACCGCAGCTACGGCGTCAAGCGCTTCACCGTCGTTACCCAAATCAAGAACCGGGTCAAGTACTTGATTCAATTGACCCGTATGAATCCTCGAAACAACCATGTCAGCAAGTGCCATCTCACGTTTATCTCTACAATAATCCACCGCTTTAAGCCCCGAAATTAGTTCAAGCAAAACAACACCAAAACTGTACACGTCACTCTTCTCGGTTAACCGGAACGACCGGTGATAATCAGGATCTAAATACCCTGGTGTACCTTGAGGACCGGTACAAACGTAACCATTGGACGAAGTCGTTTCTTGCAAAAGTAACAACCTCGATAACCCGAAATCACCAACTTTAATCCTCATATCTTTTTCCACGAAGATATTTGACGACGTTATATCTCTGTGAACTATGGGAGGCACAACTGAGAAATGAAGATACTCCATCGCTAACGCCGTTTGTATTGCAATTTCAAGCCTCGTTTGCCACGTCAGCCTGTAACCTTTCCGTTTACTCTTTGAACCGTGAAGGTGTTCCGCTAGGGTTCCGTTAGGGACGTAATCGTAAACGAGAATTAAACCTCTAGGATCGCTACAGTAACCGTGAAGTTTAACGAGATTTGGATGATTAATCGAAGAGAGAATGAGAATCTCGTTGCAGAACGATTTCGTTGAGAACGCTGCGGTGTGATTTTGACGGTGGAGGTGTTTCACGGCGGCGATTTTACCGTCACGGAGGTTTCCGAGGTAAACGGTTCCGAATCCGCCGTCGCCAATTTTTCGTTTCGGATCGAAGTTGTTAGTGGAGGTGTTCAATTCGTCGTAGGTGAAAACTGGAGGGAGAAGACTCGCGGAGCGGTGGTTGTGGAGGAAGATGGTGGTTGGATCTTCCTCCACCGGTGACGGAGAGTTTAAGCTTCTCGATCGAAGAATGGAAACTGTTACTGAAATAAAAAGAAGTAACGAAGTGAACGCGATAACGATTGCGAAAACCGCGATTTTGTTGGGTTTCACTTTTCGAATCCACTGTGGCGAAATAGTTGATTTGGCATGGGAACAGACGAAGTGTTTGTTCGGGTCTGATGAATTGAAACCGCAGAAGCCATTCTTGTTGATACAATCACTGCAATTAGTGAAATAAGAGTCTTGTGTTAATGCTTGTTCCCATTGAACTTCGATTCCTAATGTGAGTATTTCGTTGAGGTAACCAAGAACATCGCTTTGACAACTAGGTTCAGATTCAGAAACAGAGTGGTGAAAAGATCTACAATCGGTTATAATTTCGGAAGGGTTTTTGATGAGTTTGCATTGATAATGGCAGTGACTACAATTAGGAAGTGTTGGAGGTGAACAAGGTTGGAGAAAAGAGAGACGCGAGCATGATTCATCTGAGAGGGTAAAAGGGGAATTTGAGAGGTTGATTGGGGTGCTAGGGATTGAAGAAGTTGAATATGGGCAAGTATTGTTGAGGGGGGGTGAATGTGAAGAAATGGGGGTGTAAGGGGAGATGAGGAATGAGGAAGAGTTTGGTTTGAAAGTGAGGATGGAGAAAGAGAGATTGTTGATTGTGATGAGAGAGTGAGGAGTTGAGCAGTTAAGTTGGAATGAAGGGTGGCCACAGCCTGGTGAAGTGGAGAATGGGAATGGTGGGGTGGAGTTGGGGAAGGGAGGGCAAGGGTGTTTTGTTTTGTTGTTGGGAGAGCATATGTGAGTGTGGGTGGGTGTGGGAGAGAGGAGAAGGAGTAGGAGGAAGGGGAGAAGGGGAATGGTTAAGGTTTTGGGTTGTGTTGTAGACATGGTGATGGATGAAGAGAGAAAGTGGGTTGGGGAGTCATTAATTGGTTAGATTAAGATGGGATCTAGTTTTGATGTTGAAATTGAAATAGAAGGAAGGTGGTGAGTAGGATAGTGGGACGAATAGGGATAGCTACTTGCTAGTAGTAGAGAGTGGAGATGAGAGAGAGTAAAAAGGTTCATGGAGATGGGAGAAAAGAGTGAAAAGAGAAAGACAGCTAAACAAAGGGTCACGTGCAGGGAACATACAGAAAAAACAAGTAGGTTAACCAAATAGAGAGACAACTCTAAAACCATAGAATTACTCGGCAGAAAAAAAAGTTTGAGTTTGATGACCGCACACTCTGTGTAACTAGTTTTATTATGATATCCAATGAAATTCAATTACGTGGAATTTTTCTTTTTTAATATTTCACTTTTCATTTTTTTAAATGTTTTTATTCTATAATTATTATATTAAAACATTTTATTTTTTCTGTATTTTTATATGTGTGTTTTTTATATGCAAACCATATGAAAAAAATAAACATAATAGTTAGTAGAATCATAAAATCTGCGACTTTTTATTACTTTTCTATCATTTTTCAAAATATATAAAATAAAAAACATTATCTATAATTGTACTAAATATCTATTGTATTTATTTTGCTTATTTTAATTAATTTATATTACTATTAATTCATAATTAATATTTTTAATTATTTATTTATTATTTTTTGTTTATTATATCAATTATTAAAATAATATAAAATAAAAATAAATGTGTAGAAGATCGCATTTTACACTCAATATTTTTGTTTTACATAATTGTATCCCCAAGCTACAATCTCTTCAAAATCTAGAAAATACAGTATTTGGATATATTTAGTGTATTTTAGAAGAAAAAGAAATTAAAAATGGGATAAATATTAAGAAAAAAAATTATTTATATATCATACAATCAAATTCAAAATAATTATACAAAGATGTGTGCTGTGGTAAAGTAGATGATTTTTATTGGATTGGTTAATGTAAAACTTTTTTAAATTAACAATCATTTCAAAAAGTTTATCATAATACAAATTAATGCATACAGTTTTTATTGTCTGATATCGTGGAAGCACTTTCCTCCATTGCGGTGTGGTTATATCCTCATTTATGGAGGCTTTCTCTTTCTTCCTTTCCACCATTGTCGTGAGGAGTCTACCACCACCTTCGGGAGTTCACCAACAACGAATTTGTCTTCCTTTCCATAAAGGTTTAGCTTATTGGAATAGTATTATTTTGAGTAGTGATTGCTTCAAATCACTTTTTCCTTTTCACTCAACAAATAGATTCCGATCATGCGGTGAATTTGACCAATTTTGAGAACTGGTATAGTTGATTTGTGCTTTCAAAAGCTAAAGAAATGATTTGTGAATAGGTAACTTTAAATATTGTGGTTCCTCACCTCAACTATCATATGTGGAAAAATTGGTTTGATTACTAAGATTTAGTGATTGGTATGGTGTTGTCCTATTGATTTCATTTTTCTCGGTGTACTCATGTCCAAATCTTGTTAAGCTTATGTATTTGTTTAGTTTTTAACATGTGATTGGGGAGTGTCTTAATACAATATGTTTCACTATTTTGTACTTTATTTATTCAATCTAATGAATCGTGGTGTCTCTTGTGAAAAAAAAAAAAAAACAAGTGTTCTAAATATACTATTTTTATATAGCTCTTTTAAAACCAGTTTATTTTATGAAAATCTTTTAATTAGATGAGAAACTCTTGATAAAATAAACATTGTAATAGAGATAA
>JBBPBR010000008.1:7648471-7668548 GCA_037974775.1 Cicer pinnatifidum
TATCTAGACTAACTATTGCTATATGGTGGAGTGGAGAAAGGAAAATTTTATGAGTTTATTGAATAATTGAAAGAATATTTTATTTCAATTTTATTGATTCAAAATTAGAATTATCAGTGTAAATATTTATAAATATAAAAGACAAATTTGATAATAACAAATAGATAAATAACTAATTTATAAAAAAAATTAAAAATTAATCAGTTATTTTCGTATAATTTAAAAGAAAACAATTAATCAATTATTTTTATATAATTTAAAGGATTGTTAAATATATTTTACATAAAATTTATTGAAGTTTTTGTTTTATACTCTTGAATTAAAAGTTATTTCCAAAATAAATTTTTTATATTTGATATCGTAACAAACAAGACACTAAAAACGAAGTGAATTAAGAACAATTGTTATTTGACCAAGACATCTAATATCTAGTGTATACGTTAGTTTAATGCATTTGATTGGGCATCGGTCGCTACAATCTCGATGCTTCAAGCTTCTACATCACGTTCTTTTCATTATTGGATAGGCGTCTTAGAGTACAGAAAAAAACTAAACATCACTTTAATTTCTTTGGCATCCCCACAAACACGCCAAGGCAACGGCAACGCGACAAATAGCATTCTATCAACTTCCATAATTACATACGTGATTGCCTGATGATCGGGGAAACATTATTGAATTGGGACGAGTCAGCAATTCAATTTAACTTCAGCAAGAATATTCGTTTGATTAGGCTATTGATTTTGTCGAAAGCTTATTACTTATTAGCTATTAGTTAAGTTTATAAACTTCGATTTCACACTCAATTAAACTAATCTCGTACTATTTAATGTGTCTAATAAATTTATTTTATTATCTGTTAAATAAGTAATTTATTCTATGAGACTAATTGTTGGAGGTATATTTTGTCCACAAAAGTCATACTAGTACTTATTTTTCTTTCAACTATGTTTTTAATTAGAAGGTATGATCAAATCAATTGTATCAACTCAATTACACTCAGGTGATATAGTAAAATAATATTTTTAAAATATAAAATAAAATACAAATATAACATACTAAGGATCATGTTATATTGGTATTTTAATAAAAGAGTTATATTCATATATTTGTATTATTATTTTAATATGATCTTTAGTTTTTTTAAAGGTCATCCTTAGTATATTAGTTAAATTGATATAGAAAAACTAAGGATCATGCTAACATGTGTCTTAAGAGCATATGTTAAAAATTTCCTAAATTTTAGTTGTATCTTAAAAAAAAAATAAAGACTAACATGTCCATTAATTAAAAAACCACAAAATCAACTATTTGATATTGACTTTACATTGACCATGCATGGTCATTAAATCTTTCCAAAAGAGAAAATAGATCATACACATAAATTAATTTTACATTGACAATAAATATGAGCAATTGATTTTATCGTTCCACTAAATAATTATAACAACCATAATAAAAAAAAACTATT
Source organism: Cicer pinnatifidum (assembly GCA_037974775.1). Taxonomy (NCBI): domain Eukaryota; kingdom Viridiplantae; phylum Streptophyta; class Magnoliopsida; order Fabales; family Fabaceae; genus Cicer; species Cicer pinnatifidum. Next base: position 7,649,943 of record JBBPBR010000008.1, read on the forward strand.
TAATCAACTATTTGAGACAAAATTTTATACAATATATTATATTATTAAACCCTTTCTAAAAATTAAAAATATTTAAATATTATTATTGAATTGAAAGAGGACTTCTACGGTATACTAAAATAATAACATATTTTGATATTATCAAAATTAAACTGTCAATAATTGAATGACATATCATCTACGTATTAAATAATCTAATCAATTTTTATAAATATTAAATAATTAAAACAAATTAAAAAAAGTGGATCAAAAAATTCATATCAATAAACACTTGTTTTTAATTGTAATATAGAAACTTGTGGGATTGAAATAGTGCACGGGCTGAACCTTCCTCACCAGTCACCAGACGCAACGCAACTTAAATTGAATCAAATAGATTAGAATGAGTGATGGATGATACGCTTCACCCACGCAATGCCAGCGTGCACCCAAACGCGTTGCCACCACTAACCGAACACAACACTTTTCAACTGGTCAAACTAAGTCAAACCTCAGCACCCAACACTGTTTACCCATCATTAAAATAATAATAATCATAATAATATAAACCAAAAAACGCTCCCCTCTTCATTCACACATATAAAAACTCATCACCAACACTTTCCATAACTCAATTCATTACCACTTTCTACACACTCTGAAAACAAAAACCACAAATCTTATTCAACCCAAACCCACTTTCTTCCATCCAAAAACTATCACTTTCAATTCAATTATTACCTAACTTTTATTTCTAAATCAAAATCATGCAGACAACAAAACCCACCAGGCTAAAAAACGGAATGGACTTCTTCAACAGAGCAAAAGCAGTACGTTTCAAAAGCCACCATGACAAATACCTTTTAGCAGAAGAAGACGAAGAATCCGTAACACAACACAAAAACGGTTCCTCAAACAACGCTAAATGGTTCGTTGAACACGTTCCTGAATACGACAACGTTATTCGATTCAAAAGCTGTTACGGTAAATACCTCACTGCTTCCGACAGCCCTTTTCTTCTCGGCATGACGGGTTGTAAAGTTCTTCAAACACTTCCTAAAACACTTGATTCTTCTGTTGAATGGGAACCTGTTAGAGATGGTGTTCGTGTGAAGTTGAAGACGCGTTATGGGAATTTTCTTAGAGGGAATGGTGGGTTGCCACCGTGGAGGAACACTGTTACGCATGATATTCCTCATAGGACTGCTACGCAGGATTGGGTTTTGTGGGATGTTGATGTTGTTGAGATTTATGTGAATCATAATGATAAAGAAAGTTTTGATCTACCTTCTGTTGAATCCAACACGCCTTCACCTGGGACCAGTGTCTCTGCAAGCTTTTCTAGGCAACAGGTATGGTTTATTCTTTGGAAAGTTTCCTTTTTTCATCTGGGTTGTTTTGGTTAAGCTTCAAATTTTGATTCTATAAGTTACAACCAATTTAGTTCTATAAAGTGTTGTTAATTTAGAATCTGAGATTAATCAAATTTTATAATGATTTTTGAATTTGTAATTCTCAGTAAGATCAATTAGTTACCAATTTTAGCTACTATTTTGATATAACATGGATTTTGATAACAAATCTATTATTTCTAGAAATTTGAAAAATGGATTTTATTTTTTTTTTGAATTGTTTTCGAAATGCATTCTTTCTTACTAGCCATTTATCTTCTACATAAAACAATTGTTCGCTACATTATCTATCCTTGGTTTGACTCTTCAGTGATTTTGTAGACTAAATTAACACCTCTATAATTTTTAAGGATTAAGTTGATAGTTACTTTTGTCAAAAAAAAGTTAATAGTTTACTAGTTGAATTTAACACTATTTTCTTGCTTCTTTGGTTAATTGTGTTCTGTTTTATTTGCAGTCGAATGATTTGGTTGTTGGAGTTCCTCTGAAGACGACAGAGGGGCGAATTATATACTACCACGTTGCCGAAGATGATGGAGAGGTGGGTGACGAAGGTGTGCAGGGATATTCTTTGGTTTTTAAAGGAAATGGTGTTGAGGAATTGACTAAAAAGTTTGAGGAAGAGACAGGGTTAGAGGGAATCATTGTGTGTACTCGTAGTCCTTTGAATGGAAAGATTTATCCTCTTCGCTTGCAGCTTCCTCCAAACAATGTCACTATGCAGGTTCTTTTGGTTCTTCCCTTCTCAAAAGGTGAGAGTTCTTTTCCTCCTGTTGGTCAATTAATCTAGTCTTTGTAGATCAATTAAGCAAGCTCTGTTATGTAAATATCACAGATGTTTTGCATATCTGGTTTTTACTGAACATGTTGGAGAAATGCTAGCAATACACTTTTGAATACTATTTCTAATATAATACATAGAGAAAAAGAATGGTACACTGTCAGTGTAAACTAGTTTTACTCGGACATTTAATAAGAACCATTGATTTTTTCATAACTACAATCATTAAATAACTATACGGTCAATGGTTTGTTGCAAGTGTAAAACTATTTACACCGAAAGTGTATGTGAAACTCTATACACATATTTGTTGAAATTTGTTTGACACTCTCATATTTAAATTTGAATTTCAACAAAAATAGGAGAAAGTTTATTAAGATGTGCATGTTAAAAAGTGTGTTGGTAACTTATCCTTTAAGTAAAACTTTGCTAAGAAAAATTGGACATCTTGTTGTTTTGATTTGATTGCTTGCATTGTATTTAGACAAATTTAATTTAGTTTTTATGACTTTAATCTATATTATGAATTTTAACATTTGGTTTATTTTCTTGTGTTCCAGTGGCAAGAGAATTTGAGGCACAAGGTTTGCTTTGAGAAGCAAGATTTTGCACCACGTGTATATATTAGATACTGATCCAAGCTCGTGAGAGTTATATGTGTAAGCCTTTAGGATTTGAGAATGTGTTATAACTAATAAGTTCCTACCTTGTACTAGTTCATTGCATTTATTCAACAGATTCATATGGAACCTGCTTAAAATTGCAACGGAAATGGATTAAAGTATAACACCAACGGTCATTTATGAATGAATACTATAGGCAATTCTGATGGTGGATTTTATTTGGGCTTCTGTCTCATTATCTAGCATCAAAATTGTTCTTCAATGGTTTTGTAATGTTTTAGCCTTCAATATTGATCTCTAGGCGATGCTGAGGCATGTTCATATAAGTTTTGCCAGAATCAGATACAGATTTTTTAAAATATATTATTTATGATATACTTCTGAAATCTAGATGCATTTTTTTTCAGAACTTTTTTCTAATTAGTTGTCTCTGATGTAATAAAGTTTTTTGTGCCAAGTGAAAGTTTCTGTCATGGTCACACATTAGCAGGCAGAAGTCCTTTTATAAAATAAAAAAAAAAATTAGCAGTCAGCAGCAAGACATTGAAATTACAGAGTTAGGCCTGTGGGCTTCTTTTCCCTATCATATTTTTCAAATTTACACATAGAAGTGTACTTTTGAACAAAATTATTTATCTAAAAGTATACTTTCAAATGATATTAATTATGTGTTGTTTTAAGTGTACATTAAAAATCACTTGGAAATGGATCCCATGACGGAAAAGATAGAAAGAAAGTCACTCAACTCATTATAAAAGTAGTCATTTAGGTTGGAAATCATAAGAGATATGAGGAAGTTTTTACTCAGTTATGTTAGTTTATACTCAATTATGTTGTAGTTTAAATGGTTATTGTTCCGCAATACTCGTTAATGGGTTGATTTCCTATAAGTTAAACTCTATGAGTGTACTAGGATGCAAATGCATTTTCAAGGTTTGTTTCTCCCTGCTCCTGCTTTGTCATGACTGGAAAATGTATCATTAGATTCTCACATGTGGTATATAGTTGATTAAAATCTCCACAAACGGGAGAGAAATAAAGTTTACAATGAAATAAAAGGAGAAAATATAGGAAAAACACCAAATCCCATATGTATTAAATAGAGTTCAAAAGAGTTTATTTAATATATTTTCTTCTTCTCCTTTCACTTACGTTTTCAAATATTCAAACATGAAAACAGCACATATAGAAAGACAAATTTAGACAAAAATTAATTTTTTTTAGGAATAAGGGATAAATTCACTATAGTTAATGACACCGTATTTTTGGATAGTCAATCTAACATCCCAATAAATTATTACAAATTGAGCTTGTTTAGTCTTAATGACACAAATATAGTCGACTTTTTCTATTTATATTGATTTCATTATTCCTGATATGTATGAATTTGCTCTTATAAATCAAAATATTTAATACTAAATACAACTTTTGAGTGTCGAGCTGAAAGAATGAAGTTGTTTTAAATGATCAAACGACTAAAATATAATTTAGTACAAAATACAACCTTTAAAATTGACTGAAAAGGGTGAAAGTACTCTACATGGTAATACCAAACACAAATAACAAATAATTTTTGACAGCATGTAAAAAATGTATTAGAGCAAGGTTTTTTTTTTGAAAAAATAACTTTAAGATAAAATATAATATGTGGTCCTTAAAATTATTTAATTGTAATAGATTAGTTTTTTTTTTTTTAAGTTTTTATAACAAATTAGTTTTTTAAGCCTTAAAATGTGTGCACCGCTACCATTTTTTGTCCAACTCTAATAACAAAGTGTTTATTATATAGTTGTTTTAAACTGCCGTAGTAAGTCCAAATCGTCCAATTATAATTTTTAATTAATTTTATTAAAATAAAAATTCCAAACAATAAATTATAGGTTTCTTCATCATCTTCATCAATTTTAAAGAACTTAAATAAATTCATGAATGCTTCTCTAGATATAGTTTGAAAGCTGGCTCGAACACACTTTGAGGATATCTCTTGAAGGAAGTAATGAGGTTTCAAACATTTACTCAACAACAAATTACAATTTGACAAAATGCGCCACGAGTGTTTGACAAAAAATACAAAATTAAATGCTTTGAAAGAATGGAATCCAATGCCACCTCTACTATTTGGTTAGCAACGCTTACTCCAATTAATCTAATGAATTTTTTTACCAAAATTATTTGATCATCGATTCTATTCTATGTGGTCACATAAATTTAGGGGTAATAGGAAGTATAAGTGTATACATTCAAATCGATTTAAATACAATTTACAAATCGACTAAAAAAAATTGAAAATTGCAAAAAATCATATATTATTAGAAGTGTTTCAATATCTTTTTATGAAAACTGTTCAGATTTGATTGAATTTTATTTTAAAAATTGAACAAAATCTCATTTAAATTTTAATAATATTTTTTTTGTATAAGATATTACATTAATCTATTATTTATTAGTTTTAATTTTTTTTTAATAATATCTATTTGTTTAGTTAATTTATTTTTGTTACTATTTTATTTCATATGTTTCAAATTTTTGTTTTGTTGTACCCATTTAACTTCTTTCAATTGTTTCGAACGTCCAACAAAAGATTGAAAACTAAGTATTTGGAGAGAATTTCTACGATCTCAAAAAGAATATATCTTTTGAAATCAATTTATTTGTCTTAAGAAATACTAAAGGAGATTTGATGAATTGATAATAAACGTCTTGGTAAAGTTGAATAATATTTTGAAAGCACTCCAAAAACATATTGGTAGCTTTGCAAAAAGATGAGACTAGCATCTTTAGATAAATATATATTATAAAATTAAAAAGAATTCAAATAAAGCATATATTATATAAAAAAGTTTATATGCAGTAAAATGTGAGCTTAATTATTGTATACTGTCAATATAATTTTTATTTATTTATTATGAGTTACAATTATTTATGTGTATTATTTTAAAAATAATTATAATAAAAATTAAATATATTTAATAATTTAACGATTATAATTTATTGACAATATTTTTTTTATATTAATAGTATATATAAATTAAATTTATAAAATATTATGGAGAAATGAAAAAAATAACACTGCTAATGGTTTTATAAAGAAAATTAGCACTAATATAGTTAAATTTTGTTAATAAAAACAAGGAAATTGTTTGATTTGAGAGACAAAGAAATAAAGGTGAATTTTATACATCTACGATAAATGAAACATCTTTTTTCAAGTTCGAATTCAGAATCGCACTTATATGTGAATTTTGATAGGAAAAATAAATAATAAATCAATAAAAAAAATTATATTTGATTTGTACTTTCTTAATAAATGAAAATTGGAAAAATGGCTAAGATTGTAAGCTTGTGTGGCCATTCGCAAAATCTTTCTGCTACTCACTCGAAAGGTCAAAATCTTGTCTCTGGTTACAACTTTTTTTTTTTTTTTACTAAAATGCCTCTCGGGACCAAATCAGAAGCCATTACATTCTTGTGAACTCCGTTTGTTTTTGTTTCCTAATGTCTTCTTCACAATTGCATTTTCTTCCACTCTCCCCCTCACTCTGTGTACCCATTACCCTCATTCACCCATCTTCATGATTCTTAATTACCAATCTTTTTAACTTCTAATAACTCCAAAAAAAATCATTTTTTTTTTCTTCTCATTTTTGGGTCTAATGGCTGTTTCTGCTTTAGCATTAACATCTCCATTCAGTTTCACAAAACTCCATCAAAGAATTTCACTTTTCAATAAAAACCATTCTCTAATCTTAAATGCCAAAAACCCATCTCTTAAACCCAAAAAACCCTCCTTAACCCTTTATGGTTCTCCTATTTTGAACCATTCTCTTGTAAAATTAGCTCCTACCCAAATCAGAGTTTCTTCTGTTGAATGTTTAGATGCTATTGATGAACCTGAAAGGTTGATGCTTTATGATGAAAAACCGGTTAAATTTGCTATCTGGGTCATTTTCTGGGCTTCTATGTCTTTGGCTTGGTTTGCTTATTCAAAAGATGCTAATGCTGCTGTTGATTCCATTAAAGCTTCTGGATTTGGGTTAAAGATTGCTAATTCGTTGAGAAAATTGGGTTTGCCTGATTGGGTTGTTGTGTTTACTCTTGCTACTCTTCCTGTTCTTGAGCTTCGTGGTGCTATACCTGTTGGTTATTGGTTGCAACTCAACCCTGCAATTTTGACTATAGTATCCATAATTGGGTTAGTTTCTTTTTCTTTCTCTAAAACCTCTCTAGAACTGACACTTGTGATTTGATCGAATGTGTGAATGTGTGTCTTAGTGTCTAACACGTGTCGGTGTTACATTCAACTAATTCATTTTATAAGAGAGATTGATTTTATTTTTGTTATTTTGTAAGTACTCTTTTTCTTAACTGATGCAAAAAGATGTTTTTTGTTTTCACTTTTGCAAAGATAGGGAAGAGTGAGATAGGAAAATATGACACAAAAGGTGGGGGTAGGCTTCCCTTTCTATGTTGTTATGTATAACGAAAATTTGAAACTTTATGTATGTCACCTTTATAAAAGTTGTGAGATAAGTAAATTGTTGGGTGGGGGAAGTGTCGCATGTGGTCTGTGGTGGATCAATATTTGAAATTCGTGGAAAACTTGGAAGACAATTTACGTCGCCCCCTTTAAGTCGAAGTTCAGGTCCACCGTATCCATACTGTTGAGACAGTAACCTAATTGGTGTTGATTCAACAAAAAAAACAAGGAAAAAGGGACTTTAAGTTGAGTTTTGAGGCATTGATATTAGTTTTCCTTGTTTTTTTTCCGAATTGACACCGATCTGGCTACTGTCTCAATGTGAGGATGAGTAATACCATCATTGTTAGTGTTTTGACTGATTTCAAGCATTGACCAAGGTAGACTAGACGAGACACTTCCTTAACCTAAAAGCTACCAATAAAAGATAGAATTAAAAGTTTAGGTGTGAAAAAATTTGGACTTTAAATGATGGACTCGTTTTGTTTTTTGAACATCAGATATTAGTCTGGTTGATCAGGTATACTCAATGTTTAATTTTTCTACACATCCCACAATTCACCAGTTGAGCTGGCACTCCTGGTTTATATGATGTATTCTTGAAATTCACTGTAATCATGCTCTCCATTTGCCATTAGTCGGCTTTGTTGAATTCCTAGTGATTATTGTTCAAGAGAATGTGTTTTTTGTTGTGATACAATTACCATAGAGTTTGCAACTTCACTTTGAATAGTTATATTAAAGTATAGTTTACTTTGTAATTTTGACTTTGTTGTTATGGAGAGGATTTGATATTTCACATTTTAGCTATGAAGCACAGACACCTGACATGGACACCTCGACACTCTTAATGTAAAAAACATAGGACACCGACACACTTATAGTTATTTTTTTTATTATAATTAAAAAAAGTATGAACATTATTAATAAAAGATCTATATTGAAAATCAAAATATACATATGTCCAAATATGATGCAATCAAATTTAATGTATTTAACCCCTTCATTGATCATCATTGCTTTCAATCATTTTTAATCTCATAGATGTGTCAAAGATATGTCTAAGAGGTGTGTCAAAGTAAAGAAAAAAACGTTTTTTTGGGTACACTTGTTTGAGGTGTCATACGAGTGTCGTACGTGTGTTGGACACCGAGACACACCTAATTCTAGAGGTGTCCTTGCTTCATAGCATTTTAAACATGAGTTTGACTTGTTAGATTATGCCTCTCTAGATATGAAGCTCGGAAACAAACATGGACACCGAACACAACACAAACATGGACTCAGATGCTATGTGTGTGTAGCATGTATTAGTTAAAAACTTAAGAATTAATCTTGACCATCCTAATTGTCTTTGTTGTTAATCGCGGCTCTATATTGCGTGATCGCGGACCCGCAGAGCGGTGCTGTTGTCCATTGTGATGCGTTCTGCTGGTGAGCTGCATCGAACTGTTGCAGCAGCTGCAGCCCCAAATTGCATCGTTTTTGCTGCCCAATCCCATTTTTTTCGCGTCCGCAGAAACAAGTCCTACATTCTTATACCTCAAAAAGGAGAAGTGTCGGTGCTTGTTGATATATTTAGTTTGATTTTTGGTGGTAGTTCTTTTATGGTTTAATAGTCATGCTTTATACAATTGCTGTAGGAACATGGTACCTGTGCCGTTCATCATACTCTACCTGAAAAGATTCGCATCTTTCCTCGCTTCTAAGAGCCCATCGGCATCACGATTCCTCGACATTCTGTTTATGAATGCCAAAGAGAAGGCTGGACCAGTGGAGGAGTTTCAGTGGCTTGGTCTGATGCTCTTTGTGGCTGTCCCATTTCCCGGTACAGGAGCATGGTCCGGTGCCATCATAGCATCCATTCTCGATATGCCATTCTGGATCGCTGTATCTGCAAATTTCTTCGGTGTTGTATTCGCTGGGCTGCTCGTAAATTTGCTGGTGAACCTTGGTTTGAAGTATGCAATCATTACCGGTATCGTCCTTTTCTTTGTTTCGACATTCATGTGGACCATCCTTAGAAATATTAAAAAAGGTTTGAGCTCATCAAATTGACTGTTTTAAAATGTCTTAGTTGTCATTATCAATACAAAGACAATTGTTCAAAGTTTCTTTTATTCATTCTCTTCATTAGTTTTTAGGAGCTAATATTTATGTAAATAATGTATAAGATTGAAATGGCTAAGATTTTGTGTGTATGTGTAAACTCATGATGATTGGGAAAAATTAGAGATTCGACTGACCGGCATTAGTTGTTGTAGAACATCTTGGCTATGAAACGCAGACTCAAACATGTATACGACACTTACATGTCAACACCGGTAATGAGAAAATTGAAGTAATTAAATGTAACCATATATATTGGGGTCGTGTTGATGTCCGACATTGACACGTGTCAGACATCTGGCTCGCCTTCAATCTTAAGGATTAGTTCTACATATTCTGGATATAATAATTTTTTGCCAACTGTAGGGCAAACTGAGATCAATAAGACCTAATCAAATTATAATTTTTGTGCTGTATCTTTTCTTTTTAAATCTGAAATATATAAATTGCAGATAAAGCACGGCTTATATATCGTTCTTCAAACTAAATGTGAGTAATTTATTACATCATGTGTAGAATCGACACTTTAGGTAGAAGACGTGACTGAGTGTTTGACACATGTCAATATCCAACTCTCGTATGATTCTGACATATGTGATTATATTTAATTATTTTCATTTTTTAAAATTATTACTTGTGTCTACGTGTCAGTGTTAATATTGTGTTCGAGGGTGCCTATGTGAATGCTTCATAGATTGATTTAAGTTTGCGCTTTGCTCACTAAAAATTGCATGAGTTTAAATTTGGTCCTATTTAGTTTGAGTTTTTTCACAGTAATCCTCCAAAGATATTTGAAACACAATGTTGAAAGTGTTAGACCTTCTAGGTAATATGTTTGATAGCCATTAGTCAGCATCTTAATGGTATGCCAACACACTATTCATTTATTTTGACAATTTTGTGAAAAAGTTGTGCATTTACAGTGGTTCAAATTTAAATCATATCGGTTTACTGTATATCAAGTGTAGTTAATTTTTTCTTCTATTTGCTACTGAAAATTTAATGAATATATTTACTTTTGTACTGAATATGTATGTGTCATTGTTGTCTCTTAATTTTTTGTATATCATTTGTCAACCAAGTTTTCCTATTTCATAATGCAGTTAATATAATACAATGAATGGAAAATCATGGATAAATTCTATAAATTGTATTGATGACAAGAGTGTTGGTTAAATGGCCTCTATCCTTAGAAAGTTATACACAAGATTATTAACTAAATTATCTAATTTCTTTCTAAGTGATGAACTTAATATTAAAACCAACTTGTTTAATATTAATTCCAAGTTAACAGTGATAGATTCAAAAGATTATTCAAAACAGAGATTCACAAACATTCAAGAACATAACAGTAATGTATTCATAACTTATTCAAAACAAACATTCAAGAACACATGCATTATCAGAATGAAAAGCATAGAGATAGAAAAGTGTGCACCAGAAATTTTTATACTGGTTCGACTATCGATTCGATAGTCTACATCCAGTCCTGAAATCACCCAAGGATTTCAGCCTTCACTAGTAATGATTTGAGTATGTTTACAGACTTTCCAACACTTCACTGCCTATACATCTAACTCAACATCAAACTACTACAACAACCAATCTATCCTTAAGAACTACTCGCCAAGCTCTAGCAAGATCAGATTGAGATTTCTTTTAGATGATCACACACCCTAAAAGATAACCACCAGTTTCACAATACTGGATTTCCACACTTTCTTTTACAAAGTTTGTTTGTTCAAAAAGAACAACACTTGACTCAATCACACAATTCCTCACACTAAGTATTTGCTAATATTTGTGTGTTATAACAATTTCTAAAAACCAACGAATATCTTTCAGTTTTCTGTGTTCTGTATTGTTATGAATTGTTATTAGAAAATTGTGATTGATTGAGTTTAAATAGTTTCAGAAAAACATTAGGCAAATCGATTTCCCAATCGATTTCATTAATATGTATTACCAGCTTAATTGATTTCCTAATCGATTATCGCGTTTCTTGTTTTTCTTGAATCTTGAAACTAGATGAACTAATCGATTTGCTAATCGATTCTTTTAATGCATATATCAGAAATTGATACTCAGTTCATATCAGAATCGATTGAATAATCGATTATAATTGTTTTGTTCAAACAACGAGATCAAAACAATCAATTACTCAGTCGATTCTTTTATTAACATAATCGATTTGGCAATGGGCTAAACTCTCCCTGTAACTCAGACATTTACTTCAATCGATTTGCTAATCGACTTGACATGTCTCAATAACTTAGATATTTATTCAAAATCGATGTGCCAATCGATTATGCAATATGTTTCTGATAAATGATTAACTAGTTCATTCATGCAATCGATTTCCTAATCGATTAGTAGAAAACTTGTAATTTAAGAAAAATATATTGATCGATTGTCCAATCGATTTTCCTTTAATCAGAGAACACATGTCTGATGAAAACATTTAAGTAATCGATTAACTCAGTAAGCCTTTGTTCTGTGAATCAGAAAATCGATTAACCAATTGATTAACGAATCGATTGTCCAATCGATTTCATTAATCACAGAACACAAGTCTGATACAAATATTTAAGTAATCGATTTACTCAGTGAAACCTTGGTTCTGTGACTCAGAAAATCGATTTATCAATTGATTATCCAATCGATGAATTAACATCCTTATTTTATGATTTCAATTTTAATTGGCAAATATTAGATGTGTGAAATCATAATGATGAATCTACCTAATAAACACTATGAACACTAGACAAATTTGCACATAATCTTCAAGCCTTGTATAATATCATCAATCTTTGCTTGATTGCTTGAGATCCAAGATTTGTAAGTGTAGTGTTTGATCCTTTCACATAATCTTCAAGCCTTATGATATGATCAATTTTTCCTTGATTGATTTCCTGAAATGTATCTCAACTTACACTATTAGATTAATCAGATAATGCATATACATTGTATGTTTGGAAGTTATATCAAAATCAATGTCAAGGAGACATATATCTTACAATCTCCTCCTTTTTGATTAAATGACAAACATACAATTTAACTTTGAATTTCCATTTAAAAACTTAACTTTATAATAACTATTATTTAAAAACTCCCCCTGAATTATAGAATTCATGATTCATTTCAGTTTCAAATTTTATTTCAACATTAAAACTCCCCCTGAATTATAGACTTCATAATTCATTTCAGTTTCAAATTTCATTTCAAATTTGGTATCAGAGTATCAGAGTACATATCAAATACATTGATTCATTTCAACAGCATAAGCACAAGTTAAATTCCTTCAAATTTGGTGTATCAGAGCACAGTATCAGAGCACATATTCAAGTTTGGTATCAGAGTAATCAGAACACAGTATCAGAGCATCCAATTTAAATTCATTTAAGTTTGGTAACATAGCACTTAAGAGCACATAAGAGTATATCAGAGCATTCATCCAAATTCTGTATCAGATTGGTATCAGAGCACAACATCAGATCACATAAGCACAAGTTAAATTCATCCACCAAATTTTAGTATCAGAGCACAAGAGCACACAAGAGTACAAATTAAATTGGATCAACTTCTCCCCCTTTTGTCATTATATTCAAAAAGAAAATACAATTGAGAATGATCATTCATTTAAATTGATAAAAATTATATGAATCAATAATACAATTTAAAATTATTAAAAACAAAAAAGATGATTTTACAACACATAACATCCAAATTAATAGCATTGAACAACAAATTGTCTACAATTGTATCAAAACCTACAAATATGACAAAAATGAAGTGTCCAAAATACCCATGCATTTGAAGTTGTTATGTTAAAGACAAAAAAGTCATTGATTAAATTTACATTAGATCGAATATGATATGTCAATCTTAACCAAATAAACACCACACTAAGATAGGAAATCAAAATATTGTCACACTAAGATGGTGAACAAAAATATCACAGTAAGACGACGGAATAAAAAAAAAACATCTTTTAGTAATGTCAAAACATATTTGACACTCAAATTATATAGAATCATGGTCTAAAATAAGTTACATTGTTACACACATCCATGACGATGGAAAACAAGAAAAGTTGTACTTTTGGGCAACAACGAGAAAGTTAATTAAAGAAGCATTGATCGACTTTAATTCAACCTTGATTTAAAATGTAAATAATCACACCCCTTTAATCTTTCTCTTATACAATAATTTTGGAATGAGAAAAGAGTTAGTGTTATAATTTAAGTGTGAGTGATTAGTCGTACATCGACTAGGAATGAATAAAATATTAGATATATTAAAGTGGTGACCCATATATTTAATGTCTCAAGGGTCCGTTTGATGCGCATGATATGATATACATTATCATATATTGTGTTTGACACACACGATAACCACCATAATAACATTTTATTTTGTCATGTATTTGGTCCACATTTTATCATGACATGATATAATATATAAAAGTTAAATAAGTAATGAAATAATTTTATATTTAAAACTATCCATTGACACTAATAAATAAATAATATAATTTAAAAAAATCATGAGTAACCAAATAATTCAATTTTATTTGTTAGAATGTAAACAAAGATATGATATATTATATGTAAATGGCAAAATTACCCATGCAGACAAATTATATTTATTTTAAAACTTCAATTAATTTCGTTTTTTAATAATTTTGAATACTAATTTATTAAATTATATAAAAATACAAAATTATCCTTGTGATAAAAACATAATTTTTTAAAAATTAATTATTAATATTTCATTTTTAAGTTTAATATCAAATTCTATTAATTATTTTTATATTTATATTTGATTAAATTCACATTTTTATATTTTAGATTATATTTTATAAGTTGTTTTTATATTTATATTTTATTAAATTTCAATTTGATATTTTAAAATATATTTTATAAGAGTAATTAAGTAAAATATTGTTCTTATCTTATCGTGCTGATTTTTAACACATCTAATATTCATGATATAAATTTCAACTAGAGTAACAAGGTAGGATAAAGTTCCGAATTAACTTATCATATCTTGTTGGTTTATCAAACACTGGATTCATACTAGATATGATAATTTATTCATATTATGTCTCTTATCCTGTCCGTACCATAAGATTTTTGGTTGAGATTTAGTGTCAAGGTGTCTTAGGGGTCTTGGATGTTTAGTCTATTGTTGCTACCACACTCTCTTGAACTCTCCAACAAGTGGTATTAGAGCATTGGTTCAGCTTTGTGGGGGAGTAGGAGTGAGAGATCCTATTGTGGATCAAGTCTAGTGATGTGGGTGACTCACACTTGAGGGGGAGATTGCTCGAGTTCAAGTGTGAATAGTTAGTCCCACATCGACTAGGAATGGGGAAAATATATGATATATAAGAGAGGTGACCCATATACCCATTGACTTAAGATTTTGTGTGGAGATGTGGTGTCAAAGTCTCTTAGAGATCTTGGACGTTTAACCCATTGCTCTTATCGCATTCTCCCAAACTCGTCAACAAGTGGTATCAAAGCTTGTGGTTACCCATATACCTAGTGCCTCAAGGTTTTGTATATGAGACAGTGGTGACCCTTGGGTTGAGATGTGGCGTTGCGTTCCCCTGTACTCCCCAACAGTTAGATACTTTGAATATACATTTTGATAAAGTTATATTTTGCCTAAAACCTAACTCTATTGAAACCGGGATTTTATGAAATGCAACTTTAAATCCTTTGATTGATTTATATTATGTTCTATTATGTTGATTTTCCGATTTTATTATGATGTTTTATGATTGTTTGAACATGTGTTTCTTAAATGATTGTTTTATGATGTGTTTTTGAATGATTGTTGCTATTTTAGATTTGAATGAAATATTATATTTTAAATATGATTTTATAAAGATGACTGTTAAAAATAAATTATTTTTATTGTATGTGTTTGACATGAGCTTGTACACCACATGGAAGAGTCTTATACCACACAATTATTTACTTGGATGAGCTATGTGCTCTATATAGATGAGTGTTATGCCCCACATGAGATGAGTTTTAAACTCCATACGAATGAGCCTTGTACCCTACATTAGATGAGTTGATGCTACACATGATGAGATGATACTCACTTTGTAGAAGTTGTACATCTTCCTATAATAATGAGACGTTGTCAAACTAATTTATTTACTTTCTATAGAATCAATGTGTGTATTTGATTTATTTAATTGTTATAGATGTGAATTATTGTTGACTTTAAGTGAATTGATTTATATTCTTTATTAAAAGTAAATGGTTATTATAGAAAAATTATTTGTATATTTATATTTCTAAAGAATATTTTTGGAAGAACGAATATGCCATGGTCGATTTTTTGAGTTACTGTGCCGATTGAGAATAATACTTGTTTTAAAATTTTGTATGTTATTCAATATGATTTAGCATCTGATTAAAATGTTATTTTCAAAGCTTGAGACTGTTGAGGACGTCATGAGCTGAGAAGTTCTACCTCATTTGAGAAAAGTAATTTCCTTAGATAAGGTTTGTAAATCAAGAATAAGTAGACATAATGTCTACGTTACATTTTATTTCGAGATTAGTTATTAAATGCCCAATTTTGAATATTTTGATTATTAAAGAATTTTCAGTTGTAAAGATTTATTTAAGAATTTTATAATATTATTTCTTTCAAACAATTAATTATTTATTATTAGAACCTTATTCTCTTATATAAATATGAAGATTTGCGCCATTATATCAATTGCTAAACCCACATAACTAGACATTACATTTCTGGTATTAGAGCCACGTGGAACCTAGATCAGAATGTGATGTAAGTTTACTTTACTTTATTTTATTTATTTTTATCTATTTTTTATAGGAAAGAAAAATCCAAACTAGGGGTCTTATTGGATTTCTTGTTATAGTCATATATTTTGCATGCTATGATATTGGATATTGGGCTTGGCCAACTCATTGTTTGATTGATGGTGTGCATATTTATGGCAGGTATCAAGCGTGCGACGAATGACATTCTTGTTGAGGCTCTCATCTAGATAGCAGTGCTATATGAGAACAAACAAAAATTATCCATTAGTGTAGAGGACCTAATGTTGCAAGAATGATAGGCTCTTAATAAATAGGATTTTTTGAATTCTAAAAGAACAATCCACCACCTTTTTGAGGCAATTCTGGTCCAATTGAGCCAGAAGAGTGGTTGCTGAATTTACAGAAAATATTTAGAGTCACACGCTGTGCTGATTCTCAGAAAGTGGACATCACCATTTATATGTTAGAGTCTAATGCTGAGCATTGATGGTGTTGAGCTAGAGGCCTTCTGACGCACATAGTTCCTATTACTTGGGATAAGTTTAAGAATATATTCATGGAAACGTTTTTTCCCCCACAATGTTCATATTTAGAAGGAAATATAGTTTCATCATCTTCATCAAAGAGATATGTCAGTTGTGTAGTATGTCACTATGTCTAAAGCTCTATCAAGTTACATTTGCAATCTTAGGGACAATCCACAACACAAATGGAGGGAAATCAAAAGATGCAAGCGTTGGAAGCTGCCAAGCCGAAAGAAAAGTTTAACTCTGGTGGAAAGAAATTCCACAACAAGGACAATAAATTTCAGAAGAATTACCCCCATGTACCCATAATTTCAAATGACAAGCTTCAACTAGTAAGAGTAAGAGATGAAAAAGGTTTGGATTGAAGAGAGAATTGGAGATCTTGTGGTATAGGTTTAGGTCCCTAGGGGACTTGTAGTTTATTGGCGATATTATTGAGTTAGAGTAAATGATATCTAACATAAGGAATGTGATTGTAGATTTATAAACTTCTAGAATAATTTTGTAGGGGTTGTGTTCAAAGGGTTTGAGAAGATTTCAATATGACATACGAGATTAGATGATGACCATTCTCAGGATGTTTTCTAATGTCTGTTTTGAAGACGAAACTACTTTTTGGTGGATAGAATGTAAGACCCAAGAATTTCTTTAACCAACTATTTGTTAAAAATTAAATTTATATTAATTGTTGGTTCAAATTTTATTATTTTAACCAACAATTAGATGTATATATATGGACTTAATCTAGCTTTATTTTAGTCATGATTTGATCTTACTAATCTAAGTATTTGATGTTGAAAAATATTTATCTATGCGTGTGGATTATAGGATTTATTATATTAAGAGTTTATTACTCTAAGATATTCAACATGCAGAAATAATATAGTGTAAGTAAAATAAAATTAATAATCTATTTTTTTTTTCCTGTTTAGAATTTCATTAATTATCGTCCGAAAAATCGACATGTTACAACATTGTTCCATGCTGATCTTTCTAATGCCTTTGAGATCGTCCACTCTCAAAGTTGGTTCCACCTTTGGATTGATTGTGACTCTTTGTTGATTTTCTAGTCTTTCAATAATTTTAATGTCATGCCATATGGAATTTGAAGACTAGATAACTGAATTATGTATCCCTTACAAGACAAATGCAATTCCTCATTTCTCACATTTATAGGGATTGCAACATTTGAGCTGAAATGCTTGCTAATGTTGGTTTTTATACTCGTTTTACTCGGTGGACGTGGCCACCTCATTGTATTTGGAATGACTTTTATCGCAATCAATATTGTCTTTTCTTTTTTATTTCATTAATGTTTCCCTTAGGTTTGTCACATGATTATCATAATGTATGTCTTGTTGCATTACACTCTTTTTCCTTTTATCATGATTTTATTAATTTGGGTTTTTCGAGTAAGGTTTTTAACGAAACATTCTATAAGTTTATTAGGGTGCTAGTTTTAGGGTGCCAACATTGTTGGGATGTCAATTCTACTTCCTTTGCATTCTAATCCTTACATTAAAAAAATCAAATTGTAATAGATTACTTGCCCGTGTACTTTCCAACCTTTATACAAAGTTGTGCATCCAAAGTTTTCTCTCTCGAGCATTTGCGCTAGTAGCTAGCTATACATTCTTTATACATTTTATGATTCTGCAAGTCTCTAAATTATTTGAATTTTTTTAACTAAATCATTAAACTTTTTTTTTTTAATCAAGTCCTAGAACTATCATATTTTATCTAATTACGTTTTTTTATGATATTGTCATTAGTCAATCGTTTTTAAACTTTAATGAAAGGACTTAATGACAATTATCATATCAATTTAAGGACCTAATTACAGTCATTTTAGTCTAAAGACTTATTGAAAAATTCTTAAATAT
>JBBPBR010000008.1:7685876-7698410 GCA_037974775.1 Cicer pinnatifidum
AAAAAACTTTTTTGGCAATATATAATCGAATTTTTCAAGACCAAGTATTTTTTTTAGTCAATTTCAAAACCAATTTTGTGATTTACTCCTTTGTCTTTTGTTCAGAAACATTTATATAAATTCATGTTAAATTGTCACAAAAAATAAATAAATTCAAGTTAAATTAACTTTAAATTTATGTTGATAAATATTTTAATTATGTTTAGAGTGTTAGGCACTAATAGTGTAAAATTATTTTACGAAACTAATCAGATCACAATGTAATGACATGGATTTATCAACATTATTTTAATTATATGTATATACTTTTTTAAAAAGTATAAATATAAGTATTTAAAACACTTGTTAAAAAAAATCCTTAAGTATTAATTTAACTGACAAATGTCGATATTACTAGGTTGTACGTCTTGTCTCATAAATTGCACTGTTGCGCGAGTTAATTATTACAAATATCGATACCGCTAGATTGTACGTTTTGTCTAAGAAATCTCAATGTTGTGCGAATTAATTATGCTGAAATTTATCATCTCTTCTAAGAAAAAAACAAAACACATATTGAAAAATATAAATAGTAAAAAAAATATAATTCCTATGATAATTAAAAAAAAACAATTAAATTCGAAAAATTTAAATTTACAAAATTCAATATTTTCGTTTCGTAAAAAAAATATTAAAACAAATATAATCTTGAAATTTTAAAAATAAAAATGATTTTTAAAATAGTAAAAATAAAAAATTGTTTTCGCAAGCCCGACTGCTTGGTGTACTATGAGAGTGATATATTAATTATCTCAAATTTGACCAAGTTAAAAATGAATAAAAATTAACTAACTAGCTTTTTCTAATGATAGTAGGAAGCATTTGACTACATAATGCATATTGCTTAACAATAATAAAAAAAATTGTCTTAGAAGGAAGATGAAAAATGCTGTTTTGCTTTTGGAAAAATTGAATTTTAATGAGAATGTCTCATATTTTTTAAAGAAGAAAATACTTATGCTGACAAGTTGACTAATAATTGTATTGGTGCTCTTCAAACTGCTAAAACTATTGAATCTCGTACTTGGGTACTTAGTGGGATTCCTTAGATGTGTTCTTAAAGAAATATTATTTTCATAATAAAGTAGACATTGTCAAAGTTTTAATGAGTTTGGTTTTATACCCATTTTGTAATTGCTTTGTATTTTTGGCTTTTTTAATATGACATATTTGAATAGATATGGTGCCAACCTACTTGTTTGAATGATTCCTTGAGTGTGTTTGCTTAAAAAAATATCACTAAACTAAAACTTTGCAAAAGAAAGCTAACCCCAAATAAATAATGCAAAAAAGAGTAACACATTGACGAGGGAGATCCATGACATTAGCAATAACTTGGAATTGGAAAATTGAAACTTTATAAAATTAATAACAACAATTAATTTCTCATAAAACTCATACATTAAAATGGAAAATCATAATTATTGTTTGATTAGTTCCCTAAATGTGAAAGCATATCAGGTGTCAAGCGAAGCAAACGAACATTTCTCTCCATTTTAAGTTCTGTGATACGTTGAACCGTTGATTGATACTTGTTCAAATTGTCAAGGCTAATTATGCTTTGATAGAATTGATATTGGAGATTTGCAAGTTGCTCCAACTTAGCAATTTGATGATCAAGGTCTCCAACATATACTCGATTTAGTTTTTCAATTACATCCTTTGCAATTTTCTCAAGAAGTTCGGCTTCTATCCTGCAATGCATGTAATGATCATGGTCAATTACATTCTAGCTGAATTTTAAAGTTGCTCTGTTAATAGTACTGATCCCCACTATTGAATTTTTTTAGAGGTGCATATTAAATGTATCTTAGTTAATAAGAACAATTTATTTAATTTTACCGAATTCTTAACTTAATTTCAGATAACACTTCAATCATTTATTTATTTTGTTTCCTGAATTGGTCACTTGTATAATTTTATTATAAAAATTCAAAAATATAAAGAATAAAAATAAGAGTTTATTTGAAAATTTGAATTATAAATTTGATGAAATTTACGTTATATTACAGATGATAATTAATTTTATGAGGTTTGTTTAAAAATTTTGATGAATTTTTGTAAAGAAAAAATAATAACATTGTTAACATTTTAAAACATAAAAAATCAATTAATTTACTTAAAATTAAATAAACAACTAAATAAATAAATAAATAAACTAAATTATTATATGAAATTAAGTTAAAGAATATATGAATAATTATAATGTAATTTAAAATTGAATATAGTAAAAGATAGTTAGTTACCTATTAACAGAGCAATCCCAACCAGAGAAATTGGCTGCATCTCTCAAAGCCTCTCTCCACTTATGCACTTTATCCATTCTCCCTTTAAAATTTTGCTCATGTTTTAAAAACGCCTCCGCATAACTCCCAGTTTGGTTACGCACATGGGAAGGATCAATATCATAAAAAATAGGCAAAACAATTTGCCCCTTCATTCTCTTACATTCAAGTATTTTCACAAGTTCATCCAAACACCACCTAGAGTTTGCATAGTTCTTAGAGAAAACAATAACGGAAAGTTTTGCATCTTCAATCGCCCTAAGAAGTTGTGAGGAAATCTCATCCCCTCTTTGAAGATTGTAATCAATGTATGTGCGGACTTCAAGCCTAGTCAAAGTGGCATGAAGGTGACTAGTGAAGTTGTAGCGCGTGTCCTCACCTCGAAAGCTGAGGAACACTTCATGGTTTGCTTGAGGGGTAGTGGAAGAGGTTGACCATGCCATGTGAATTGGGGCTAGGTACCTTAATTTTAAGGGAATTATTGGTTTATGTATGTGAATTTATGGACTATATGTTGTTTCTTTTATAGCATTGTTTATATATGTGAGAACCAATAAAATAATGAATTATGAACCTTCTTACTAAGTCAATCGCTCTTTGTAAGTTTTGGCACGCGGTTTTGAATATATTGTAGCTTATCCGGAAGCAAATTGAGGGAGAATAAAATTTCTTGACCTAGTGTGTGAAAACTTTTTTCATTTTTTAAAACAACTATATAATCAAGCCTATATTTGACTAAAATTACCTTAAATTATACCCAATAAAAACATTAGATAAATTTCAATTTTATATTTGACTAAAGCAACGAGCTAGTTATTGGAGCGAGAGATGCGGGTAGGCCCTAACGTGGGGTGAATTTTTTATTTTTATTTTTTTTGTTATGACAAGAACGTGGGGTGAACTTAACGTGGTCATTTTTGGGTAATTATCTCTTTATAATAGTTTGAGGGACCATGGCCTCTAAATATAACTATGGGTATGGTAAAGAAGTAATTAACTCACCAACTTTCCACTTCATTCTTTAATTTTAGCCACCAACATTTTAACATCTATTCAAAATAATAAATAATTAAGCACAAATTAAAAGATAATTGTTAATATTAGATAGATTAAAAGAAGACAAACACCAAAGAATAACAAATACCAAAACTAGAAGACTAAAGGACTACACATACAAAATGGATAAGAAAACTTAGATCCAACGTCACTAGATACCATTCCCTTATCTACTATAAAAGGGTTGAAATGATAATTTTTTTTTCAGAATTAGTACATTGAAATTATATTTCATATAGGACGTGTGGATTGACAAAGAAATATATTACCATTCTCATGTGTATTAAGAACTCTTTTTTTTCTAACAGTTTGAGACTTACTGTTGGAAATGATGGAATAATAATGGCATTGATGATGGCTTTATGATTGTGAATTGAAAAATGAGAAGTCCCACATAGGATGAAACACACTCATTTAAAGTCTTTATAAGGTGTTAGTTTCACACTTGGGTTGGGCCCCAAGGGGTACCCCAATTTTGTGAAGGAGGGAGAACACAAGCAAATGGACCACCACACGCGCAGACACACGCGCGCGCCGCCGCCCGCCCATCCGGCTCGGCCCGGCCCGGCAAGGCATGGCCTGGCCTGGCTTGGCATGCCATCCACAAAGTCAAAGTCAATGTTCGATCAAAACCCTAATTGCTTGGTCTTCCCCACGTGTAACTTGTGATGGACTTCGTGCTTCTTGGATCCCCCCTTTTTTCTCAGATCCAGTTGCTGAACTCCTCTATAAATAGAGAGCTCACTTCATTTGGAAAATCACACCAAAAGCTCTTCGTATCTGAGGCTTTTCTCACTTCTCCCCCGTTATTCTTCTTCTTCTTCTTCTATTTTATTGAGTAGCCTTCGTGCTATATTAGAGTGTCAGTCATTCGACTGCCATACAGAGGGTGTAATTCTACATCGGTTTTCTACAGTGCAGTAGAAATCCGGTACAATGTAACTGTGCTGTTTTATCCTGGGGACTTCGTGGTTGATAGTCTGCCTTGCACAATTTGGGCAGTGCCTCGAAACGTCTTAAAGAGAGCGACCTAGTCCGCGACTCATCCCAGTAATTTTATCGGTGGCATTGTTATTTTTCGAAAGTAAATTTCTGAAGGTATGTTACTAGATGAACAATTTCAAATTGCTGTTATTATTGACAAACTGCCCCCTGCTTGGAAAGATTTTAAAAATTCTCTTAGGCACAAAACCAAAGAATTTTCACTAGAAAGCTTGATAACTCGCCTTAAAATTGAGGAGGAATCTCGTAAGCAAGACCAGAAAGAGGAAATTCTTCTTGTGACAAATAAGAAGAAAAAGAAATTCATAGGAGCAGTGCTGAAGCCAAACGGCAAACAACTAAAGAATCAGCATCGCTCTTCTAAGAACAGCAACAAGAATGGGAACCCTCGTAAGGTCCCTACAGCCAGACAGCAACCACCTCCTAGAAATGGCCCTCTCCCGTTTACTTGTTTCAATTGTGGGAAAAAGAGTCATATGGCACGCAAGTGTAGGAATAAGCCAAGTCCTGCAAATCAGGCTAACTTGACAGAAGAGCAATTCATTGCTATGATAACTGAGATCAACCTTGTAGGTGGATCAGATGGATGGTGGATAGACACAGGTGCCTCTCGCCATGTCTGCTATGATCGTGCTATGTTTAAAACATACACGGATGCTGAAAATAAGAAAGTGTTGTTGGGAGATTCCCACACCACTAATGTTGCTGGTATAGGAGATGTGGAACTAACATTCACATCTGGAAAAACCTTAATTCTGAAGGATGTCATGCACACTCCAGAAATAAGGAAGAATCTGGTTTCTGGTTTTCTTCTCAATAAGGCAGGGTTCACTCAATCTATAGGGGCAGATTTGTACACCATTTCTAAGAATGGTATTTTTGTAGGGAAAGGGTACGCCACTGATGGCATGTTTAAATTGAATGTTGAATTGAATAAAATGTCTCCTTCTGCTTACATGTTGTGTGATTTTAATATTTGGCATGCTAGACTCTGTCATATGAACAAAAATATTATTTCGAACTTAAGTAATTTAGGTTTAATTCCAAAGTTATCTCCAAAAGATTTCGAAAAATGTGATTTTTGTAGTCAAGCTAAAATAACAAAGAAATCGCATAAATCAGTAATTAGAGAATCTGAACCCCTAGATTTAATAGATTCTGATATATGTGAACTTGATGGAACATTAACTAGAAATGGAAAACGTTATTTCATAACTTTTATTGATGATTGCTCTGATTTTACTTTTGTATATCTGATGAAAAATAAAAGTGATGCGCTTGACATGTTTAAGATCTTTGTAAATGAAATTGAAAATCAATTTAGTAAAAAGATTAATTGGTTTCGTAGTAATAGAGGAACATAGTATGATTCTAGTTTGTTTAATGACTTTTACAAAACCCATGGAATTATACATGAAACTACTGCACCATATTCACCTGAAATGAATGGTAAAGCTGAAAGAAAGAATAGGACTCTTACTGAATTAGTTGTTGCTATTATGCTTAATTCTGGTGCTGCATCTCACTGGTGGGGGGAAATTATTTTGACTGTTTGCTATGTTTTGAATAGAGTTCCAAAATCTAAAAGCAAAACATCTCCTTATGAGATAATGAAGAAAAGACAGCCCAACTTGTCTTATCTTCGAACATGGGGTTGTCTAGCCTATGTCAGAATCCCGGATCCCAAGCGAATTAAACTTGCAAGCAGAGCCTATGAATGTGTCTTCATAGGATATGCAGTAAACAGTAAAGCGTATAGGTTTTATGACCTAAATGCAAAAGTGATCATAGAGTCAAATGATGTTGACTTCTACGAAAATAAATTCCCTTTTAAATCAAGAAATAGTGGGGGCAGCGAATCCAGACAAGTCCCGGTGATAAGAAACACTGAAAGCAACGAACAAGACGAAACAGAACCTCGAAGGAGCAAAAGAGTAAGAGTTGCTAAAGATTATGGACCAGAATATATGGCGTATAATCTAGAAGAGGATCCTGCAAATCTTAAAGAAGCTATGTCATCTTTGGATGCAGATTTATGGCAAGAAGCTATAAATGATGAAATGGATTATCTAGAGTTTAACAAGACCTGGCATTTAGTAGACTTGCCTCTTGGTTGCAAACCTATAGGTTGTAAATGGATTTTGAAAAAGAAACTAAAACCCGATGGATCTATTGATAAATACAAGGCACGCTTTGTAGCCAAAGGTTTTAGATAAAAGAGAAAATATAGATTTCTTCGACACTTTTTCACCAGTCACTAGACTAACCTCCATTAGAGTGCTAATATCACTAGCGGCTATACATAACCTGGTGATACACCAGATGGATGTTAAAACAGCTTTTTTAAATGGTGACTTGAAAGAAGAAATTTATATGGAACAACCTGAAGGTTTTGTAATTCATGGACAAGAAAACAAGGTTTGTAAGTTAGATAAATCTCTGTATGGTCTTAAACAAGCTCCAAAGCAATGGCATGAAAAGTTTGATAATTTAATCTTGTCGAATGAGTTCAAAGTGAATGAAAGTGACAAATGCATCTATTACAAATATGAAAATAACATTTGCACTATCATATGTCTATATGTAGACAACTTGCTCATATTTGGATCAAACATTCATGCTGTAAATAAAGTGAAATCATTGTTGAGTAACAACTTTAATATGAAAGACCTTGGAGAAGCTAGTGTAATCCTTGGAATTAAGATTACTAGGTCTGAAAATGGAATTTCTTTGGATCAATCTCATTACATTGAAAAGATCCTAAAGAAATATAATTACTTTGACTGTAAACCTGCTTGTACACCATATGATCTGAGTGTGAAACTTTTCAAGAACTCTGGTGAAGGTGTTAGACAAAGTGAATATGCAAGCGTCATTGGCAGCCTCAGGTATGCCACTGATTGCACTAGACCTGACATAGCCTATGTCGTTGGATTGTTGTGCAGGTTTACTAGTAGACCTAGTATAGAGCATTGGCATGCTATTGAAAGAGTCATGAGATATCTTAAAAGAACCATGAGTCTCGGATTACACTATAAAAGATTTCCTGCTGTCCTTGAAGGATATAGCGATGCTTATTGGAACACCTTTTCAGATGACTCCAAAGCAACCAGTGGCTATGTCCTCAACATAGCTGGTGGTGCTGTGTCGTGGAAATCAAAGAAACAAACTATATTGGCTCAGTCCACTATGGAATCTGAAATGATAGCACTGGCTACGGCTAGTGAAGAAGCAAGTTGGTTGAGATGCTTGCTAGCTGAGATCCCTTTGTGGGAAAAACCATTGCCAGCTGTGTTGATCCACTGCGATAGTACCGCGGCTATTGCAAAAATTGAGAATCGTTATTACAACGGTAAAAGAAGACAAATTCGTCGTAAGCACAACACAGTTAGAGAATTATTGTCTAAAGGAGCTGTTATAGTGGATCATGTACGCACTGATGAAAATTTAACAAATCCTTTGACGAAAGGATTAGCTAGAGAGAAAGTCCTAAATACATCCAAAAGGATGGGACTACTGCCTATAGATTGTTGAGTCACTTGTGATGGTAACCCAACCTAAAAGACTGGAGATCCCAAGAATTAGGTTCAATGGGTAATAACAAGTCACAGTGATATGAGATGAACATGCTACATAATATATGAAGGAAGCATGAGTCCTGAAGCGATGAAGGATGAGATAATAGAAACTCTTAATGAGATCCATACTCTGTGTGGAGTGGAGTACCTAGCTACAGGAGTACTCTTGATAGACTCATCTATGTGAATGTGGAAGTGGGGGCCGCTTCCTATGGAATTTTAAGGCAGAATTCCTAGAGCGTTCACTACACTGGGATACACGTGCATGGCCCTAAATGCACGGGCTTTTGAGAATACACCCAATGAAAAGGTTATGTGTGGGTTTGATGTCAGAGATAGAGTTCAAGACTACGAGTCACTCTTGTTGAATCTGAATCTTACTTACTACGCAAAGGTTCAAGTCAAGAGACACCTTTGTTTATGCATAATCTTATAGAAGCGTTTGACGCTATTCAAGAACCTATTTTTAAATTCAAGTGGGGGATTGTTGGAAATGATGGAATAATAATGGCATTGATGATGGCTTTATGATCGTGAATTGAAAAATGAGAAGTCCCACATAGGAGGGAACACACTCATTTAAAGCCTTTATAAGGTGTTAGTTTCACACTTGGGTTGGGCCCCAAGGGGTACCCCAATTTTGTGAAGGAGGGAGAACGCAAGCAAATGGACCACCACACGCGCACACACGCGCGCGCGCCGCCGCCGCCCGCCCGCCTGTCCGGCCCGGCCCGACCCGGCCCGGCCCGGCAAGGCATGGCTTGGCTTGGCTTGGCTTGGTTTGGTTTGGTTTGGTTTGGTTTGGTTTGTGGTGTATTAGAGTAGCCTTCGTGCTATATTAGAGTGTCAGTCATTCGACTGTCATACAGAGGGTGTAATTCTACATCGGTTTTCTACAGTGCAGTAGAAATCCGGTACAGTGTAATTGTGCTGTTTTATCCTGGGGACTTCGTGGTTGATAGTCTGCCTTGCACAATTTGGGCAGTGCCTCGAAACGTCTTAAAGAGAGCGACCTAGTCCGCGACTCATCCCAGTAATTTTATCGGTGGCATTGTTATTTTTCGAAAGTAAATTTTTGAAACAACACTTACTCATGCTAAAACCCCAATAATGAAACTAAATGAATTAATAATGATTATGTTACTATAATGAAAAAAAATAGATATAATTTAAGGTTTCTTATGATTTTTATTATTATATAGTAATGTGAATATTGTTGTTAAGAAATTGTAGTAATTGTTTATGTTATTATGAATGGCGTGTCATTATTGTGATCTTATTGTATGATTCTTTGTCAATATTAAATGTAGTTGTATGCTTTGAATTGTGATTATTGTGTTGTGTGAAATGTGAAATTATAATATTCCTGACTAATACCAATGATAGTTCTCAATAAGGAGTAATTGACTAGGGTGAATGGAGAAAGTTAATTGTGAGGGTTGATAATAAAACTTTTATGTGCATGACATTATAGAATGTGGGGTTTAATAAATATGTGTTTGAAGAAGTACAATATATATTAAGAGTCTAATAGTGGAGGTTAATTACACAATTGAACATTGTAGGTTATTTAAGGGGAACTTTTAAGTGGTTTGGAAGTAACACTTGTGAGGGCATGAATTGCAAGGATAATACTAACTCTCCTCAAATATTTCAAAGTAGTTTAGTACCACATGTCATATGAGTGTTTGGCGGTGTGCATACATCATCCTATTGCATAATTTGTGTTCTTATTAACTGTGATAACTTTGAAAAATTCAGCCTAAAGTTTAGATTAAATATATATTAACTGTGATACAAATGGACGTATATTTCTTTGGATTAAATATATATTTAGTCTTTATAAAATTTTAAAGTAACATATATTCTTTAATGAATTTTTTTCATGCATATTTATGACAATATAAAATATTCATTTACAAAAAATAATTTAAAATTCGAATTCTAAATTTATATTTTATTTTTTTATCTTAGTATTTTAATATTTAAAAAAATTATATTTAAATCATATACAGGTAAAAAAAGTAGTAAATATTTGTAAAAGATATTTTTATAATTTCTAAACACGATTGCAAAAAATTATTTAAATTTTTTGAAATTAAAGAATAATTAAACATATTTCGTTTCAAGAACTAAATGAATATATATAGACAATTTTTAAGAACTAAAAAATGTATTTTTATTTTATCAAAACTAATATTAAAAAATAAAAAATTTATAAAAATTAAAAATATATTTAACGATATTTCTTATACAAAATTAATTAATTCAATACTATATATTTTCTCAAGTTCAGAACTAAACGTCAATAACTCACTTTATGCTCAACTCAAAATTAACAACATTTTATTTTATTAATTTTTGTCATCACAAAACTAAACAGACAAAGCAATTCAAATAATTTATTAACAAGGGTAACTTATTTACCCTGTTAATTCATATTAATTTAACATTTCATAAAAAAGTTATTCACAATGAAAACTACACACCACGTGGTAGTCTAAGTAGAATTACGTTTTTCTTCATTCTAAGCTGCCCAATATGCTGGTTTGTTGCTTGAAGTTCATGCCAAAGTTGTGTATTGAACCCACTTCCCCGCATGACATTCATTGCTTGAAGGTTTGATAGTTGCTCATACTTATTGATCTCCTCATCTATGTCACCAACATAGACATGATTTAATTTCTCCAACACATCCCTAGCAATTCTTTCCACGAGTTCGGATTCCACGCTGTTTTACACAATAAAAAGTTTGAAAAAGTTGACAACAACACTTTGAAGTTATTTTTCTAAAATGAACAATAGCATGTTATTAAAGTACTATACGTCTCCTCACTTTGAAGTAATAGCTTTTCCAAGATTTAAATCGCTTTGCAAAACACATTTAACCATACTTTATAGAAGCTGCAAATAGTTGCTTCAACTTATGTTACACATAATTAATATTCCAATTTGAGATATTTATAAATTTTCAATATAAAAAGAAATCATTCCAATAATACTGATTCAAATTTATAAGAATAATGGTATGACAATTTAATTTAATTTAATTTTTATAGGCAGACATTTAATAATAATTTGTCACATAAATAAATAATTGTTGAAATATTTTAACAAAGGATTATATTAAGTGACATCATTATATAACTTGATGGAAAAAAATTATAAGATCGATCACCTTGATAGATGGTTTAATATAGATCAATGTTTAAAAGTTATTTGAAATTTTAGTTATAGTCGATTAGAAGTAAAATTGAACGGTTGTCTTCATCATTACGGATAATTATGTGATTTGATTTGTGTGAGTGAACTGGTATAGTTTTGACATTGATCCACCATAATTTAAATAGGCAAATTTTAATACGAAATATATCTACCGTTAATCAATACTAAAATCGTTTAAAATTTCGATAAAGACAGAGATGATAATGAAATAATACTCCTAAAAAGCATCGTCGACGTCGATAAAATTTCTAATAATTTTTAAATTTTGGTATATCATCGATTACTTATGAAATTTTAATTAACTCAAAATTTACATGTAAATAGTATTAAACAGAACCTTTTTTTTTTTTTTGTATTGATCAAAACAAAGTTTCATGGTACAGAGAGAATTACCTTTGAGCAGAGCAGCTCCACCCAGCTAAATTTGCAACTTCAGCCAGAGCACTCCTCCACCTATGCACCTTACTCAAGTTACTCCTAAATTGTTTCTCATGTTTAGCAAAAGCAATTTCATAAGTTCCTGTTTGATTACGCACATTAGACGGATCTATACCATAGAAAACAGGCACTACAACCTGTCCATTATTCTTTCTACATTCAATTATTTTTAAAAGCTCATCCAAACACCACTTTGAATTTGCATAGTTTTCAGACAAAACAACCACTGAAAGCTTTGATTCCTCAATTGCTCTAGTAAGTGTTGTTGAAATTTCATCCCCTCTCATAAGATTGTAGTCTATGTAGGCTTTGATTTGAAACCTTGTTAAGGAAGCATGAAGATGACTTGTGAAGGTGTAGCGTGTGTCCTCACCTCTAAAGCTAAGGAATACCTCATGAGTATTTTGAGGAATGTTGTAGGAGGAAGACCCTGCCATATGAGACATATTAATTGGATTTATGAACTAATTCAACTATGAATCCCCTTATATAAATCTATCCTTCTTTATTTATTGGTAAAAAATAATAAAAGTTATAAACTTTTATTTGATTATTTAACAAAAATCAGTTTGATTATTAATTTATAAAAATTCAGTTAGTTAAGATATAAAAATGTATAAATTAAGAAAAATTGTTATTAGATTAAAGATTGAAACAAATTTTAAAAATTATTTTTATTAATTATTGATTGTTAATTATTATCATAAATGTATATTGAATATATTTAAAAATGGTCTAATTAATATTAATTTAAATGGTAGAGTTAGAAGAGAAAAATTAATATTATATTGAAATCATAAAATAAGATTTTCTTCCTTTCTTTTTTCAATCCTCCATAGGATATGAAAAGAGTGCTATATATATTATTGGTTCCTTTCATTGAAGTTTTTTTTTTCAATGCTCGCAAACTT
>JBBPBR010000008.1:7703293-7738205 GCA_037974775.1 Cicer pinnatifidum
ATATATATATATATATATATATATATATATTATTTTGTTTGAGAGATAATAATGGGTGCGTTTGTTTCAATAAAAAATTTATTCTTTTAAACCAAAAATCATTTTTTAGAGTTTAAAGGGTGTTTGTTTCATATTTTTTAAAAATATTTTGTTAGAAAAATCATTTTTTATTTAATATATATATATATATATATATATATATATATATATATATACATTAATATTGGTTTATGAGGACAAGGCCAATTTGAATTGTCCGTCCACCAGGATGGTGGCATAGTATCAAGCCTCCTAACCAAGTATTTCAAAGTTAGAATGGTACCACCTTGTGAAGTAGAGTCTAAGCTCATACATAGCATTGCATTTTATTGTAATTGTTTTGTTGTTACTAATATGTATCGTGTGTGGTGATAATTTCTCTTAGACAATTTGATGTTACAGTGAAATCTATTGATTTTCCTTGAGTGATTTTGACCTTTGAATGTGATATTTTCTTAATAGAATATTTGTGTAATGATACGGTTTTATTATAATTATTTGCGTGTTCTTCTTGCTTGTATTATACTATCATCATGATTTCGAAACTCACCTCCTTCTTTGTTTGTGTTTGACTGGTTGGGCCATGCGTTTGTGAAATCGCAGTTATTACAGGTTAATGAGTCTTGAAGTTCAAGTTTGGGAGAAACCCCGCTCTGATAGGTGATATCGGGAATAAGGGTTTTAATTTGTATTTTACTTATTTAATTTGAATCGAATTTTTGTATGAAAACCTTAGAAGTACTAGTAAGTTTTTAGAATTAAATCAAGTAATTATACTTAAATCAAGCTTATCGATATTGCACTTTTTAATGGATAATATAAATGTAAAGTGTTTTTATTTCTATTTTTGAGAAACGTGATATCCTAAATTAAATATAAAATTTTTATTTTCTTGGAAATATATTTTATATTTATCCGCTGCAAATTTTATAGGAATATGGTATAAATTATTATATATATTATTTTGGGATTTAGGGTGTCACATTAGTGGTATCAGAGCAGGTCTGTCCAATCAGGCTGAGTGGGTCGAATGTCAGTCGTGTCAATTGTGTTTTCTTGTGTAATAATTATTTTCACTATGATGATTTTCCCGTTATTATTGTGTTAAGTGTTATATGTTTTTGTATTATTATACATATTTTTGAGATTACTAATTAACTGTTTATTATTTGCTTACTCTAATTGTGTTATGGATTCTAAATTCCTAGCTAAATGAGTAAATAAACCATGAAATTATTTGTTAAGATTTGAGTTAGCATTAATTGTTGACAAGATTATGTTAGTTACTTGTTGCTTATTGCTTTTCTATTGAACTATGATTTTTGCACTCATGTTTTATGTGAATAGTTGGAAATAATAATTTTGATTGACTAGCTGTATGTTTCAAGTTATTAATCTCATTCACATAATCTTAGTTATCATATGTCATACCTCACCAATTAGTTGTTTTAATGTTTCATTTTCACCCTTAATCAATTTACAATATTTAATCTTGATATGAATCTATTTAAAGTGTTTGATCTAATAACTAATTGATTGAAACAATGATTTATGTATGAATTATATGTTTAAAACTTTAAGTATTGACTTTTACTAAGTACAAATTATTATTATTTTGTGGAAACCAAATTTAGAAAGAAAAAAAAAATGTTTCGTTCTAAACTTTGAGCTAGATAGTAAATATGTCGCTTACGTTTAAAGTTTTAATTTTGACTAAAAAATTCTT
Organism: Cicer pinnatifidum; assembly: GCA_037974775.1. Taxonomy (NCBI): domain Eukaryota; kingdom Viridiplantae; phylum Streptophyta; class Magnoliopsida; order Fabales; family Fabaceae; genus Cicer; species Cicer pinnatifidum. The sequence goes on from JBBPBR010000008.1 coordinate 7,705,059, forward strand.
ATTTTTTATTTTATGTTGGCTTGTGTTAAAAAACAAATCGATTTTAAATCGTAAATGTTAACTTTAAATCACTTGACAATGTTGATCGTTGTATCTAGATGAGTAGAGTTTTGATATTGGTTTTGAAAACAATTTAGAATGTTCGTCATGATTTAGATAGTATGAAATTCATATTATTAGCAATAATAATTCTTGAATATTAGAGGTTGGTAGAACTTATAATTTTTAAAAAAATGACATTTTGAAGAAGTTAAAGCTTACTTATTTTGTATGATGAAAATAACTTTTGTTTGAATTACTCTTGGTTATTTTAAAGAAATTAAATTGAGTTGAATTTTGTTGATTTATAAAATAACAATAATTCTATGCTACTAATTTTATTTAATGTTTAAAATAGCTTAAAATTTACAACATGTTTTACTATGTCTTGTTATGTTAGTTTATGGACTGATGTGAATATTGAATCGTGAACGTGTTGGGATATTTATTTGAAATGATTGATTTTCTGATTCTGATATTATGAACTCATTAGAGTTTGACTCGATGTTAGAGTTTTAGAGTTTTAGAGTTTGATTCGATGTTAGAGGCACGAAGATCGCCTTGGTTAAGGTGATTTGAACTCGTTGGCCTATGATACTCCATTAAGATTGTCATCTCAAACACAAATTGAAATCACAATTATTTCACCAACTATGGGATTACTTCAATATTCTCATCACAAATTCACAACATCACTATCATTAATCATATCTCATCACATAAACTCATCACAAATTTATAGCATCACTATCACCAAGCATACATCATCATATAGGCTAGTAACAAATTTATAACATCGTTATTATTAATTATACATCATCATAATCACATAAACGTATCAAAATAAATTCACTTTTTATTATCACATCACATAAACACGTCTAATCAAACAAATACATAAAATTCATTCAACATCTAATATCACAATAATATCAAATATCACACATTTAATAAAATAAATAAAACATCACAATAATATCAAATACCACACATTTAACGAAGTTAAATCAATCAACACCTATCCCATTTAACGAATCAAAATAAATTCACTTTTTATTATCACATCACATAAACACGTCTAATCAAACAAATACATATAATTCATTCAACATCTAATATCAAATATCACACATTTAATAAAATAAATAAAACATCACAATAATATCAAATACCACACATTCTATATTTTAATCTCACCATTACCATATTTTTACATTAATCAATTTATCACTCAAATGGCTACTGCCGTATATAGCGAGCCTCGAATGAATCGTTGGGAAATACGGTTTTCCCATTCATCTCACATTATATTAAACTCATGAATTCAAATGTTATCTCACCCCTTACCTTATTTTGATGCTTTCACACAAGAGTATGATTCCAAAAACAAACAATCTTTGTTTTTTGACTTTTTGTCCTTCACTCGATCTAACTCGACAATTTATGGGTAGACGTCAAAAATAAATTATGAGAAAATACTCTAGAAACTAAATTTCGAAATTCGGTCAAGGAAAATTACCATAAATCAGAAAACAAATCAATGGACAGTATAGCCACTTTTCACACGATCGTTTTGGTATAACACCCCAATTTCTCGCTACTTTATTTTAAATAGTATAATGCTGCAATATCATATTTATTATTATTTTATTTTTTATATATATGAGTGTTAATATGTGTTCTAATCTCTTTATGTGTGTGTTTGTGTATTGCCTTAGTAATTGATTTTAAATTATTAATATTAATTATAATTAACTTACAATATGAATAAATAATATATATATATATATATATATATATATATATATATATATATATATATATATATATATATATATATATATATTTAAATAAAATCATTCAGGGAGTGAATTTGTGTTGCTGCACTAACCTATTAATTTTAGAACTAATAAAATGGGTTTATAATAATAAGAATAAATAATAATAATACATGATAATATCAATAATAATAATCATATGAGAGTCTGATATACATTGGCCGTATATGTATATATGCGTACCATATATGCCCTTGCCATATGTACATTAGCTGATAGGTCAACAGGTATGTGCCATATATATATAAATACAATTAGCCTAAGTTACGCATAGGCACTGAACGAAAGAAAAAGAAAACGTGTCTGCCGCAACGGTGTTTAGTCCTGGGGTTCTAACAACAACATTACAACATAGCATAACCATACGACAGGTATCTTCCCTTAATTCCATCAACGAATACTAATTGATCTGAATAAATTGAAGGAGTATGTTTCCTAATTCTATCGACTATATCGAAATTGGGTTATTGATCGAGTCATATAAATATTGGGCAGTATAGGGGTAGTCATAGTTAGCCTCCTCAATCTCCTCTTGGGGGTGAACTACATATTCCTAGCTGTAAAAAAAAAAAAAAAATATAAGAATTGTGATTCCAAATAGAGAACCCCCCTGAACAATTCTTTTGCCTAGCTTAAGCGGTGATTTATCTAATATTTAGGATTTTTCTTTTATTCAGGTCAAACCCCACGTTTGTGTTCAGGCAGTATATACCCACTAGCTAACTATGAGAAACAATGTCTTGTGCAAACCATAGTTCCTCAATTTATCTCCTGACTTGATGCAGAATTATTTAACATGATTAATATGCCTTGTTACTAAAATGATTATTTAGTTACCCACTAGAATTTCTAAGACTAGTAGTTACGATTTACATGCATAATATCAAAATTTTGTTGTTCTGCAAGCAATTGGAGGCATTGGAAAAATGGTACTGTCATTATAATAACATACAAATCAGCCATGAGTAATTAGACTAATCTCACTCTAGAAAATAATCTCGTTAGGGTGCCTTTAATTATGCTTTTAACACCGAAACTACAAATATACGTCATAATAATTTAAATGTGTGACTCTGTCATATTTTAATTAAAATTAGAAATTATTTTCGATTAGTATAATAATATGTATGTTTCGATGATATTAAATATATCTTTAGATTTTAATACAAATAGCAGATAATTAATTTATGTATTAATAATAAGTAAAGTATTTATTCGTTGGAGCAAGTAACTAAATTGTAATTGGTTGTTGCGTTGATTTATTCTTGCTCGTGGACTGTTAGAGCCGGTGATTGACGAAGACGGGACACGTTGAATCAGCGGATCGACTTCGTTGGGAAAAATCTTCAGCTAAGGTAAGGGGTGAGATGAGGTTCGATTTTATGAGTATAAAATAACGTGAGATGAACGGGAATATTGAAATTCCCATATGTTAATTCGGGGCTTACTACGTACAGTTGAGCCCTATTGAGCAATAATAATTAATTAATAAAATGTGAATGGTAATAGTGAGGACTAAAATATAATTTAGCAACCAATAGAATTGTTGTGAATTTATATCAAGGTTGCATGCTGTTTGATTTTATGAAATCTTATGTTAATTGTTAACGTGTGAATGATATGTACTTGAATGTTTTTGTCACTTGATTGAATTTGTGATATTACTAAAATGCGCCACCTATTGAATCCCTTATTATGTGATTGATGTTATTGGATTGTGTATTGTGAGTAGTGTAAACCAAATATTGTGATTTTATTGTGATTGACTGATAAAGATATAATGATGAAATATTATGAAGTCAGATTGAAACTTAATGAGTTGTGATGATCGAGTAAGTCTGAGACCGGTGTTGTAGATTTTGGAGTTAGGAATATTTTGTCATCATATAGGGAGGGTTTGACAAACCTAGTGATTTGGGGAAGTACAACTGAATGAGCCTGATCGTGGAGGGCTACAGTCGAACTGTAAAGTAAGACTGATAGACCTTGGGGGTACACCTAGTGGGGAATTCCTAAGTGGATTAGTGGGTTATTCCCTAAGGTCGGGAACTACCGTGCAACACAAGAGTACCCCGACTGTCGCGTATATGTGTCTCGGGTTGAGTTGAGGGGATCTATGAGGACTTGGCCATTCATGAATTGTCCATCCACTCTTGTAGTGGCATAGTATCAGGCCTCCTAACCAAGTACTTCAGAGTAGAATGGTACCAGATGATGAAGTATAGAGTATAGGACATGCATAGCATTTCATTACTTTGATTGTCTTATTATGAATGGATTTGATAAGTCGTTGATATTATACCCTTGACTATTTTTGGAGATTGTGATAATTTGATTGTTTGCGTGTTCTCCTCGTGCATTTTATACTGCTACATAATTTCGATACTCACCCCTCGTTGTTTGTGTTTGGCGTTTGCGACGGATGCAGACGAGCTGTAAGTTGCAGGTGATGATTAATACCATCAGAGAGGCGGAAGCCGTCATGTCTTGAAGACTCTATTTATATGCATTGTATTGATGTTCTTTGGAGTATTTTTATTTTGGGAATTTCCGCTCTGATAGTGACATCGGGTGGGGACTTTATTTACACTGAGTTTAAAACATAAGTACGTATACTTCAAAAAGGATTTTGTTGTTTGACATTCTGATTTCGATTTCATTACGTTTGATGGAAGTTTTGAATTTACGTGACACGTTTATGATTATGTGATATTCTTTGCCCAAAAAATAAAATAAAATAAAATAAAAAAAAAAAATTTCTTTGGGGTTTAGGGTGTCACATTAGTGGTATCAGAGCTGGTCTGTCCAATCAGACCGTAAATGTGTTATGTGTTCGCTATGTTTCCTTGTGTACTCTGTTATGTATTTTGTAGTTGTGGTCATTATTGTGTTAGTATTGTAGAGCTAAGTTAGTTCCTCACTTCCCTAAGTGTCTCACCATATTCGATTGGCTTATCTGATTGACGTAGGTAGTGATGGCTGGTGGAAGGAATGATGCTGCGATTGCTGATGCTCTAGAGTCCATGGCAGGAGTTACAGTGCAGGCTCTCCAAGCTTTGGCTGAATCCCAAGCTACTGCACAAGCCTCTGCGCAAGCTGCTACTCAAGCTGCACAGATTGCTGCTCAAGCTGTTGCTCAAGCTACTAGCTATAGTGGTGGCCAAGGAAATGTGCAGATAAATGAATTCATGGTGATGGATCGATTTCACAAGGCTAACCCCCCCTCATTTGAAGGTCACTATAATCCTGATGGAGCTCAAAAGTGGTTGCAAGAAATTGAGAAAATTTTCAGAGGAGTGGCATGTCCCGAAGGTCAGAAAGTGCATCTTGGTACCTTTATGTTGACGGAGGAAGCTGAACATTGGTGGGATAATGCCCGCCAACGTTTAGAGAATGCAGGGACTGCAATTACTTGGACTATATTCAAGAACATGTTTCTAATTAAGTATTTTCCCGAAGATATCCGTAATAGAAAGGAGATGGAATTTGTTAAATTGGAACAGGGGAATATGTCGGTTGCGGAGTATGCGGCTAAGTTCGAGGAATTATCCAGGTACTACCCACTCTATGTTGGAGAAGCAGGAGAAAAGTCCAAGTGTATCAAGTTTGAAATGGGACTCAGGCCAGAGATCAAGAAACAGGTTGGAATGCAAGAGATTCGCGACTTTCCTACCCTAGTGAATAAGAGTAGGATTTATGATGAGGATAGCCGTGCTGAAAAGGCACATTACCGAAACACTGGAATCATGAAGGACAAGAGGCCTATGCATCATAATAGAGGAAAACCTTACTCTTTCCCTCCTAGTAGATCTGGAAGTCATTTGAATTATCAACAACACAGTTTTTCAGCTGGAAAAGGAGCTAGTGGTGGTAATGGAAAAGGAAATGGGAACAATTATAGTTATGGGAGTGGTAGAGGAAACCCCAATGGACGAGGAGTTAGTAGCGGAAATAGTAACAACATGAGTCAAGTCTCGCGCAACAACAATGGTAATAGTGGTTATCTAGCTACTCCGATCCGATGTAGCAGGTGTGGAAAGCAGGGTCACATGACATATGAATGTAGAGATGCCGGAATTACTTGTTTTAATTGTCAACAACAAGGCCACATTAGCACCACATGCCCTTACTCAAAGAAGACTCCACAGCTTGGAAACCAGAGCTCCCAAGCCAGCCGACCTAAATCCAATGGAAGAGTCTTTGCCCTCAGTGGTGCAGGAGCGTCTGAGAAAGACAACTTGATCCAAGGTACATGTCTCATAAGTGATACTCCTTTATTTGTACTATTTGATTGTGGTGCCACTCATTCTTTTGTTTCTCTTGATTGTGTTAGACGTTTAGGACTACATGTATCTCGTTTACAGTATGAGTTGATTGTGAATACCCCAACTAGTGATTCTGTTGATACCTCTAGTGTCTGTCTTGACATTTCTATCCATGTGTGTGGAAGGGACTTTCGAGTTGACTTAGTGTGTCTACCTTTGCGTCTGGTTGATGTGATTCTTGGTATGGATTGGCTATCTGCCAACCGTGTCCGCGTAGATTTTTTTAGTAAAACCATTGAATTCATGGAGTCGGAAGAGAGGGATAAGCCTAGCAATATATCCACCAACCAAGTGAAGGCGCTCTTGAAAGAAGATGCCCAGTTATACATGATCCTTGCCTCATTGGAATTTGAAGAAAAAGTGGTAATACGAGATGTTCCTGTTGTGTGTGAATTCCCTGAAGTATTCCCTGAAGATGTCACTAGTTTACCACCAGAGCGTGAAACTGAGTTTAGCATTGACCTTGTACCAGGTACTGGACCCATATCCATGGCACCGTATAGGATGTCTCCCTTAGAATTGTCTGAGCTTAAGAAACAATTGGAAGAGCTTTTAGATAAACAATTTATAAGGCCTAGTGTTTCACCATGGGGTGCACCTGTGTTGTTGGTTAAGAAGAAGGATGGCTCTATGAGGTTATGCGTAGATTACCGTCGACTTAATAAAGTGACAATCAAGAATAAGTATCCGCTACCTAGGATAGATGACCTGATGGATCAATTGAGAGGATCATGTGTGTTTAGTAAGATCGATCTGAGGTCAGGTTACCATCAAATCCGAGTGAAACCTTCTGATACCCCTAAGACCGCCTTTAGGACCCGTTATGGCCATTACGAGTATTTGGTTATGCCTTTTGGTGTGACTAACGCACCAGCAGTGTTTATGGATTACATGAATCGGGTCTTTCATCCTTACCTAGACTCTTTTGTGGTTGTGTTTATAGATGATATCTTAGTGTACTCTAAGACTAGGGAAGAACATGGTGAACATCTAAGGATAGTCTTGAAAACCCTTAAGGAGAAACAATTATTTGCCAAGTTGTCTAAGTGTTAATTTTGGTTAGAGGAAGTAAGTTTCCTAGGACATATAATTTCAAAAGGGGGAATAGCTGTTGATCCTACCAAAGTGGAGAGTGTCTTAGAATGGAAAGCACCTAAATCAGTGACTGAGATTAGGAGTTTCCTAGGATTGGCAGGTTATTATCGTAGGTTCATAGAAGGATTCTCCAGGTTGGCCTTACCTTTGACTAAGTTGACCCGAAAAGGGGAATTGTTTGTGTGGGATACTCATTGTGAGAATAGTTTCCAAGAACTTAAGAAACGATTGACCTCTGCACCAATCTTAGTATTACCTGACCTGAGTGAACCTTTTGTAGTATATTGTGATGCGTGTAATTCCGGATTAGGTGGAGTACTTACGCAGGATGGAAAGGTAGTAGCATATGCTTCTAGGCAACTGAAGATTCATGAGAGAAACTACCCTACCCATGACCTAGAACTAGCAGCAGTTGTCTTTGTACTTAAGATGTGGAGACATTATTTATATGGATCTAGATTTGAGGTTTTTAGTGACCATAAGAGCCTTAAGTATCTTTTTGATCAGAAGGAGTTGAACATGAGACAACGTAGGTGGATGGAATTCCTTAAAGATTTTGATTTTGAGCTTAAATATCACCCTGGAAAGGCCAATGTAGTGGCTGATGCCTTGAGTAGGAAGACTTTGAGTGTGTCCGCCTTAATGGTTAAGCATAGTGAGTTGTTGGAACAGTTTAGAGACCTTAGTTTAGTTTGTGAAGTGACACCAGAAAGTATTAAATTGGGAATGTTGAAGGTAACTAGTGGACTATTGGAAGAGATTGAAAAGAGTCAGAAGTTGGATTTATATCTTTTAGATAAGTTACAATCGATTGACCAAGGGAGAGAACCTGACTTTAAAATAGGTGTGGATGGAATTTTGAGATTTAAGGAGAGGATTTGTGTTCCCGATGTAGAGGAGTTAAGAAAGATGATCTTAGAGGAAGGACATAGGAGTTGTCTAAGTATTCACCCTGGAGCCACAAAGATGTATAAGGACCTCAAGAAGATATTTTGGTGGCCTAAAATGAAAAGAGATGTTGCTGAATTTGTGTATGCTTGTTTGACTTGCCAAAAATCTAAGGTAGAACATCAAAAACCTTCCGGTTTGATGCAACCTTTGAGCATTCCCGAATGGAAGTGGGATAGCATATCTATGGACTTTGTGGTAGGCTTACCTCGAACTCCAAAAAGGTACGATAGCATTTGGGTTATTGTGGATAGACTAACTAAATCTGCTCACTTTATTCCAATAAACATAACTTATTCTATGGAAAGGTTAGCTGAAATATATATAAAGGAAATTGTGAAGTTGCATGGAATCCCATCAAGCATAGTCTCGGACAGAGACCATAGGTTTACCTCTAAGTTTTGGCAAGGTTTACAAAGCGCTTTAGGTACGAGCCTTAGGATGAGTTCAGCCTACCACCCACAGACAGATGGTCAAACTGAGCGAACCAATCAATCTCTAGAAGACTTGTTGAGAGCTTGTGTGTTGGAACAAAATGGAAGTTGGGATAGCTTTTTGCCACTTATAGAGTTTACCTATAACAATAGTTTCCACTCTAGTATTGGAATGGCCCCTTTTGAGGCGTTGTATGGGAGAAGATGTAGGACCCCTCTGTGTTGGTTTGAGACGGGTGATAACCTTGTGTTAGGACCTGAGATTGTTCAACAAACTACTGATAAAGTAAAAATGATTCAGGAAAAAATGAGAGCATCTCAAAGTAGGCAAAAGAGTTACCATGATAAAAGAAAGAAAAACCTCGAATTTCAAGAAGGTGATCATGTATTTCTGAGAGTTACTCCAACAACTGGGGTTGGTCGGGCATTAAAAATGCGAAAGCTTACACCTCGGTTTATAGGACCTTACCAAATTCTCAAACGTGTCGGTAACGTAGCATATCAGATCGCGTTGCCTCCGTCTCTTTCTAATCTCCATAGTGTCTTTCATGTGTCTCAACTTCGCAAGTACATTTTCGATCCCTCACACGTGATTGAGTCAGACAAGGTCCAAATAAAAGAGAATCTAACTTTTGAGACCTTACCGCTACGGATTGAGGACCAAAAGACCAAAGAATTAAGGGGTAAGGCGATTTCATTGGTTAAGGTTGTCTGGGGAGGTGCTACTGGTGAAAGTGCTACGTGGGAGGTTGAAAGCCAGATGCGCGATTCTTATCCCGAACTATTTCCGTCAGGTAAATTTCGAGGACGAAATTTTCTTCAACAGGGGGAGAAATATAACACCCCAATTTCTCGCTACTTTATTTTAAATAGTATAATGCTGCAATATCATATTTATTATTATTTTATTTTTTATATATATGAGTGTTAATATGTGTTCTAATCTCTTTATGTGTGTGTTTGTGTATTGCCTTAGTAATTGATTTTAAATTATTAATATTAATTATAATTAACTTACAATATGAATAAATAATATATATATATATATATATATATATATATTTAAATAAAATCATTCAGGGAGTGAATTTGTGTTGCTGCACTAACCTATTAATTTTAGAACTAATAAAATGGGTTTATAATAATAAGAATAAATAATAATAATAATAATAATAATAATAATAATACATGATAATATCAATAATAATAATCATATGAGAGTCTGATATACATTGGCCGTATATGTATATATTCGTACCATATATGCCCTTGCCATATGTACATTAGCTGATAGGTCAACAGGTATGTGCCATATATATATAAATACAATTAGCCTAAGTTACGCATAGGCACTGAACGAAAGAAAGAGAAAACGTGTCTGCCGCAACGGTGTTTAGTCCCGGGGTTCTAACAACAACATTACAACATAGCATAACCATACGACAGGTATCTTCCCTTAATTCCATCAACTAATACTAATTGATCTGAATAAATTGAAGGAGTATGTTTCCTAATTCTATCGACTATATCGAAATTGGGTTATTGATCGAGTCATATAAATATTGGGCAGTATAGGGGTAGTCATAGTTAGCCTCCTCAATCTCCTCTTGGGGGTGAACTACATATTCCTAGCTGTAAAAAAAAAAAAATAAAATAAAATATAAGAATTGTGATTCCAAATAGAGAACCCCCCTGAACAATTCTTTTGCCTAGCTTAAGCGGTGATTTATCTAATATTTAGGATTTTTCTTTTATTCAGGTCAAACCCCACGTTTGTGTTCAGGCAGTATATACCCACTAGCTAACTATGAGAAACAATGTCTTGTGCAAACCATAGTTCCTCAATTTATCTCCTGACTTGATGCAGAATTATTTAACATGATTAATATGCCTTGTTACTAAAATGATTATTTAGTTACCCACTAGAATTTCTAAGACCAGTAGTTACGATTTACATGCATAATATCAAAATTTTGTTGTTCTGCAAGCAATTGGAGGCATTGGAAAAATGGTACTGTCATTATAATAACATACAAATCAGCCATGAGTAATTAGACTAATCTCACTCTAGAAAATAATCTCGTTAGGGTGCCTTTAATTATGCTTTTAACACCGAAACTACAAATATACGTCATAATAATTTAAATGTGTGACTCTGTCATATTTTAATTAAAATTAGAAATTATTTTCGATTAGTATAATAATATGTATGTTTCGATGATATTAAATATATCTTTAGATTTTAATACAAATAACAGATAATTAATTTATGTATTAATAATAAGTAAAGTATTTATTCGTTGGAGCAAGTAACTAAATTGTAATTGGTTGTTGCGTTGATTTATTCTCGCTCGTGGACTGTTAGAGCCGGTGATTGACGAAGACGGGACACGTTGAATCAGCGGATCGACTTCGTTGGGAAAAATCTTCAGCTAAGGTAAGGGGTGAGATGAGGTTCGATTTTATGAGTATAAAATAACGTGAGATGAACGGGAATATTGAAATTCTCATATGTTAATTCGGGGCTTACTACGTACAGTTGAGCCCTATTGAGCAATAATAATTAATTAATAAATTGTGAATGGTAATAGTGAGGACTAAAATATAATTTAGCAACCAATAGAATTGTTGTGAATTTATATCAAGGTTGCATGCTGTTTGATTTTATGAAATCTTATGTTAATTGTTAACGTGTGAATGATATGTACTTGAATGTTTTTGTCACTTGATTGAATTTGTGATATTACTAAAATGCGCCACCTATTGAATCCCTTATTATGTGATTGATGTTATTGGATTGTGTATTGTGAGTAGTGTAAACCAAATATTGTGATTTTATTGTGATTGACTGATAAAGATATAATGATGAAATATTATGAAGTCAGATTGAAACTTAATGAGTTGTGATGATCGAGTAAGTCTGAGACCGGTGTTGTAGATTTTGGAGTTAGGAATATTTTGTCATCATATAGGGAGGGTTTGACAAACCTAGTGATTTGGGGAAGTACAACTGAATGAGCCTGATCGTGGAGGGCTACAGTCGAACTGTAAAGTAAGACTGATAGACCTTGGGGGTACACCTAGTGGGGAATTCCTAAGTGGATTAGTGGGTTATTCCCTAAGGTCGGGAACTACCGTGCAACACAAGAGTACCCCGACTGTCGCGTATATGTGTCTCGGGTTGAGTTGAGGGGATCTATGAGGACTTGGCCATTCATGAATTGTCCATCCACTCTTGTAGTGGCATAGTATCAGGCCTCCTAACCAAGTACTTCAGAGTAGAATGGTACCAGATGATGAAGTATAGAGTATAGGACATGCATAGCATTTCATTACTTTGATTGTCTTATTATGAATGGATTTGATAAGTCGTTGATATTATACCCTTGACTATTTTTGGAGATTGTGATAATTTGATTGTTTGCGTGTTCTCCTCGTGCATTTTATACTGCTACATAATTTCGATACTCACCCCTCGTTGTTTGTGTTTGGCGTTTGCGACGGACGCAGACGAGCTGTAAGTTGCAGGTGATGATTAATACCATCAGAGAGGCGGAAGCCGTCATGTCTTGAAGACTCTATTTATATGCATTGTATTGATGTTCTTTGGAGTATTTTTATTTTGGGAATTTCCGCTCTGATAGTGACATCGGGTGGGGACTTTATTTACACTGAGTTTAAAACATAAGTACGTATACTTCAAAAAGGATTTTGTTGTTTGACATTCTGATTTCGATTTCATTACGTTTGATGGAAGTTTTGAATTTACGTGACACGTTTATGATTATGTGATATTCTTTGCCCAAAAAATAAAATAAAATAAAATAAAAAAAAAAAATTTCTTTGGGGTTTAGGGTGTCACATTTGGCGTTGGTTTCACACAATTCGGACTTGCGGTGAAGAAGAACGGTGAAAAATAACAAATTCTGTGAATGGAGAAAACGAGTATTTTAGGAAGAAATTCGGGTTGTTAAAAATTTGAAATATTATGTTTAATTGAATAGCTAAATGAGTAAAATAACATACTGAAATTTGGATGAAGACAGCAAAACTTTTACGGAACAGTTATCGATCACTGGTTTCAAACCATAGGTTGTTGTTGTGTTTACGGTTGCCCGTCCAACTCCCTTCCCTTTTCTTTGTTTTGTTTTATTTTAGTAAAAATCAGAGTTCATAGGGTCTCTTTATTTATGTTTTTGTTTTACTATTATTATTTTTATTTTATTAAAATAAAATTAATAATTGTTTAATTTCGTTTTTAATATTCCTCTAAGTAATATTGAGTTTTCCAAACGATACTAATATTTTATAAATTAGAGTAATTAAAATAATCAATATATAAAAAAAAAACATATTACTAATGACTGAAACTTTCACATTCAAAATAATCTCTATAATTATACTTATTTATCAAAATATTCATTTTATAATAATACCATCATATTAGAAAATAGTCAAAATTATAAAATAAATAGATATAACAACAATATTTTATGTTAATTACTAATTCATAATATATATATATATATATATATTTATAATTACAATTCCAAAATAAATATACTAAAACAAAGAAAATCGAACACAATATTACTACGATCTCAAGATAATTATTTATAGAGATACTTAAAAATGATTGAAATATAAATATAAACACACTTAACATTAGTCAAACATATCATAAAATATCATATTAATTACCGACTCACATATACACATAAAATCATATAAAATCATGTTCTTTAAAATATTACACTAAAATACTATTATTTTTAGAAAATTATATAAAATAATAAAATAAAATACTTATTATTTATATTGCTCATTAAATATAATATCTATCAAACCAGCACATCATAGAAAGATCCATATAACAAAATTTACTCACAAAATTTATCAACATATATTCTAAAATAATTTTAACATCAAATTAATTATGTAAAATCCTATTTAATTAATTGGTGATAGGTGATAAGAGATAGGGGATAGGGGATATGGGATATGGGAAATGAGATATGGGATAGGGGATAAGGGATATAGGGGGATATATGATATAGGGATAGGGGATATGGGATATGGGATAGGGGATACGGGATAGGGGATTATCCTCCTTATCCCTTATCCCCTATCCCTTATAACCCCTATCCCCTATATCCCTTATATCCTATATTCTTTATCCCCTATATCTCATATCCCTTATATCCCCTATCCCCTATATCCTCTATGTCCCATATATCCCCTATCCCTTATCCCTTATATCTTATCCCCTATCCCCTATCCCTTATATCTTATCCCTTATCCCCTGTCCCCTATGCCCTATCCCCTATCTTCTATCCCTTATATCCCCTAACAACTATCCCCTGTCTCTTATCCCCTATCCCCTATCCCTTATCCCATATCCCCTATCCCCTATCCCCTATCCCCTATCCCCTATCCCCTATCACCTATCTCATATCTCATATTCTCTATATCCCCTATATCCCTTATATCTTATATTCTCTATCCCCTATCCCCTATCTCCCCTGTATCCCATATCCCTAATCCCATATCCCCTATCCCCTATCATCTAACACCTATCACCTATCACCTATCACCTATCACCTATCACCTATCACCTATCACCTATCACCTATCACCTATCACCTATCACCTATCACCTATCACCTATCACCTATCACCTATCACCTATCACCTATCACCTATCACCTATCACCTATCACCTATCACCTATCACCTATCACCTATCACCTATCACATATCACCTATCACCTATCACCTATCACCTATCACCTATCACCTATCACCTATCACCTATCACCTATCACCTATCACCTATCACCTATCACCTATCACCTATCACCTATCACCTATCACCTATCACCTATCACCTATCACCTATCACCTATCACCTATCACCTATCACCTATCACCTATCACATATCACCTATCACCTATCATAGGGATGACAGTTAGACCCAGACCCAATGGGTACCCGCAAAAAAACCCCACAATAAGTAGGGTAAAAACCCGCATAATGGGTATGAGTACGGTAATGGATAATTACCGGCAAAATTAAGCAGGTACGGGTACGGGTACTATAGTACCCACCCCGCCCTGCACCCGCACTTATATAAATATATTATTTATTTATTTATTTATTTATTATATTAATGGTTAGTTTAATTAATTGTTTTCCTTTATGTTTTAATATCTATTAATATCATTGAACCATTACAATATTTATAATCAAATCAAAAAATAAACGTTTGCAAACTTTTTAAGAATTTGATTGCGATGAATAGTTAATAATTGCGACTTTATAACTAAGAGTTATATCTTATTAATCGTGTCTTTATAATTATACTTGCAACTTCTAATCAATTGTTTTTACTGATCTCAAATAATATTGTCGTAAGACTTGAAACTTCATAAAATATTATTATGGATATTTGAATGTGTATTGTAACGAGTGTTCATTTGAAATATTTTGAGTTAGAAAATATTTTGGTTTATAATACTTTATGATTGAATTTATGATATTTGGATAACTTTTGAATTTAATCACAAAATAATATTTATTGATCGATCTATTTTAGTTAAAGTGTGGGTAATGGGTATGGGCTTAGGTACCCAGAGGGTAAGGGTACAGGTATTAAAGTTGATACCCAAGAGGGTACGGGCACGGGTATGAGTATCTTTTTAAACTGCGGGTATGAGGATGGGTACTATAGTACCCTACCCAAACCCTTCCCATTGCCATCCCTAATAAAACTAAGTAACATAGATTTAATAATAACAGTTATAGATGTTTTCCAGCCATGCCGATGTACTAAGCATGACAAATCCTCTCGACAAACTATACCTCATTTTAGTAAAATACTATTTATTCGTGAGCTATCCTCAAATACCTCTTTTACCTTTAGTCTCAAATCTTTCAACTTACCCAGACTTACATATCTAATCCCGCTTTTATTTGTTTAATTACTATAATATATATTTTCGTATATCAAATAATTTTATTTTATTTTTAAGATTAAGCAGTAGTACATATTTAATATTATTGTTATTACTAAAAATATCAACATAAATAAATTAGAATTGTCAAAACAAATAAAAAGTGGAAATGGGTGCAAAAATATATTTATTTTAAACAATGAAGTTATTATATTATTTATTAAATGAGGAAATTACAACCTAAATTATGGAACAAAACAAGGGATAATAAATTATCTACAATCACCAATATACAAAAGAAGTTCTAAAAAAAATGAAGAAATATGAGGTAGCTCGAATAAACTAAACACACCACAATAGCCAAAGACGGATAACAAGTTCGACCAATATTTAGCCTTAGAATGAATTTGTTTTCTGCCCATATCTAACCCTCGATGCAATCCAACAATGAAAAGGCTTCATGAAAGCGAGAAATCATATACAAGTTATTTATTTAAAATGCCTGAGGCAACCTTAGCCAGAGGCAAAATTCCTGACTAGAGGCGATACATTTTGGAGTTACAAAACAGAGTTAGAACTCTGGGCAGAGACAAACTGTAATCATAGGTAACATGACCAAAAGCATATAGGCTAGAGGCAACATAATCAGAGTTAGAGGATATGAGACCAAAAGCAGATTCAGAGCATACATGTCTAGATTCATACTGTGTGACACCTTAAACTCAAAATAATATATATAATAATATATACAAGATTTTTATAGATCTTTTGCAGCGTATAGATAAAAACTCTTTTAGAGGGAAACGAAATTTTTACAAGTTATTTAGAATATCACATTTCTCAAAATACAATCGGAACACTTTAAACTTTTTTTTCCTTTAAAATAGTGCAATCTCAATAAGCTTTGGTTTAAGTATAATTACTTAATTTAATTCTAAAAAAAATTACTAGTATTAATAAGGTTTTCATACAAAAATTCATTTCAACTTAAATAAGTAAAATAAAAATTACAATCCTTATTCTCGGTATCACCTATCAAAGTGAGGTTTCTCCCGAACTTGAACTTCATGACTCATTAACTTGTAACAACTGCAATTTCGCAAACACATGGCCTAACTAGTCAAACACAAACAACGAATGAGGTGAGTTTTGAAATCATGTTAATAGTATAATACAAGTAAGAAGAACACGTAAGCAATCATAATAGAACCGTATCATTACACAAACATTGCTCAAGAAAAATATGACATTAAAAAGTCAAAATCACTCAAGGAAAATCAATATCATTTACTATAACATCAAATCGTCAAAGAGAAATTAGTATCCCATGCGACACCCATTTATCACAACAAAACAATCACAAGAAAATGTAATGATATGCATGAGCTTAGACTCTACTTCGCAATGTGGTACCATTCTAACACTAAAGTACTTGGTTAGGAGGCTTGATACTATGCCACCATCTCGGTGGACGGACTGTCGCTGCCTAAAATTTCGAGTGTTTCTCGAATTCAATGGAGTCGCCACCAAAATTTATTTTAAAATAGAGAAAATATTGGGAAACCCTTAAAAAAATGGTCTTTGAACCAAATTTTGAAATATTTTGACGAGAAAAGAAAATGCTTGTTTGACTTCAAAAACTATTTTTGTATGCAAGTTTTAGTACTATCAAGCTGTACAACTCGTGTCTCTAAAACTCAAAATAAAAAAAGATGTTTCATCTAGTTAATCCTTTTAAGAATGTTTTATATTTTTCCGATTTTAAAATTGAGTTTTAAAACCACCAAGTAATACAACTTGTGTCTCAACAACTCAAAAATTGAAAAAGGATTACATGTAATTAATCAAATTTTAAAAAAAAGTTGATTTTATATTAATTCATTAAAATAAATAAATAAATAGAGTTTTAGAACTATCAAATTGTACCACTTGTGTCATAACAACTCAAAGATTAAAAAGATGTCATGTCTAATTAATCTTTAATGTAATATTTGTTTGTATTTTTTTATGATGAAATTGATATTTAATTATGAACAACTTTTTTGAACAACTTTTTTATTAGAACATGAGCCCAACTTAAAAAAAAATAGGTTAAAAAAACATAATAGAAACCCTAGATCCCAAACTAAACAAAATCCTAGATTACCAACTAGTGAGGCGGCCGCAACAGAAGGCATCAGCTGGGAAAAAGAAGAAAAGAGATGGAGTATTGTAAGAAGCAGACACATAAATCGCATATGAATGCCACAACCAACACAGAGAACCCATATGAAGACCGCAACCTAACCAACGTTGTAGCATGCGCCGCCGCCGTCGTCTTATCTTCTTGCGACCTTCATCTCTCCCAAATCGAGATTGGATCAAATGAAATGTACCATATCAGATACATATGCTATTTGGAGAGCGTGGCGGCGACGTTGGCACTCATCAGAGGTATGTGGTTTCTGACTTTATTATTTTTTTTATTTTTCATTTAGATATTTTTTTTATTTTTATTCGATTTTTCTTTTTCTCTTTGAAATTTAAAAAGATGTATTTATAGAGTTTTTTATCTGTTTAGTTGCTTTCTTGTCTATGCCTCTGTTTCCAGTTCCTAGTTTGATGTTTTGTTTTCTTTACTCATCATCTACATTTTTTCTACGTATCTGATGCATTCATGGTTTTAGTCTATGCTTGTCTTCATTTGTTCTTTTGCTGAGCTTTTATTTGTAGTTGTAATTTGTCCTTTAGTTTTTTTTTTCTTCCTATTTCACACTCAGAATTTTGCCATTTAGTTTTTATCATGTGTACAAAGGCTAACTAGTAAAAATTATGCTTTTATGTTTCTCTAATTAGTTACAAAACACAGGCAAATGCCTTAACCATGATATTGCATCAGAAACAAAAAGGCAACAATAACGACATCAACAAAACAAAGCCAAAGCAGGCTGGTTTAATTTGGTTTGGTTTAAATTCTATTATAATTATTTTTAATTTGTAATTTGATTTGATTTTAGAATTGTAATTAGATTTGACATTGTAAATTGATGAGACATAATAAAATTATTTATTGTGATTATGTTTATTTCCTTTTTTAATATATATTTCCTTTTTTGATTTATTTTCCTTTTTGATTTATTTTTAACAAAATGGACAAAATTGGGGTACTATAGCTACCCCTATTTAATTATATTTTACTTGAAAAATATGAATAACAATGGTATTCGTTTTTATGTTATCAGATAAAAGATAAGTAAATATAAGGACCTAAATTTTGTCCAATAACAAACACATGTATTAAAGTGTCCTTGAAATATTAAAGTGGGAATGATGAATTTTTTTTTTAAATGTGCAAAATGATCGTCTTCGGATTAATTACCAATGAGTAGATCGACATAAATAAAAATGATCGTCTTCGAATTGGTTACCGATGCGTAGGTCAACATAAATGAAGATGATTGTCTTCAGATTAGTTACCGATGCATAGATCTATAGAAATTAAAAATGATCGTCTTCGAATTGGTTACCGATGCGTAGATCTATAGAAACAAAAGTGGTCATTTTTAGATTGGTTACCAATGCATAAATCTATAAAAACAAAAATGATCGTCTTCGAATTGGTTACCGATGCGTAGATCTATAGAAACAAAAATGATCGTCTTCGGATTGGTTACTGATGCGTAGATCTATAGAAACAAAAATGATCGTCTTCGGATTGGTTACCGATGCGTAGATCGACATGAACATAATTGGTCCAATCTTGAAGCTAGATAAAGAGGGAGAATAAGTATATGGTACTTGCAATTCGAACGATAAGGTATGAACGATTCATGCGTGTGTTATGAATTGAGTATAAGTAAAGTGTTAATGAAGATGCATGAATCAAAGGCAGAACCCTGGTTAGAGACAAACTGTAATCAAAGGCAACATGATCAGAAGCATATAGACTAGAGGTAGCATAATCAGAGTTAGAGGATACGTGTATGACACCTTAAAGCCAAAATAATATATATATATATATATATATATATATATATATATATATATATATATATATATATATATATATATATATATATATATATATATATAATTTTTATAGCACTTTTGCAGCGGATAGATAAAAACTCTTTCAAAGGGAAACTAAAGTTTTATAAGTTATTTAGAAAATCACATTTCTTAAAATACAATCGGAACACTATAAACTTTTTTTTCTTTAAAATAGTGCAATCTCAATAAATTTAATTTAAGTATAATTACTTAATTTAATTATAAAAACTTACTAGTACTAATAAGGTTTTCATACAAAAAGTCAATTCAACTAAATAAGTAAAATACAAATTACAACCTTTATTCTTGGTATCACCTATCAGAGTGGGATTTCTCTCAAACTTAAACTTCAAGACTCATTAACTTGTAACAACTGCGATTTTGCAAACGCATGGCGTAGCTAGTCAAACACAAACAAAGAATGAGATGAGTTTTGAAATCATGTTAATAGTATAATATAAGTAAGAAGAACACATAATAAATCATAATAGAATCTTATCATTACACAAACATTGCTCAAGAAAAATATGACATTAAAAAGTTAAAATCACTCAAGGAAAATCAATATCTTTTACTATAACATCAAATCGTCTAAGAGAAATTATTATTGCATGCGACACCCATTAATCACAACAAAAGAAGCACACAAAAATGCAATGCTATGCATGAGCTTAGACTCTACTTCGCAATGTGGTACCATTCGAACTCTGAAGTACTTGGTTAGGAGGCTTGATACTATGCCACCAATAGGGATGGAAATAGGCTAGGCCATTCGTCAGGGGCCTATGGCCTGGCCTACTTATGGCATAGTCTGACTTGGCCTATTTAATAAAAATGTTAGGCTCATGTTGTTTTTAAAGCTTATTTATTTAAATAGGTTAAACTTAGACTTATAAAAAAGTCTATTAGGCTTGACATACCGGTCTATATATATTTTATTATTTATTATATTATTTTTTATTATTATATTAATAATTTTATTTTCTACATTAAATTTTATCAATTAGACAATCACTCAGTAATCATTCCATATTTCAGTAGTCGTTTCATATTTGGTAACAATTCTATATTTGGTAGTCGTTCTATATTCGGTAGCCGTTTAATTAGTCAATCAATAGCCGTTCCATATTTGTTTAAGAGAGAATATTGGGTGCGTTTGTTTCAGAAGAAAAAAAAATTCTATTATTTGAAACAAAAAATTATGTTTAAAGTTTAAAGGATGTTTGTTTCAGATTTTTTTTAAAATTATTTTGTTAAAAAAATTATTTTTTGTTTAATATATATAGATATGTACATTGATATTAGTATGTGGAGAGCATCATGTGGTATTAGTAGAGCATTTAAATGTTTTAATGTGAATAAGACTTTTAAGTAGGCTTCTAGGTCAGGTCAAGCCGAAAAAAGCCTATATATGAAAGGCCAGAGGCCAGACTTAAGCCTAAAAAATAAATCATAGGCCAAGCTCAGGCATTTCAAAGTCTGGCCTGGCCTGACCTATTCCCACCCCTTGCCACCATCTTGGTGGATGAACAATTCTAATTGGTCATGTTCTCATAGATCCCCTGAACTCAACCCGAGACACATATATGCGATAGTCGAGGTAAACGTGTTTTGCATCGTAGCTCCCGATATTTGGAGTGCTACCTCCATGTCACATAGGAATTTCTCGCTCAAACATCTCCAATGTCTAACAATCCTATCTTAAGGCTCAATAGCAGACTACCACGATTTCACTCATTCAGTTGTACTTCCCCAGAATCACTAGGCTTGTTAGGCCCTACCTATATGATGATAAAATAATCTTTATTTATCAAATTCTCAATATTTATTTTCTCCCCTTGTTGGCCTATGATACTCCATTAAGACCTTCATCTCAAACACAAATTGAAATCACCATTATTTCATCAATTATAGTGTTCAATATTCTCATCACAAAATTATAATATCACTATCATTAATCACACATCATCATCATCACATAAACTCATCACAAATTTACAACACCACTATCATCAATCATACATCATCACATAAACTTATAACAAATTTATACCATCACAACTATTAATCATACATCATTATCATTGCATAAAATTATCACAACACATTCATCTTTTATCTTCACATCACATAAACTCATCTAATCACACATATACATAAAATTAATTTGACACCGAAAATCACAATAATATCAAATACCACACATTTAAAGAAATTAAATCAATCAACGCCTTACAAATATTTCTATTATATATTTTAATCTCATAATTTCCATATTTGCACATTAATTCATTTATCCAAAAAGGCCTATTGTCATACGTAGGGAGTCCCGAATGAATCGTTGGGAAATACAATTTTCCTGTACATCTCACAATATATTATACTCATGAATTCAAACGCTTTCTCACCTCTTACCTTATTTTGACGCTTTCACACATAAATACAATTCCACGAGCAAATGAGCTTTGTGCTTTTATTTTTTGTCCTTCAATCGATCTAACTCGACAGTTTATTTGTGAACATCAAAATAAATTATGAGAAGACACTCTAAAAACTAAATTTTGAAATTCGATAAAGGAAACTTACCATAAATCAAAAAATCAATCAGTGGATAATATAGCCACATATCAAACAATTGTTTTGCGGTTGGTTTCACTCAAATGGGACTTATGATGAAGAAGAACGACGCAAAATAAAGAATTTTATAAATGGATGAGTAAGGTATTTTAGACAGAAATTGAAATGGTTAAAAAAGTATGTTTAATTGACTAACTAAATACACGAAACAATGTACTGAAATTTGGATGAAAATTGGGAAAGTTTTATGGAACAGTTATGGACCATCGGTGTCAATTTTGTTGATTGTCTCTCAAATTAGGTATTGTAGCCGATGTAATTCTATCTAGCCGCTCTCTCTTTCGGTCTTTCTCATATTTTCTTTCCTTCCCTTTTCAATTAAGTTTTTTTTTTCTTTCCTTCCCTTTTCTCATATTTTCTTTCCTTCCCTTCCCTAACTCATAAAACACATTATACTTTTTTATTTATTTATTTAAATAAAACAAACAATTACCAAAACTATTATTTTTTTACCCTTTTGTTTTTTTAAACACAATTTAATTTTTAAATTACTAATAATACTTCAAAACTAATATATTATAAAATAAAGTAATTAAAGTAATTAATCTTTAAAATACATTAATAGCCAAAACTCTCATTTTCCAAATAATCACTATCATAATACTTATTTTTCCAAATACTCAAAGTAAAATATTATCATCATTAGAGAATAGTCAAAATTATAAAATAAATAAATATAACATCAACATTTTATATTAATTACAAAATCATAATAAATATATATAAAATCACAATGTCATAACAAGTCTATAAGAATAAAGGAAATCATACACAATATCACTAGTATCCCAAGATAATTATTTATAAAATAAATAACTAAAAATAGAAAATAGTTATATATAATTGAAATGCAACTACATGCATATTTAACATTAGTTAAACACACATAAAAATATTACATTAATTAGATACGTGTATATACACGTAGAATTGCATAAAATATTAAAATAAAATATTTATTATTTATATCACTAATTTAATATAATATACCAGCACATCATAGAACCATCGATATAAAAAAAATTAATCACAAAACTTTACAACATATATTCTAAAATAATTTTAACATCAAATTATCTATTTAAAATTTTATTTTTAATTAATAAAATAGTTTTTTTATATAAAATTTTGGGTATTACACGAGTTACTCCAGCTGTTAAGGAAATAAAAAATATAGAGGGTGTAATATAAAATTTCAGTGAGTTTTGAAAAATAAAGTGAAGGTAGTTGAAAAATATTTATTTCTTAGATATGCATAAGAACATGAAATTATTATTATGAATCTATGCATGACCTCAAATCTTTTCTTTGTAAATAAAGAAAATTCACCAAAATCTTGATGTCGGTGGCCAAGTTAATTGAGTCTTGATTGGAAAAGTTGGTATTGTAACACTCCAAATTTTATAGTAACTATTTTATTAATTAAATAGTATTTTAAATAATTAATTTGGTATTAAAATTATTTAAAACATATGTTGATTAATTTTATGATTAATTTTCTTTATATGTGTGCTTTTTATAATGTGCTAATCTTGTACATATTTAACTAAACGACTGATACAAATAAAAAATATTATATTTTATTATTGTATATATTTTTCTAAAAATAATTTTATTTTAGTGCAAACGTTTTAAAGAATAAGATTTTAGTGATTTTACGTTTATATGTGTATTCATAATTAATGTAATCTTTTCTTATATGTTTGACTAATGTTAATTGTGCAAGTAATTATATTTTAATTATCTTAAAGTATCTCCTATTTTTGTTATTTATTTAATAAATAATTACTTTGGAATAATGGTAATATTGTGTTTGACTTCTTTTATTTTTATATTCTTGTTATGGCATTGTGATTTTATATAATTTTATTATGATTTAGTAATTAATATAAAATGTTGATATTGTATTTATTTATTTTTTGATTTTGATTATTCTGTAATGATGATAGTATTTTAATGTGAGTGTTTTTAAAAATAACTATAATGATTATTTTGAATATGAGAGTTTAAGTGGTTAGTAACATGTAATTTTTTTTTAAAAGGTTAATTATTTTAACTACTCTAATTTATCATATATTAGTTATGAAATATTAATAAAGTTTTGAAAACTAAATGATGTTTCGAGGAGTATTAAAAATGAGATTAAGTAACTATTAATTTTGTTTTAGCAAAATAAAAAAAATAATAATAAAATATAAAATAAATAAAGGAACCAATGGACGTGACTCATGTGTATGAATCCTAATTGTGTCAATAAAATAAAAAATAAATAAAAAAAATAAGGAAGGGAGTTGTAGACTTCTGCGGCCGCCGCAGTGAAAGGAACAACAAACATAACAATTAGCATATTGTTTGACATTGGTGATCAATAACTATTCCAGAAAATTTTCTCCATTTTCATCTAAATTTCAACATGTTATATTTATTTAGCTAGTCAATTAAACACACTTTATCATATTTTTAACCATTCAAATTTCTTTTTAAAGTATCTAACTTCTCCGTTTATGAAATTCCTTATTTTGCACCATTTTTCTTCATCATAAGTCTGATTTAAGTGAAATCAGCATCAAAACGACCATGCAAACAAAAGAACATATTATCCACTTATTATGTTTTTATTTTGGGTAGGTTTATTTTACTCAATTTTGAAATTGAAGGACAAATAGACTCAATTTTTATTTTACAGTGTGTTCTCATAATTTATCTTTGACGTTATACCCATAAACTATAGATTTAGATAGATTGAAGGACAAATAGTCAAAAAAACAAATGATTTTTCTTGTCGACTTGTATTCACGTGTGAAAGCGTCAAAATATGGTAAGGGGTGAGAGAGGGTTTGAATTCATGAGTATAATATATTGTGAGATAAACGAGAAAACCATATTTTCCAACAATTCATCCAGGACTCGCTGCGGTAGTAGCCCTTTTAGGGATAAATTAATTAATGTGAAGATATGGAGATTGTGAGATTAAAATGTGGAATATAAATATTTATAAGGTGTTGATTTAATTAATTTTGCTAAATGTGTGATATTTGATATTATTGTGATATTGGATGTCGAATGAATTATGTGCATACGTTTGATTAGATGAGTTTATGTGATGTGATAATAAAAGATGGATGCATTGTATGATAAACATTTATGTGATGTGATGATAAAAGATGAATGCATTGTGATAAGTTTATGCGATGATGATGATGTATGATTGATGATAATGATGTTCTAAATTTGTGAAAAGTTTATGTAATGATATGGTGTATGATTGATGATAGTGATGTTATAACTGGTAACGAGTTTATGTAATGATGATGAGGATATATGATTAATGATAGTGATGTTGTAAATTTGTGATGAGAACATTGAAGTAACTCCATAGTTGATGAAATAGTGGTGATTTCAATTTGTGCTTGAGATGACGGTCTTAATGGATTATCGTAGGCCAACGAGGAAATTATTTTATGTCGAGATTATTTTTTCTTGATATAAGTAGGGCTTGACAAACCTAGTGATTTCAGGGAAGTACAACTGAATAAGTATAATCGTGACAATCTACTTTTGAGCATGAAGGCAAGATTGTTAGACCGTAGAGCTATTTGGGTGGAGAGTTCCAAGGTGACTTGCAGGTGGCACTTCAAATTTCGAGAGCTACCATACAACACATTTTCACCTCGACCGTCGCGTATATGTGGCTCAGGTTGACTTGATAGGATCTAAAAAAACAGAGTCAATTTGAATTGTACAATGGTAAGTAGTGCCAATTTAGTTAATAATAATATGGGTAAAATAATTTTATAGTCGCTATCAAATTTTAAAATTTTGGTTTTTTAGTCCCTCTTAAAAAAATCACATATTTTAATCCTTACTAAATTATTCTGCAAATAATTTTAGTCCTTGTTGAAGCATCAATATGTGTTTTTCAATGATTCTTTTGCATACATGTTTACAACAATGTGGAAAGTTCCTCCACAAAAATAGAGATCAAAAGTTTATTTCAACGTATATAGTCTAAAGATATTTATCTTTGTAACACCCCGAGTTTTAGCAGCACGAGTGTATTTTTTTTTTTAAACAAATTCATAATAACAAAGAAATAAATAAGGAAATACTTTTGGATAAATATTTAAGTCGTAACACAACGACACATAAGTCCACAAAATTTACAAGCAGCGGAATAGTTTTTGAAATACGAATCCAAAGTATTTACACATCAAAAAGTGGTACATGGAACCCATCGAAAATAAAATGTCAAGTTGACAATATTGGTATAGGTACAGTCTTCCAAATTAAAATAAACACATCCCAAAAGAAAGACATCTAGTCCCTATATGTCAACCTAATATGATCATTCTACAAAAAACTATACATCTCGAGTGATCTTCACGCGCCCCGTAAGATCCTCCTAACACAACTCTAGTCAGGTGTGTCCAACTACATTCCCATCCACAGGGCACTAACCGGTAGGATGGTCCTGGTTCTCATCTGAGGGAAAAGCCCAGATTTCCACAATAGTTGTAAAGGGTCACCAACCGAAATTAACAATTAACACATAACATTTAAGTTTTTAAATGCACAAAATAACCTTTCAACTTAGCATGCACCTTAAAAGGGTTTCCATACGCCAAACATGCATAAACAAAGTTGAAAAACGAAGTTTTTAACAAAATTGCACTGTTGTATTCAAATACAACATCTCTGTATTCGAATATAAGGCTGTATCAGCAGTCAGCAGCAAAAACAACATGTTTGTATTCGAATACAACCTTCTGTTTTCGACTACACAGTAAATCAGTAGCAAAACAGCATGTCTGTATTCGACTACAACAGTTTGTATTCGACTACACAGTAAGTCAGTGGCAAAAACAACATGTCTGTATTCGAATACAACTTGCTATATTCGAATACACATCAGACAACAGCAAAAAAAATAGCAAAATTCAGCTTTTTAAAGGGTTTCGAAACCAATCAACACTTACACACAAATCCAAACAATCACACTTAACAATTATAGCGCAATCACAACGACATCTTGAGTTTCGAAATGGTTTTGCAATCAATCACACTTACAAATAATTCCAAAACATCCACACTTGGCAATTATAACACAATCACCACGACAACTTAAGTTTCGAAAAGGTTTTGCAATCAACCACACTTACACGCAATTCCAAAACATCCACACTTGACAATTATAACACAATCACCATGACCACTTGAGTTCAAACACTCAATCATAATCTTAAATTAAACATGACTCGCGTGCCAAGCACCCTAATGCAATGCGTATATGCCAAAATGCATGGACTCGGAATTCCAAACCAAAACCCTCCTCGAAGGGCCGTAAATCATAATTGTACCGCCTATCACAGGCCGAAGTACTAAATTACCGAGGTGCTACCTATCACGGGTCAACACGATTTACTAAAAACGTAAATTGTAAATGTACCGCCTATCACAGGCTGAAGTACTATTTACCGAGGTGCCACCTATCACGGGTCAGCACGATTTACCAAAAATGTGCAGTCTATTGCAGACCTTACACGACGCGACAATCCCCGCAAGGATAAGATGAACCAACAAATCACATGGAATCATCTCGTGGCCCATCCGGTCACCACTATCACCATCGCCCATCCGGTCGCCATGTACTATGAAATGCATGAGCATACTCTGACTCTATCCACGACAATCGTTAAGTAAATGCAGATATTAAAAGATTCCCCATTTTTAATATGGATTTAACTCTAACAATTTTCACGATAATCATTAAGTAAACGTAGATATTAAAAGATTCCCCATTTTTAATACTCGTTTAACTCTAATGATTTTCAAATTCCATACAGAGCATACTCAGACATATTCTCAAAGTCAATCCACAATTCACACCAAATCACATCAATTCATTTTTCCACAAAAATCCACACAAACACATCTCGAAATTTATAATATTAATCATGAACACGTCAAACACGACAAACACAAAATTATCACAACCCACCACTCAAACACATCAAATTTCATTTCCTCAAAACCACACATAAATGAGTTAAATTCATTTTCCACGAAACACTCATCAATATCACCAAAACCCAACTCTAAAATTTCACCCATAAAAGCATTAAATTCATTTTCCCCAAATCAACACTTCAACCCTAACAAAATTCTTTTCCACACAACCACAGATAAGTCCCTAAATGCAAACTAAAAGTTTGGAAGGAGTCCTTACCTTATCGTTAGCTTTAACGAGCGATTACGGTACCGCGAGTAATTCCGATAAAATCTTCGCTCGTGACATCGCTTCCAAAGTTAGTTCACTAGCACCTTAGATCTAGTAGAAAAGTGAGGGTTTGTGATTGACGGTTTTCAAAACCCCTAACACCGTTTTTCTTCGTTTTCGAATCAAAGACGAAGAACGATGCTGGGAAGAAACTACCGAGCAAATGGCTTTGCTAGATTTACTTAGCAAGCTTTAAAATAAAGGAAAAAGTTGAAGGTTGGAGAAAGAAGAAGTTTCGCACATGAGGTAGTAGGGAGAGGAACGTTTTCTTTCCTCTGTTTTCTTTTTCCTTTCCTCTATTGTCTTTCCTTTCTATTTCCTTTTCTCCCTTTTCTCTTTCCTTTCTTTCTATTTTCCTTTTCCTTTCTTTTTTTCCTTTTCCTTCCAAACATATATATGGATTTATATATATAACCTAACAAATATCTAGATTTTTATCAAAACTACCATTTCACCCATAACCTCTCAAACCATTTCATAAAAATATCTACTCTCGTCGCAAATCAATTGACATATACAATTTTCAGCAACTCAAGATATTTTTAACAAAGCTCCCCAGAATTTAAATCCTTCGTAAAACATTCACCGCACTTAATTTAATTTATTTATCGACGAGTAATTTTAATCGGGGCATCAAAATATATTTTGGGGCATTTAAACTCACAAAATATTAATAACTTGGCTAAAAAGCCTCCGAGTTCAATACCGAAATACACTAAAATACATAAAGTATAATTTAAAATTATGGGTCTTACAATCTTGAACATATAACATTTAAAAAAGTTCATATTTAATTTATCCCAAGTAAAAAAATTATATATTGGTATAGATGAAATTTTAATAATGTTCTAAATAGACTTGCAAACTATCATCCAAATATTTAAAAGTTGAAGTATCTTTCATTTTCAAGAAGGACTAAAAGAACTTGTAGAATAACTTCGTATTGTCTAAAATATATATTATAAGGATTAAAAATAAAATAAAATTTGATTGCAACTAAAAACTTATTTACCCTTAATAATTATACTATTCCCTAATTTATTAAAAAAAAAATTAATAATCATTATGAAAATATTTAAAATAAATTTTATAAGATTTTCAATGGTTGTCTTGCAATTATCTCGAAAGTTTATAATCATAAAATTCTTATATGTCTTGTATATTAATTAAAGATAATGAATATTGTTGAATATTATATCTAAAGCTGATTTAGCAAGCATTATATGACCATAATGCAATTAACTATGTTACCTATAATGCTAATAAAAGAAATATAATTTCATTTATACAAATACAAACAAAAAGGATTATAACGTCAGTGTTATGAATATTTAAAATAAAATAAGACATCCTCGTATTTTAAATTAGAATTATCAAAACAAATAAATAGCGGAAATAAGTACAAAAATATTTTTATTTTAAACAATGAAAACATTGTACTATTTATTAAAGGCTTAATTGTAATTTTGGTTCTCCTATTTTAGCTGAATCGCAAAAGTAGTCCCTCATTTTGTTTCTCCCCAGTTTTGGTCCTCCAAGCAGAATTTTGGTCTAAAACTTCATGAAATTTCATTTTTTTTGCATTTATTTAAGTCACATAATGTCTCAAAATCTCATTTGGAACAATTGTACCTAAAATATATGTACATAAATAGTGTAATACGACTTTAAAAAAATAAAATTTCGTCAAATTTTAGACCAAAATTCTGTTTGAGGGACCAAAACTGAGAAGATACAAAATGGGGGACTACTTTCGCGATTCAGCTAAAACAGGGGACCAAAACTACAATTAAGTCTTTATTAAATGAGAAAGTGGCAACCTAAATTATGGAACAAAACAAAAAATATTAAATCATCAACGCATTCAAGTGACATTGTATCATTTGTTTCTGCCCACATCTAACCTTCAAGGCAATCCAACTATGAAAAGGTTTCATGAAAATATGAGAAATCAGATACGAGTTATTTATTTAAAATGCAATATTAAAACAAAAACAAACACAATTTCTCAAGTCAACAATCTTCAAAATTGTTGATTCTAACATGCAAACATATACTATTTGTTCTTGCAAGATTCCATGCATGTATTCAAGATGGAATTTACACCAGGAGCATCTGAAAATAAAAAACATTAAACTCATGTTAGAAACAAACCAAATTTAATCAATGATTAAATACATTTTTGGATCTTACAAATCATGTTATATCTTAGTTTAGTACAAAAATTCTCAAAAGTTTGATACTTCAATTATTGTATATTTTAAAAATGATTTCTTCTATTTCTTTTCGAGTCTGAAGAAATAAATATTCAACTAAATTCTTGCAACATGTACTTTAATTATAATTACACGACGTTCATATGATACCTAAATCCATATCTTAATTTTATATAATTAGTGTATGACTCATGGATTATTTTAAATCAATTGACTAAAAAGAAAAATCTCTCAACCACCACATAAACATCACACCATTAATAATGTCTATGTTGCAAGTACAAATTTTGACCATGAAACGTTTAGTTAGCAGAAGCAATGGTACACACCATATCAAGAAATGTGGAATGGATGGATGTCTAATCTACTGGAAAAAAAATTATTTAAGGACAAACCTAGTTGAAATATATCTATAGAAACTTAAAATATATTTAACTCTTGAACAAATACTACTAGAATGGGAGATGTGTTTCATGAAACATATAATAAAAGTGATAAAATTTAATCTTACCAATGTCAGCTACATTGGACTTAGAAGAAGCACAACTAGTAGTACAATCGTATGCATCTTTGGATAATGTCTTATGGCACTTCAGTAATCCACAAGTAGCAACACAAGCTATATAAATTGGACGAATTTTAAAGACATTTTTACATTTTATAGCACATTTCCCAATGCAAATGATTTCACCGATTACACTATCTGTTTCCTTAACTCTTAGAGAATCATCAGTTTTTGCAAAAACAAACACAACCATTGTCATAATCATAACTACAACCATGACAATATTTTTCATCTCACTCTTTCCCATGATTCTCTTCTCTAAGTAAAAAATAGTTTTCTCAAAGTATATGTGAAATTTGATCGGACAATTTAAGTCGAAAAAACAACCTCCATTTATAAGCATAGAAAAATAAATTTGACTTACATTTTCACATCATAACAAAATTGTACAGGTGGCTCATAAATTGTGCTACGTTCTATCTTTTATTTTATCATAGCAACATATTAAAAATAGAATTAATAATTGTCTATTCTTTTGGAATATAATGTAGTTTATAGTAATTAAGAAATTAATACTAAACAAATTAAGTTGTATGTACTTAGTGTAAAACTATTTTTGACACAAATGTCTGATAATATTCCAACACTTGATATGTCATGATACTATTTCCTAACATACCTACAAAATATCTTAAATTTAAAATTATGATTGGAAGTATGCGTAAAACAAAATTTCAGTTTGGTATCTTGTTTTCTACAAAGTGTTTCAAAATTTATATTTTGTTATTATATCACCTTTAATATAAATTATATGCAAAATATGTTTACTAATATATATGAGGTGAGTCTAATTGTGTTTAAATATTTTGCATTGTCAAGGTAAAGGCTTTTTAAAAAAATACATTGGAAAAAGAAATAATTCATTATTTAAAGTGGTACTGATGGTCGGGATAAATGCTTTAAATTCATAATAGAATAGGAAATATTCAATTTAAATATGTTTTTATTATTTTGAAATTGTTTTGGAATGTGTATAATATAATTTGAATGTGTTTTTATTAATTATTGAAATATGTGAAATATATTAGAGATCTTAATTCTTTTTGCTATTATATTCGTTAACCTTATCTATTATAATGAAACATTTTTCTAATTATGGAAAATTTCAAATGTCCCATATATTTGTTCGAATTCCTATCTAATACATGTCTATTTATATTTTATATTTTAATTGAAATAAATGTTAATGATGATGTCTTCTAGGTGTCACTTCAAGACAAAGAATTTGACCTTGTAAATACGTGGGACTTCAAGTCCCTTCTAGATTAGTTGAATAATGGTAATTAGTGTCCATTTAGTTAATAATGATTTGGGTTAGATAAATTTATCGTCCATATCAAATTTTAAAAATTTGGTTTTTTTGTCACTGTTAAAAAAATTATATATTTTAGTTATTACAAAATTGTTATTGAAGCAATTTTAGTTCTTGTTGAAGCATCAACATGTGTTTTTGAATGATTATTTTGCATACGTGTTTACAACACAGAAAAAACTCCTCCGCAAAACTAGAACTCAAAAGTTTATTTCTAGTTCTATATCATAAAGACATTTATCTTGAGCTGACTACCTTTAAAAAAGTTCATATTTAATTCATCAAAGTTAAAAAATTCTATATTTGTACGGATGAAGTTATAATAATGTTCTAAATAAACTTATAAAAAATCATTCAAATATTTAAAAATTGAAATATGTTTTATTTTCAGCAAGGACTAAAAGAACCTATAGAATAACTCCATAGGACTAAAAAATGATTTTTTTTTTATAGGGACTAAAAAGAAAATTTCAAAATT
>JBBPBR010000008.1:7742472-7758424 GCA_037974775.1 Cicer pinnatifidum
ATTTAGCAAGAATTATATGACCATGATGCACTTAACTATCTTACCTGTAATGCTCATAAAAGAAAATTAATTTCTTTGATACAAATACATACAAAAACGATTTTTACGTCGGTGTTATGAATATTTAAAATAAAATAAGAAATCTTGGTATTTTTTATTTTAAATAAATTCAAATTTTTAAATTGAGACAAAAGATATCTATATTCATAGTATGATAATTTGAGAACTAACATTCTTTTGCAACTGCAAATTCAAATTTTAAAACTACTTATATCTTTGATACAAAACATATAAAAGAGATAATTACACGTGATTGTTATACCGTAGTGTAATTGTCTACTTGTTGTTTCAATTGTATTAGGAATTTAGTTTCTCTATCGAAAATTTTAGGGTTACAAGCCACATAAAACTTCCAAGTACCAAGTGTCTCAAGAGTTTTCGTTTAAATTTTTTTAAATTTAAAATATACAAATGCCCTTATCGTCAGAAACCTCAATTTTTTGAAAAATATGTTGACCAGTAAAATTTTAATATTTTAAGTATTAAAATATATTTTTTTCTTACATAAAAATATTTTATTATATTTTCTAGAATATCATAAATATTTAGTAGTTGTACATATTTAGTGTTAAGTGCTATTGTTAAAAATATGATCAACATAAATAAATTAGAATTGTCAACACAATTAAATAGAGAAAATAAGTACAAAAATATTTATGTTTTAAACAATCAAGACATTTTATTATTTATTAAATGAGAAACTGAAAACCTAAATTATGGAATAAAACAAAGAATATTAAATCATCTACAATCACAAATATCTCAACAACAAAAAAACTATTAAAAATGAAAAAATATGAGTTAATGTGAATAAGCTAAATACTCCACAATGGCAAATGACGGATAACATGTTTTAGCAATGGTTAGCCTAAGAATAAATTTGTTTCTGTCCACATCTAATCCTCAAGACAATCCAACAATAAAAAGGCTCCGTGAAAGTGAGAAATTAGATACGAGTTATTTATTTAAAATGCAATATTAAAACAAAAATATACACAATTTCTCAAGTCAATAATCTTTAAAATTGTTGATTTTAACATGCAAAATATATTATTTGTTCTTGCAATATTCCAAGAATGTATTCAAGATGGAATTTACTGCACGAGCATCTGAAAATAAAAAACATTAAAATCATCTAAGATACAAACCAATTTTAATCAATGATTAAATACATACCTTACAAATTATGTAGTATCTAAGTTTAGTACAAAATTTTTCCAACGTTTGGTACTTCAATTATTGTATATTTTAAAAATGATTTCTTCTCTTTTTCTTTTTGAGTCTCAAAAAAAAATTATTCAAAAAAAAAATTATTGCTACATCGACTTTAATTATAATGACATGGTGTATATATGATGGCTAAGTCCATATCTTAATTTTGTATAATTAGTGTTTGACCCATGGATTATTTTAAATCAATTGGCTAAAAGAAAATCTCATATCCGCCACATAAGCATCACACTATTAATAATGTCTATGTTGTAAGTACAAATTTTGATCGTCAAACATGTAACAGAAGGCGCAACAAATTTTGATCGTCAAGAAATGAGGAATAGATGGATGTCTAATCTTTTAGAAAGAAAAAAAAAATTTAAGGACAAAAGTTGTTGAAATATATCTATAAAAACTTAAAATATATTTAACTCTTGAATCTATACTACTAGAACATGGGACATGCTTCATGAAATATATAATAAAAGAGATAAAATTTAATCTTACCAATATCAGTTACATTGGACTTGGAATAAGCACAATTAGTAGTACAATCATATGCATCTTTGGATAATGTCTTATGGCAATTCAATAATCCACAAGTAGCAACACAATCTATATAAATTGGACGAATTTCAAAGATATTTTTACGTTTTATAGCACATTTCAAAATGCAAATGATTTCACCGATTGTGACACCTTAAATTTCAATTGAAATAGAAAGTAAAATACATTTATTTTGAAAGAGATTCGCGGCGGTTCTAAAATAGAGTAATTTTTTTTTAAAAAAACTATAAATTTCAAGATGTCACACTCACACTTAAACAAAATGCTTGCATACAAAATTTAAATGAAAAAACCTTGAATATTGAATATAGTTGAGGTTTATTAAATAGATATTTATGACATAAAAACACCAACCAGAACATGGATCATCAACCGATAACTTGAAATAATTGTGCTCTCGCAAGCGTCAAACACGAGCAACGAGGGGTGAGTTTCAAAAACATGTAATAGTATAAAATAATTGAGAAGAACACGTAAAATATATTAAACACCGTATCATATCAAATCACAATCAACAAGAATGATCAAGGTAAAATATTAATACAATTCACAAATCAAGTAATGTTATGCATGCTCTTATACTCTAAACTCCTCCTCTTTCATTGGTACCATTCTAACTGTGAAGTACTTGGTTATGAGGCTTGAGACTATTCCACAAAGCAAGTGGACGGACAATTCAAATTGGCCATGTCCTCGTAAATCCCCTCAACTCAATCTGAGACACATATACGTGACAATCGAGGTAAACATGTGTTGCATGGTAGCTCCCGAAATTTGGAGTGCTACCTCTAAGTCACCTAGTATTTCCTCCACCCGAATACCTCTAAGGTATAACAATTTTGCCTTAAGGCTCAACAATAGACCGCCACGATCAGGCTCATTTAGTTGTACTCCCCCGAAATCACTAGGTTTGTCAGGCCTTACCTATATGATGACAAGATAATCTCCACTTCAAACAAATAACATCCAGATTCTCCCCTCATTAGCCTAGGCTACTCACTCCGAATAAATATTTTTGAACTTTGGCATTGAGTAATGAAATTCCTAAAAAAAAAGGAAATATAAACTTTCAAACATATTTACAAGGTAAAGAGAATCATGTAATCACTTAATACATCACATTAATTCAGAAATATCCATCAAATTTAACCACTTGAAGTCATAGTATTAGACAACAAAATTCTTTTGAAATAAACCTAAATAAGTTTAGTGATAAAAGTGAAGATAGTCCTGACCCGATGTCACTATCAAAGCGGGAATTTCCAAAATAAAAAGACGTTCAAAAATGACGTTTGCAAAAGGCATATAATAAAATACTTCGAGATAAGATGAGTCCCGACATTATGATAGTATTAGTTATCACTTGTAGCTCGTCTGCGTCCATTGCGAATGCCAAAAGCAAACAACAGATGGTGTGTTTCAAAATTATGTAAAAGTATAAGATAATCGAGAAGAACGAGCAAGTAGTCAAATTTTCATAAGCATGAAAAATATTCAACAACATAATATCAAAGGTTAATCCAAATCAATCACAATAAACAGTCACATGGATGAAATGTTATGCATGTCTTATACGTTATACTTCATCATTTGGTACCATGCTACTCTAAAGTATTTGGTTAAGAGACCTGATATTATGTCACTACATGAGTGGATAGACAATTCATGAATGGTCAAGTCCTTAGAGATCCCTTGAACTCAACCTGAGACACATATACGCAATGATCAAGGTACTCTTATGTTGCACGGTAGCTCTCAGTCTTAGAGAATAACCTGCTAATCCACTTAGGAATTCCCCACCAAAGATACCCCCAAGGTCTATCGGTCTTACCTTACACTTCGACTATATCCCTCCACGACCAGGCTCATTCAGTTGTACTTCCCCGAAATCATTGGGATTGTCAAACTTTCCCTATATGGTGATAAAATAATCTTCAATTCAAAAGTATCTAACATCTATTTCATAGTTATTCGATGATCACAACACAACAACTCTTAGTTTGAATTCACAATGTTCATCAAAATTGGCATATCAGCCATCCCACAATAATCATAAGAGTTTATGTCATTATATTTACAATCAATCTCAATCAAATCCCAACATTTGTTCCACACTACTCACAATGAACAATCTAGTGCTATCAATCATAAAAAAAGAAATCAAACAAGTGGTGCATTAAATAAAATCATAATTTCAAACAAGTAAACAAGAGCATTTGAATACACATCATCTATACAATAATGATTAGCATAGAATTTCATAAAATCAAATTTCATGCAATCTTGACATAAATTAATTCACAACAATTCTATAGGTTTCTAAATCATATTTTAGACTTCATTGTTATCATTCATAAATTATTATTTAATAATTGTCGCGTCCGGTTTGTCCGCGAAAAAAGGAGTCGCCACCAATTTTATTTTTATTAAAGGAAAAATTAGATAAAACCTAAAATAATAATTTTTGAACCAGAAATTCGAATTCGGGAGTCGATTACGAATAGGGAAGTATTATCACCCTATAACGTCCGTTAAAACGGTTACCCCTAATTAATTGTATACAAATTATTTATTTGTTTATTTATTTTTACCCCCAAAAAGAATAGTAAAAAAAAGAAAATAAATTATTTACATTAATAAAAGAAAGAAAAAAATATTTTTTATTAATTTGGTTTGACAAGGGAAGACCTTGCTCCTACGTATCCCCAGGTGCAATAGGGAAATCAAAACTCACGTAGTTCTGGGGTAGAAAATATTTGTGTGTTGACCGATTTTATTATTATTTTTATTTATATACGTGTTAAAAAAATAAAAGTGTAATAATAATAATAATAATAATAATAATAATAATAATAATAATAATAATAATAATAATAATAATAATAATAATAACAAATATAATAGTAATAATAACAATATCTGTCTGTTTTAACGGAAAAAGGAATTAATTTTTTTTTAAGAAAAAGATTTTCATAACGTGGCGGTTTGTGAACGAGACAAAGGGACACGACGGTGAAATAATCTGTTAAATAATTTGCTCGTACGTTGTCGGATCTGTCGCGACACAAAGGCCACCAACGATGAAAGTAAATAATATGGTGTAGCGAGCGAGGATGAATTTCATCCGGCGGCAACAACCATTAATTTTAATCTTAAGGGTAAAATCATTTAACCGTTATAAATTTTTTATTTGATAAAGACGTATTATGAATTTTTTTTATTAAATTACAATATGATAAAATTTGTTTTCTTGATCTATTGACATCAACTAGTTATATTCTTATTTATTTTATATTACAAAGAAGACAGTTTTCAAGATTAAACGATTTAAAAAATGAAATGAAAGCTTAACATATGAGTTTATTTTTTATAAACAAAAAAAATAGAAAGAGAAAAAATATATATATAAAAAAAGATGTAAAAACAAAAAAACTAATAAGCAGACTAGAGAAAAGAATAAGAAAATGGTACCTTACTAGACTGATTACTTCAAGATCCGATTCTCTCCTTCTCTTTTGCTAACTAATCTCTCTATTTTTTTTTGTGCTCTCAGTTTTGTGTTTCCAATTCTCCCTCCCTATTGTGCTCTTGTGGCAGCCTATTTATAGATTTTTTGGTGTAGATTTCAAAAGACAAAAGAATAATTGTCAATTGATTACTATTAATCTATTTTTCGGTTTCTTTTCTTTTAATTGACCACAATTATACCGATTCTTATTACCATTGATTCATTTCTTCGGTTTTCTTTTCTATTCAATTGATCACCATTATTCTGATTTTTATGACTATCAATCAATTTCTTTTCTGTTTTTTTTTCATTTATTTTGATCATCATTGCATCGATTTTTATGACAATCAATTCATTTCTTTTCAGTTTCCTTTATTTTTATTTCTTCACATATATTTATATATTTATTATTATTGTCATTATTATTATTATTTCCTTTATTAATAAAAAGTAAAAAAAAAATAAAAAATCGAACAAAATTAGGTGTCAACAGCTGCCCCTCTTTACTTAGAATTTACTTGAGAATCAAAGTAAAGATAAGTAAAGATAACAAATCTAATTTTGTCCGAAAAAATAATTTTTTTGGAAGAATGCGAGTCGTTTTCCCGATTTTAACATGCGGGTCGTTTTCCCGGCTTCGGATGCGAGTCGTTTTCCCAGTTTTAACTTGTGGGTCGTTTTCTCGGCTTCGGGTGCGAGTCGTTTTCCCGGCTTCAACATGCGGGTCGTTTTCTCGGCTTCGGGTGCGAGTCGTTTTCCCGGCTTCAAGATGCGGGTCGTTTTCTCGGCTTCGGGTGCGAGTCGTTTTCCCGGCTTCAACATGCGGGTCGTTTTCTCGGCTTCGGGTGCGAGTCGTTTTCCCGGCTTCAACATGCGGGTCGTTTTCTCGGCTTCGGGTGCGAGTCGTTTTCCCGGCTTCAACATGCGGGTCGTTTTCTCGGCTTTAAATTTATAAAATGTCATGAGTGAATGAATGAGTGAGTATGTCGGTTTTTATCAATATTTTTATTGGACACGGCCATTAAAATCAAGAATGAGAAAAAACACTTATACTTTTTTTTGAATGTGATATCTTTTTTTTTGTCCTCTTCTATTTTTCGTTTTCTTTTGTTTTTTCCTTTTTTTTTTTGATGAAGAATTAATATTGTGATCTAAAGTTGGATCTCATGTTGTCGTTTGTCTTGTACTATAAACAACTTTTATTCTCGTGTTATAGTGTGATCCATATTGTTGATCATTTCTTTTTGAGTATATATATATTTTTTGTTTTTCTTCTACTCTCAAGTTGTCCTTTCAGGTTTTCAACTTAGCAGATATTCATTATTTATTTTATTTTATTTTTTTTTTTGTACCCTAATTTTTGCCTAGGTTGTCCCTTTCAGGTTTTCAACTTAGCGGATACTCATTATTTAAATATCATACCCTTTTTTACGACGTCTGAGTTTACATGGAGGACTAAATTTTTTTTTATCCATATTCGCGAGGATCAAAGCCCTACTTGAGAAAGCTTTCTTCAAGACTTATGGACCCTCTTAGTTAGGGCTATTTTCCACAATAATCCTTTTGAATGGGTAAGATATTTTTTATCAACGAGTCTTCTTCCCAAAATTCTTGAGGACGTATTTTTTTTGTACGCTCTTTTCAATCCTTTCTTATATAATTGCTCATGGCATAAGATCGCTAACGGGTTTGTACACATTCTAACTCATCTAATTTAGCTTCCATTAATACTTTTAGCGAGGGGATTTCTACTTCAATAGGCAGCACAACCTCCATCCCATATACTAGGCAAAAAGGGGTTGCCCCAGTTGGAATGCATATCGAGATACGATACCCGTGTAGTGAAAACGACAATATCTCATGTCAATCTTTGTATGTTACAACCATTTTCTAAATAACTCTTTTTTTATATATATTTTTTAATTTTTATGTTTTTATGTTACAATCTTCGTTCTACACAATTGTTTGATATTTTTTTCGTAAAAGTTTAAAGATCGATTCACAAGTGGCAGTTAGTTGTGATATAAATCTTGAAATATAATTTAGTCCCCAAGAAAATCGTGAATCTCTCTCTTTGTACTTTGGGGAGATATTTCCAAAATGACTCGAACTTTATATGGGTCGACCTCTATTCTTTTTTGACTATCCAAAAATTGTAACACTTTATCCAACCACACGTCTAAAGTGCATTTGAAGGGGTTAAGTTTTAGCTTGAACTTTTGGAATCTTTCAAAGAGTTTCTTTAGATTAATCACATGTTTTTCTTTTGTTTGTGACTTAGCAATCATGTCATCTACATAAACTCATATCTCTTTATGTATCAAGTCATAGAATCAAGTTACCATAGCTATTTGGTAGGTTGCCCTAACATTCTTTCGACCAAAATGCATTACCTTGTAACACAATGTTCCCTAAAGGGTGATAAAATTTTTTTTTCATATATTCGGCTGCCATCTTGATTTGATTGTATCCCGAGTAACCATCCTTAAAGGATAAAAAGTGAATGGTGAGCCATATTGTCATCCAAAATATTGATGTGAGGTAACAAAAAATCATCTTTAGAATTGGTTTTGTTAAGGTCCCTATAGTCGACACACATTCAAACTTTGTCATCCTTTTTCAGCACGGTACAATATTGGCTATCCATTGGGGATAATTTACCACAGCGAGGAACCCAACGCCAATTTTTTACTTCTTCCCTTATTTTTAATTACATATCAGGCTTTATTCTCCTTAATTCTTGTTTAACCGAAGAAAAATCGGGTTTTAAGGGAAATTTATGCTCGACTATGCTAGTATCCAATCCATACATATCCTGATATGATGGAACAAAAATATCTTTCTATTTATGTAGAATTTCGATTAGTTCATGATATACTTCTTACTTTAAGATAGTGTTGACTTTAATTTCCTTTCTATTTTCTTCTTTCCCTAGATTAAACACTTTTATTGATTCCTTATGGGACATAATGTCTTGCCTTCTTTTTCTGCCAATTTTAACGATTCTAGGGGAAATTCATAAGCTTCTTCATTATCTTTTATTGCCAGATTAGTAAGATGGTCAAAGTTATGTGGCAGAATTTTAGTACAATCATATGCGAATGAATTATTCTCAAAAATGGGAATTGCATCGAATACTATAGGCAACTTGATTATCTGCCAATTGTTAATTTTTGTTTTTGCGTCGTATGGACGAACCCGATTAGCATCATCGATGGAAAAATCATCTCTAGCTACTGCAATATGAATCTTGTTTGTCTTTCCTTTTTTTTTTATATGGCCAATCTTTGCTTGTCAACTTTGGTTGATTCGTAATCTAAATCCTATTTATCTCTATTCTCATGAAGTTTTATCAGTCCTTTGAGTCGTTCTTCATTCTTCCCCAAACCGTGTCATGGATGATGCCCCCAGCTTAACATGAATCTAACCACCATAATAGTTGTGTTTGATAGATGTAGTTCTATGTTGTCATCTCGACATAAGCGTTGTCCATGATTTCTAGTGTTTGGAAGGCGATCTCCAAAGCTTACTCTATCGTCTCAACGTACGGTGTGGTGGAAAACTTACTCACCAACGAGTCTTTCTCTTCTGACACGGTTATCAATTGGTCATATATCATATACTTTAGCTTTTGATGTAGGGTTGATGGCACCATACCAATAGAATGGATCCATGGTCTCCTCAATAAGCAGCTATAGGCGAGTACAATATCCATCAAATGTAACGTGATTTCAAAAGTGATTGGGCCTATTTGAATTGGGAGTTCAATTTATCCCATCATTTTTCTATACTCCCATCGAAAGTTTTAACAAGAACTCTTGATATCATATGATCGAGGCACATTGCTGATATGTGCAACGCTTTGTTATGGCCTATTTCTTTGACGCACAGTTCATCATCTATGAAGGTTATGTGACTGTTAGTAGTAGTAATGTGTTTTATGACGCCTCCATATTTGTCACAAGTGATATCTTGAGTGATGTGGACTTCATTTAGTATTTTTTGTAATAGCTTCCTATGGGACTCAGAATTCATCAGCAAATATATCAACAAAAATTTTGTGGGGCGACCTAGCTCGTAAATCAGATGATGAAGGCTAGTCAACCAAGCTCTTAAAACAAAGGATGAGGGACAATCATCTCTGCTCTTAAATCAGAGGATGTGGGTTAATATCTCGTCTCTTAAATAATATGGTGTGGGTTAGTGTCTCAAATTTAAATTTAACCACTAAATATGAAATGTCATGAATGCATTTAATGAATGAACATTTTCCTTCATCTTGATCTTTTTATTTTTTTATTTTTTTTCAATCAACTTTTTTTTCAATTTTTTTTTTATTTCTTTCACCTCTTTACGGACATGATCCTAGATTCATGGATGAAAAATGTGCACCACTTCAAATAAGTGGTGGTGATTGTCCTTTTAATCTTTAAAGAGATTTTTTCTTACATCATCGACTTGACCTTTAGCTGCCCCTGCCTTACATGTAAAGACATCATACTAGTTTTGACCTCTTGACATTCACATAATTTGTGCCCCAACATATGATTATCATAAAAATGTATTTTGAAAAAGAAAAAAAAGATTTATAACACAAGAAAGTAGTGAAGGATGGTTCAGACAATGATATTTAATGAGAAAATCTATGGTACAAAAAAAAATATTGATAGAAAGAAAAGAAGTTAAGGTGGTCTCATATGGGTAAATGACCCAATTTGTTAGTAGTTTTTCATAAAATAAATGTGCTAATAACTCATGCCACATTTTCAATCATGTTATTAACCTACTTTGGAAGATATGATTTCCTCCAATCTATATTCACAATCTTTCAGAATATGTTCAGCTTCGACTTTGATATGTGTATGTAAGTTATATTCTTTGATCATCTTTTTTTTAGATTCTCAAAAAGTGATCTTCTTTCATTCTATATTTTTTTGTGTCCCTAATTTTTGCTTAGATTGCCCTTTCGGGTTTTCAACCTAACGGGCTTTTTTTTCTAACTTTTGCCTAGGTCACTCTTTTGGGTGTTCAACTTACCAAGTCTTCATTAATTTTTGCATCCTAATTTTTGCCAAGGTCGCCCTTTCGGGTTTTCAACCAAGCGAGTTTTTATTCATTTTTATACCCATATTTTTGCCTAGGTTGCCATTTCAGATTTTCAACCTAGCGGGTATTTATTGTTATTTTTTTATACCCTAACTTTTGCCTAGGTCGCCCTTTCAGGTTTTCAACCTAGCGGGTATTTATTATTATTCTTGCACCCTAATTTTTGCCTAGGTCGCCCTTTCAGGTTTTCAACCTAGCGGGTATTTATTATTATTATGATTTTGCACCCTAATTTTTGCTTAGGTCGCCCTTTCGGGTTTTCAACCTAGCGGGTCTTCATTTAGATGTAATACTTCTTGAAGCATCAATGTTGCAAGTAGTAATAAGTCTTCTTGATCCATATTGTTGTGGATTAGAGCCACACTTGAATGTATTTTTTATAGTATTGGGGGTTCATATAGTTGGGAGTTCATTTATCTTGCCAGTCCTTTTAGATATGTGAAATATTCTTGAATGCTAATTCTTTCTTTTGAAGCTCTGAAGTTCATATGTTCTTCTTTAAAGATCTTTGAAATAATTGTCCTTGACATGAGGCAATCAACATTTCTCTTGAATTGAATTCAATCAGTCAACACATATCATTACTCTTGATAAGAGGTTTTTGTTTGAGTGGGTCACA
Organism: Cicer pinnatifidum; assembly: GCA_037974775.1. Classification (NCBI taxonomy): domain Eukaryota; kingdom Viridiplantae; phylum Streptophyta; class Magnoliopsida; order Fabales; family Fabaceae; genus Cicer; species Cicer pinnatifidum. Next base: position 7,753,545 of record JBBPBR010000008.1, read on the forward strand.
CTGCCTTTATTCTATATAATAAGAAATAAAAGGAGTGCCCCAGTTATAGGTTGATACTCATGGAGGGTATTCTATAGTTACGAGTTAATGTTTGACACGATAATTTTCCATATACTTTTCTTATACATTTGATAGTCGTGAATTTTGTTCTTGTGAGTGACTGTTCTTCATCGTGACTTACTTTGAATATTGAAGATAGAGTAGCTACAGTCAGCTAGTTGATTATATTATTGAGGGACCTGATGGAAAATGACTTCAATATTTTTTTAGACATTTGTCTAATATGTATATACAAAATGATCATCTTCTTATTCCAATTTCTCCATTCTTGATTTAGTTGATTGAGGATTACATTCAAGCCTCATGTACGTTCAACATCTTCATTTTCGATTCGTAGGCAGCTAGAATATCCATGGCACAAACTTGAAATTCCCCACATGATTGACATATTCGAAACATATTTAGACAATGATTAAGATAAAAACACTTGTCTAAGGGGATTAACATGATGTTAATCTCATGCCCCAACATATCGAAGTCCATCCAAATAGTGGATTTTTGTATCGTTCTCACATTCCGTGGAATTTATAGCATGATTGAAATTATGTATGAGATTTTAGAAAACTTTATTATGAATGAACTACTTCCAAATATGTTTGGTATATGGTTTAAAGAAGAGAAAGAAAAATAAAGTTTGGTAAGAGATTGTGAAATATATGATGAGTGAGAATGGAAAAAGAAACAATACAAAATACATTTATTGACATTCAAAATATTGAGGCACATCAATATGATCAATGTGTTAGAATCAAATTAAATAACATTAACAATCTTGGGGAAACTCGCCCCTTATATATATGGGAGAACATAGTCAATAACTTCAAAGTTGTGTTTAGTCAAGGTTTTTTCTTCAATAGTCATCAAAAATTCATACAAGGTTTGCCATTTTTTAGATTGATGACATCAAATAATAATCGGTAGGGATGAAAGTTTAACATAGACGATCCAACTTCTAGAGATTTACTTGTGACGAAAGCCAATGAAGTATGTTCATGACTCAGAAGTAGGGGGTGTATGATGAATATGAATCTAATTAGTATCAGGTTCAAATATTGTGGACAAGTGGCTTTAGATAGAGTATAACCAAAAAGTAGACTAAAAGGTGATAATTGTTAGACTTATGAAATCAAATGGGTAACAAATGAGTTTTTCGTGATAGTTTTTTTTCATGAATGATTCCCATGATTTCAAGTATCGAGAGTTTGTAAGATTTCCAATCTTTTAGCCATATGAATTTTCAGGTGGTTTAGATCATCTTTGTATGTTTCAATTCATCCATGATTTTAACTCAGGAACATGTCCGGTAAGGGTGTCACGATATTTTTTCTTTTTGCTTTTTTTTTCTTTTGTATATTTTTTTTTTTGTTGAAGGAAAATGTTATGAGAATGTAAAAAAAAAATTAATGAAATGATTATGCATTTAACTAAAATATTTTACTACCCCCTAATATGCAATTATTTTTTCTAAAAAAATGAGAAACAAAGAGAAATATGTTGTAATATGAAATAAAGGATGAAACATACATGATTATGTCCTACATGGTTCTTTTCTTATTTACATGCATGATTATGTTCTACATGGTTCTTTTCTTATTTGATGATTTTTTATTGTGAACCTTTACTATGGGTGGCTCTATAGTTCTAAATTGGCTCCTAGAGCACACAACTCAAATTCTAAAATATTAAACCAATTAATAGGTAAACTATTAAAATGGCAATATTCTAGAAAAGGTCAACTCTAGGTGAGACTTTCATGACAACCAAACAGGATGTACATCCAGAAGATTATCATTACACAATCTCTAATTTATCTTAGGTTTGCACTCAGCCCGGGTATAGAGCCCACTCATAAGTGTGTGAGTTGTGTTAGGGTAATGTATAAAAAATAAATAAGATAAAAAAAATCATCACAATAAAAATAAATTGACCAAACACACATAATTATATTAACAAAATAAAAAATAAAAAAATAAAACAATAGGGGTAATATAAATAAAATAATAAAATAACTATATATAATTAAGTAGATTGGGCTTGACTCTCAAAAGTCCCCAGTGGAGTCGCCAGCTGTCGCGTCCGGTTTGTCCGCGAAAAAAGGAGTCGCCACCAATTTTATTTTTATTAAAGGAAAAATTAGATAAAACCTAAAATAATAATTTTTGAACCAGAAATTCGAATTCGGGAGTCGATTACGAATAGGGAAGTATTATCACCCTATAACGTCCGTTAAAACGGTTACCCCTAATTAATTGTATACAAATTATTTATTTGTTTATTTATTTTTACCCCCAAAAAGAATAGTAAAAAAAAAAAATAAATTATTTACATTAATAAAAGAAAGAAAAAAATATTTTTTATTAATTTGGTTTGACAAGGGAAGACCTTGCTCCTACGTATCCCCAGGTGCAATAGGGAAATCAAAACTCACGTAGTTCTGGGGTAGAAAATATTTGTGTGTTGACCGATTTTATTATTATTTTTATTTATATACGTGTTAAAAAAATAAAAGTGTAATAATAATAATAATAATAATAATAATAATAATAATAATAATAACAAATATAATAGTAATAATAATAATATCTGTCTGTTTTAACGGAAAAAGGAATTAATTTTTTTTAAGAAAAAGATTTTCATAACGTGGCGGTTTGTGAACGAGACAAAGGGACACGACGGTGAAATAATCTGTTAAATAATTTGCTCGTACGTTGTCGGATCTGTCGCGACACAAAGGCCACCAACGATGAAAGTAAATAATATGGTGTAGCGAGCGAGGATGAATTTCATCCGGCGGCAACAACCATTAATTTTAATCTTAAGGGTAAAATCATTTAACCGTTATAAATTTTTTATTTGATAAAGACGTATTATGAATTTTTTTTATTAAATTACAATATGATAAAATTTGTTTTCTTGATCTATTGACATCAACTAGTTATATTCTTATTTATTTTATATTACAAAGAAGACAGTTTTCAAGATTAAACGATTTAAAAAATGAAATGAAAGCTTAACATATGAGTTTATTTTTTATAAACAAAAAAAATAGAAAGAGAAAAAATATATATATAAAAAAAGATGTAAAAACAAAAAAACTAATAAGCAGACTAGAGAAAAGAATAAGAAAATGGTACCTTACTAGACTGATTACTTCAAGATCCGATTCTCTCCTTCTCTTTTGCTAACTAATCTCTCTATTTTTTTTTTGTGCTCTCAGTTTTGTGTTTCCAATTCTCCCTCCCTATTGTGCTCTTGTGGCAGCCTATTTATAGATTTTTTGGTGTAGATTTCAAAAGACAAAAGAATAATTGTCAATTGATTACTATTAATCTATTTTTCGGTTTCTTTTCTTTTAATTGACCACAATTATACCGATTCTTATTACCATTGATTCATTTCTTCGGTTTTCTTTTCTATTCAATTGATCACCATTATTCTGATTTTTATGACTATCAATCAATTTCTTTTCTGTTTTTTTTTCATTTATTTTGATCATCATTGCATCGATTTTTATGACAATCAATTCATTTCTTTTCAGTTTCCTTTATTTTTATTTCTTCACATATATTTATATATTTATTATTATTGTCATTATTATTATTATTTCCTTTATTAATAAAAAGTAAAAAAAAAATAAAAAATCGGACAAAATTAGGTGTCAACAATAATTATTACTTAATAGAGCTCGACCATACATATTAACATTTTTTGTTACAAAAACACATGTCTCTAATACCATTATCACTATTCTCTTAGCTTTAAGGGGAAATTCACGAAATGGTTTAGTGTCAAGTGGAAATTCTTAGATTGTTTAGTTTCAACATAAGTATATTTTTTTTTTATAGTGGAGTATGATAATTCTTTTGAACTATGATTATTGATGTATACAATGGTAAGTGAAGATGCATCAATTTAAATCAAAGTGAGGAGGTGAAGATTGTTGATTTTGGTTGAAATTGAAATTCCACATTGATTAGAATTGTTTAGAAAGAGTGAGGCCAAAATGATACATATATACGTATGACTCTTATTCTTCCTTACAAATTGCACCGGTTATAAACCCTTTCAACTTTTTTTTCATTTTTTGTACACTCTTGTATCAGTGTACCGGAGATTATGAGGTGTTTTTAATTAATAAAAATCTAGTGTTATTCTATGGTTGTAACTACAAATTGTTTCTTGATTTTGATTTAAAATTTGGATGTAAATTTTTCGTTACAAGGGAAAAATATGAAATGTAAATTTATATGATTTCATTCACATTATCAATCACAAGATTTTACAATTCATATCGATCATCTTTTATCATAGACCATAGAATTAAGTTGTTTTAATGAAAATTCCCAATGGTTCATCGTTGATGTGGATCCATATTTTAACTAGATTTTTGGAATTTACCCATTTTCTACCTCCAAAAACCACACCTTTGGTAGTTCACATGAATAAAATAGATGGTTCAAATGAATATGGGTTTTAGATAACGAGTTCATTTAATACGATATTTAAAAATATATATTTTTAGTATTTTATATTTTTTTTTATTTTTTCAAAAACTAATTTAAAAAATAAAATATTAAATAAAAAATTAGTTTAACTAGTTTAATATAAAATATTATTTTAAATATTTCATCTATTTACTACAATTTCTCTTAGATAATAAAACTTTAAAAAATAATTAGAAAAATGATATTCACCAATTAAAAAAGTTCTACATAAAATCATTTTTAACTGGCACATTTTTAAAAAAAAAAAATTTGATTTTTATATAATGAGTATCTAAGTTATTAAATATCAAAATTATCATTTTTTAATTTATAAAA
>JBBPBR010000008.1:7758986-7773717 GCA_037974775.1 Cicer pinnatifidum
ATTCATCTATTATAATATTTTTATTTGATGGATATGCATCTAAATCATAATTTACTAAATTATATAATACTAAATACTTTTTTAATATTATTAAAAAAATCCTATTTAAAAATATTATTTAATTATATTGAAATAACTTTTTATAAAATAAAAAATAATAATTTCAAAATTATTATATACAATTATTAATAATTTTAAGAAAACAGACTGTGGTTTACGCTGTGATAGTAATGGGAAGAGTATAATTATAGGGGAATGGAATAAAATTTGTTTAGATTAATTTGATTAATTTATTGTTAGATGGATTGAATGAATTGTGAATATATGGATATCGTATTGCAACCGCTAAGCCTCTATGCATTCTTATTTATATTTAATAAGTACTAATTAACAATTTATATCAATATGGCACCTCATCATTATGCTAAAAGCAAAAGCAGAATAAAAGTACTTATTAATTCATTTGCATAGTTAACATTTACAATGTAGTTTGTGTGGTGACATTTATGCTTTCCTTTTATTCTAAAATAGAACAAAGGTTACAAAACTAGGATAACACGAGAAACATATGCTTATTAGTTTGTCAAAGAAGTTCATCTCATGTGACAAGTAAAGCATCATTTTTAAACTTAACTGCAGTGACACTTACCTCTTGAATTGCAAATTGGGTATTTAGGAGGTACACAATTCAAAACTGAAAAATTATGTCGAAATTAATCAGATGAAATTATGTGACGTAAAACTAGAATAAAATAACACAACTCAAAAGCGATGAAATATTGAGTAAAAAGAAGAAAGTTTATAAAAGAAAAAGAAAAGGAAAATTGGACTTACTGTATGCGTCAGTTACAACAATAAAGAAACAAAGAAAGAGAATTATTGCATAACCCAATTTGGAAAACTTAGTCATATTTTTTTCCCTTTGCATGTAATAATCAGAAAATTGTTGGATCGCTTTATTTATAATGTGAAAATCATCCACATTAGATTTACTATTAAATAATTTTAGAACTTTTGGAGTTGTACGAAAGCTTTTTCAATTAAATTTTTTTTTATATTAAATGTCTTTTAAGTATCGCTATGCATGATGCATGTCCTTGTGGCTCACTGAAATATTCATACGAGATTATTTAAAAAAAATAAAAAAATAAAAAAAATAAAAAAAACAATTTATCATATGAGGTTTGTAAGCGCCACTACATAATTTTAATTTTGGAATCGTAAAAAACCCTTTTTAATTATAAAAATTTATTAAATATATCGTAAGTACGTCTATGCATGAACTATCCTTGTGGCTCACTAAAATGACCATATGAGGTGTGTAAACTTCTCACATGAAAGTATTGGTCATCATGAGAGATTATTGTCTTTTTTTTTTTTACCAATCATTTATCATTATTTATATATATTTGTTGGCAATTCATGATACACTAGGGAAACAATCTAAAAAAAAGGAATATTAGTATTCTATGATTGTAGGATGGATCCATGAGTTGAAATCAGAACCGTTTTCAGATTTTGGGTGTGCTATGAGTGATAACTTTGCTGTCTTATTTTTATGTAATATATATATTATCAAATGTAGGCAGTCTTCAATATAAATATTAAAGATAATATTTCTTTTTTATAAAATCGTTAATAATTTATTAAGAATCAATATTTAAAAATAATAATTTTTTATTGATATCAATGCAAGACTATTTAATTTATATAAAACATTGTTGATCATGAATAAGATTTTAAGTATGATTATTCTTATCAGTCAGAAAATTGTCCTCAATCTCTTATTGCTTTTGCTCTAAATGATATAAAGAACCAATCTTTCATTATAGGTTATGGAGCCACATTTCACATAATCAATGATGCAGGTAATCTTTCTATTAAGCCTGACCATGGAAATGATGTAATCTATGTGGGTGATGGAAATAGCAAATGAATAACACACACTGGTTATGTGAATGTTATTACAACTAATGGAAAATTAAAATTGAAAGATGTTATTGTGGTCTTGACTTAAAGAGTTTGTTATCAGTTGAAAAATTTGTTTCTGATTACAATTGTAGTTTTGAATTTGCCTCTTATGGCTTTATTTTTAAGGACCAAAGTCAAAGTATGATTGCACGGAGGCATAAGAAAGGGCAGTTGTATACTCTCAAATGAGACTGCACTACGCCAAAAATGATATTTAACAGCGCCCCTTTTACAGCGCTTGCTAAACACAAGCGCTGTTGTAAATGTATTTGAAAAATAACGGAGCCTTTTACAGCGCTTATATTCACAAGCGCTGTAAAACAAGCGCTGTTGTAGGTCATATAACGTTTGCGCATAATGTTATAAGGCTTTTACAGCGCTTTTTTAAAAAGCGCTGTAAAATGAAGCGCTTTCGCGTATGCTTTTACAGCGCTTTTTTCACAAGCGCTGTAAAAGGCATGCGCTTTAAAATAATTGGACTACCTTTTACAGCGCTTTTTTCACAAGCGCTATAAAATACAAGCGCTTTCATTGAATTTAACTACCTATTAGAGCGCTTTTATTGACAAGCGCTGTAAAAGACATAAATTTCAAATAATTATATACGTTGGGAACCCTCATATCCTCTACATGTTTCACCACCTCTACTCTGGGAACCCTCATACCCTCATATCCATTACGTGTTGTGCCGCCATCTACCTATTACGTGTTGTCTCAGGTATTTTTTTTTTTTAACTAGATTTTTTTTATCAAATTAAAAATTCATACCACATGATCTGTGTTAAATCTCTTCTACTAGTCAAAAACTCATACCACATGATATGTTCTGTTTTTGAAATAATTGATTGATATTGGTTTCTTTTTGAAACTTGTTGATATGTTTTGAAAGCTTATTAGTTTTGTAACTGCATTTATATAGGTGGTATAATATGGATAGGAAATGGATGTCAGCCAATCGATTGTCAAAAGAGTATGAAATTGGAGTGAAGGAGTTTGTTGAGTTTGCAGTGAAGAATGCAAAAGATCCAAATAGAGTAGTTTGTCCTTGTTTAAAATGTTGTTTTGGAAAACGTGTTAGAGAAGATGAATTAGAAGGACATCTAGTATGTAATGGAATTGATCAAAGCTACACATGTTGGATAAGACATGGTGAGAAAAAAAAAGGAAACATTAATTTTGAGAATAGTTCCACATATGCTTCAACTGACTTCGATACAGATACATATGAGCTGGACCGAGTTGATGAGATCGCAAAAGCAGTTGAAGAAGATCTTCGAGATTGTCCTAAAATGTTTGAAAGTTTGTTGAGTGATGCAGAGAAAGAATTATATAATGGTTGTACTAAATTCACAAGACTGTCGGCGATATTAAAGTTGTACAACCTAAAAGCGAGTAATGGATGGTCTGATAAAAGCTTTACATAATTATTAACACTCATAAAAGATATGTTGCCAGATGATAATGAACTTCCCAGTCGAACCTACGAGGCTAAACGGATTTTGTGTTCTATTGGCATGAGTTACGAAAGGATTCATGCGTGTCCTAACGATTGCATTTTATTTCGAAACGAATATGAACTACTTAAGGCGTGTCCGAAATGCAATGTCTCTCGATATAAGAAGAAAGAATCTACTCCAGCAAAAGTCGTGTGGTATTTTCCTATAATACCAAGATTTAGGCGCATGTATCGCAGTGAAGAAGATTCAAAACACTTGACATGGCATGCAGATGAAAGAATTAGAGATGGAATGTTTCGACACCCTGCAGATTCCCCACAATGGGCAAAAATTGATCACGAGTATCCTGAATTCGGGATAGAGTCAAGAAATCTAAGACTTGCACTTTCTACTGATGGAATGAATCCACATGGTCTTCAAAGCATCTCACACAGCACGTGGCCTGTGATTTTGGTAATATATAACCTACCTCCATGGTTATGTATGAAGCGTAAGTTTATGATGTTGTCTCTGTTAATTTCTGGACCCAAACAACCGGGGAATGATATCGACGTATACTTGACTCCTCTAATAGAAGATTTAAAACGTATGTGGGAGACAGGTGTGGAAGTTTATGATGGGTATAAGAAAGAATATTTCAATTTGAGGGCTATGTTGTTCGGCACAATTAATGATTTTCAAGCATATGGTAATTTATCAGGATATAGCATTAAAGGTCAGTGTGCATGTCCTGTATGTGAAGAGAGTACAAATTGGATGCGGTTGAAACATTGTAAGAAGAATGTGTTTCTTGGACATCGTAGATTTTTACCTTATAGTCATCAGTATCGTTGGTGGAGAAATGCATTTAATGGAAAATCCGAGGAAGGTAAAGCTCCTTTACCACCGACTGGATATCAAATACTTGAAAAAGTACAAGGTTTGACCAATAAATTTGGCAAACCTTTTGCGGGAGAGCTGGTCAAAACTGGGTGGAAGAAAAAGTCAATTTTCTTTGAATTACCATATTGGAAGTCATTGTATATAAGACATTTCCTCGATGTGATGCATATTGAAAAAAATGTATTTGATAGTGTTATTGGTACGTTACTCAATGTTCCAGGAAAGTCTAAAGACGGCATCAACGCAAGATTGGACTTGGTCGATATGGGAATAAGAAATGAATTGGCTCCAGTAAAGAAAGGAAATCGCATATATCTACCTCCAGCCGCTCATACTCTATCTAGAAAGGAAAAAATTGTTTTATGTAAATTTCTACATGAAGTTAAAGTTCCAGAAGGATACTCTTCGAACATTAGAAATTTGGTTTGTATGAAAGACCTCAAGTTAAAAGGTTTGAAGACCCATGATTGTCATATTCTAATGGAGCATTTGCTACCAATAGGTATACGTTCCATTTTACCTGAAAAAGTTCGACTAGCATTAACTAGATTATGTTTCTTCTTCAGGGAAATTTGTAGTAAAGTGATCGACCCTCAGAAATTACCGACATTGCAGAGGGAAATTGTTGTTACTTTGTGTGAGCTTGAAATGTATTTCCCACCATCGTTTTTTGATATAATGGTTCACCTTACTGTTCATCTGGTTAAGGAGACACAACTTTGTGGGCCAGCTTATATGAGATGGATGTATCCGATAGAACGATATATGAAAATATTAAAAGGTTACGTAAAAAGTATAAGTCGACCAGAAGGTTGTATTGCTGAACGATACATTGTTGAAGAGGCTGTTGAATTTTGTACTGAATATTTGTCCAATGTTGAATCCATAGGGCTTCCCATGTCTCGTCATTCGGGAGGACTATCAAGAGAAAAGATAATTGGAAGGAGACTACTGACTATATCAAGGACAGAATTGGAGCAGGCACAATTGTATGTTCTGCACAATGATGATGAGGTTCAACCGTATGTTACAATACACAAGGATCAGTTATCTCGTTTGAACATGAATATGAATCAAAATTGGATAACTCGAGAGCACAATCGAAGTTTTATACCATGGTTAAAAAATCACATAAAGTCAAAATTTGACATAGACCCCGGATCAATTTCACAGAGATTGAGGTGGCTAGCAAATGGTCCGAGCTTACATGTCTTTTCTTACACTGGTTATGTTATTAACGGCTACACATTTTATACCAAAGAACAAGATGATCAGACCACTATGCAAAATAGTGGAGTCACTCTCGTAGCTGAAGCGATGCATGTCTCAAGTGCAAAAGACAAAAACCCAATATATGCAAATCTATCATATTTTGGGGTTATCGAGCGCATATGGGAGTTAGACTACACAATGTTTCGTGTTCCCATATTTGGTTGCAAGTGGGTCGATAATAATAATGGCGTTCGGATTGATGAGTCAGGATTCTTGCTTGTTGATTTTAATAGGGTGGGATACAAAGACGAGCCTTTTATTTTAGCGTCGCAAGCTCAACAACTATTTTATGTCACCGATCCTTCTGTTGATAAATGGTCTGTTGTCCTATCGACCAATAAAATAAGTGATGATAACAACAATGATGAAGATGTTGGTAATGATCTTTTATTTGCAACATCACAACAACCACATGAAATTGATTCAACTGATGATGGTTTATATCTTAGAGATGATCATGATGAGGGAATTTGGATTAATCCATCGTTTCGTATTGTAAATGGGCAAACAAATGTGAATCCCACCAGGAAAAGAAGAAGGGCATCTTAATGTACATGTTTAATTGTTTTATATAAGCCATGCATGTAATCTGAATTATTGTTGTAATCTGAATTATTGTTCTATTCTGGTTTTATTTGTAATATGAATTATTGTTCTATTCGGGTTCTATTCTGGTTTTATTGAATTATTGTGGTATTATATAATCTGATTTATTCTGGTTCTATTCTTGTTTTATTGTTGTCTAAGAAGGCAAGCATAACCAGTGATTATTGCATGTTTATGTAAATTTGGACAATTACAATTCTTAAGAACTATGCATGTAAAAAAAGTGCATGTCTTTTACAGCGCATTTTAAAAAAAGCGCTGTAAAAGACTTTAAAAATAATATTCATCAGATAACTAACATGACTTTCTCTAACAGGATTTTCTTCAAACACCTTTTACGCATCATGGGAATCCCCAAAAACACATTGTTAACAAAAACATCAGATCCATTATTAACAAAAACATCAGACACATTGTTAACAAACCCATTTTTCGCAACATGGCAATGAACCTGAAGATCAAGTTACGATTTAAGAATGAAAGGGAATGTAAAGAGATAAAAAGGGTGTTGAGGTGGAGATTGAAAGAGTAAGCTTTGATGTTTGCGAAGAAGATGCATAAAAGGACTTTGAGGTGGAGTTTGGTGAAGAGGAATATATTTTGGTGGGACTATGTGGGTTTTGAAGAGCTTGTTTAAAAAATAACATAACAAAACACAAAAATAACATAATAAGGCCTTTTACAGCGCTTGTTAGGATAAGCGCTGTAAAAGAGTCTTTTAAAAATTTAAATAAGGCTTTTTACAGCGCTTCTTTGAACAAGCGCTGTAAAAGGCTATTAAAAAAACATTATATAACATACTAAAACAATGAGGTCTTTTATAGCGCTTGTTTGTAAAAGCGCTGTAAAAGAGTCTTTTAAAAATTTAAATAAATACGCCTTTTACAGCGCTTTTATAACAAGCGCTGTAAAAGGCTTAGCCTTTTATAGCGCTCTTTGGAAAAGCGCTGTAAAAGGGTTATAAAAAAGCGTTGTAAAAGGGTTATATATATAACAGTAACCTCTTCAGTTTCCTCTTCATTACGTAATCTACACTATCATCTCAACCTTCATCGTTCTTCTCTTCTTTTGCAAACCCTATAATCTCGTTCATTACGAACTGTATTTCCACGATCATCTCCTTCATTTCGAACCTTATTTCCATCCAAGATCATTTCGAACCTTATATTTTCATTGAAATACGTAACCCTCATTACGTATTTCTTCAAAACCGTTTTTCCGTGACATTTATTGCTGTGAAATTTCTCCGTTCGCTCTTTTCTTTACATTTCATCATTCTTCGAACTATTATTCAGGTATTGATGTTATTTATTTTTTGTAATCATTAAAATGCATGTTGAGCTTGTTTAAAATATATATACTGATACATGTTGAGCTTGTTTAAAATAATGCATGATGCATGTTGAGCTTGTTGATGTTATACTAAACTGCATGTTGAACTTGTTGTAGTTAAATGGATACAAACAGAGATTTAGAATGTCAAAATGAAGAAGTTGGCACCAGTAGGACTTATGAAAATGAAGTCAAACGTGGTGCAACTATCATGCAAAAAGTCATTAAAGCTAGGAGCAATGGGACCAAGTTTGAGGTAATACTATACTATACTCTGTTTGCTGTGTATTTTTTTAGGTTTTTTTAATAGGATGTACTTACTATATGAGTTTATTAGGTTGGATGGAATGAAAGTGGTCAGCCAGTTGACCCCCACAGCGCAATGTTTGTGAGCTACATTGGGGCTGTTGTTCGTCAAAATATTCCAATAACAATTGACGACTGGAGAGAAAAGGCATTGAAGGATGCCAAAGATATCATCTGGAATGATATTCAAGTAAATTTTTTGATCCAATCTTTTGTCATTTATAAATATTTTCATTGAAATACTTTACTTATAATTTTTTTTCATTACAGACATCTTTTGTCCTTGATGAGGGACGAAAGAATTATGTATTGAGAGTTGCTGGCAAAATCCATCGTGGATTTAGATCGCATCTCTCAAACTTCTATCTTAAAGATAAAGAAGGAAACACAACAGCTGAACCTCCAAAGATATATCGACATTATATATCAAATGAGGAATGGAAAGCGTTTGTTTCCAAACGTAATGACCCCGCGTTTGTCGTAAGTGATTAATTTATTAGCATTTGTGTGTTTTATTATTTATATTCGCATCGTATTTTAAATTTTTATATAATTGCTATTTTTTTATATAGAACATTAGTAAGGCAAATCGCGAAAGGGCAAGAAACCCGACGCACCCATACAGAAAATCACGTATGGGATATGCACGCCTTGATCAAGGGCTTGTAAGTATTTAAACATCACTTTTATATAATGAATGAATTTGTATTATAAACTATAGTTTCTAACTAATATTTTGTTTTATCGAATAGCTACAAGAGACCCAAACCAATCAACCGTTGGGTCGTCACATCTTGTGGAAGGAAGCTAGGGTAAGTAAAGATGGAGTGGTTGATAACCAAAATGTTCAAAAAGTAATAGAACTTTGTGTAAGTATATTATGACTTTAATATTTTTCAATATTGTATTTATCACTTGAATACTTTTTAATATTGTATTTTAAAAATGATAATGAACTTAACTATTTTAATGTTACATGTATTTTAGGAGACCATCTCTCAAAGTTCTGAATGTGAAGAGGGCAACAAGGCTAGTTGTCGGGATATTTTGGGCAAAGTTTTTAATGTTCCTGAATATTCCGGTCGAGTTAGGGGGAAGGGATTTGGCGTAACTCCCAGAAGCTTTTTTCCTCAAGAGAAGCGCCAAAAACCTTCCAACGAGGAAGTATTAGAGAAGCTCAGAATCCTATCTGAGCAAGTGGCACAATTGGTGAATACAAACAAAGACAAGCAACTTCCGGTTCAGCTCCAAGGTGAACTACAAATGGAGAGTGAAAGCGGGAGTTGCAACGTCGGTTTGAAAATTATTCCCGAGGTAATTAATTACTTACTTGCTTATGTAATTACTTATGCATTAAACAATATTATATATTAACTGTACTTATGTTTTAACTATTGATTTAGGGTGTCACTTCATGTTTTCTATACTTGTCCTCGCCCACTCATCGGAAGGTGGGAAAAGCAAAATTGTACAATACTTTGGGAGAAGTATTGTACAATACTCCGATCCCAAAGGGCCATGTCAAGGTATCGCCTACTGTTGCTTTCGAACCAACTGCACCGTTGCCGATACCGGACAACGACGGAGATATGCAGTCATTGGGCGAAGCTATCGGTAGTTACGTGGCATGGCCCACTAACCTTGTTGCCCTCATTAAGAGCCCTCCCAAAAACAAATCAGTGACGTCTCCCGATAAGGTTTGTCACATTTATTGCATAAGCTTTGTCAATTTTTTCAGATTCAATAAACTAACATTTAACCTCATTTTTGTAGGTCCAAATAAATAAACCACCCGTACATCCAAAAAAAAGCAGCAAACCTCAAAAATTGGAGGTTAATAGAGCTGCCAATAAAGCTGCCAAATTTGCAGCAATAAAAAAATTGGATCGTGGCAAATCAGTCGCTGCTGCTGCTCCTCCTAAAATAAGTCAGCCACGCCTTGGTAAATACGGGGCGTGTCTTGACATTCAAGTAAAAAAGAACCTATGCAGCAGCGACGATTGCCGCATGATACATATGAATAAAGAAATATTCAGAGAGGAGTATGAGGAATTATTCGACGAGGAGCACGTATACGAGCTTCTAGAACATAAGGAGCTCAGTGCAACTGTAATGAGCTTGTATATAAGGTAAAAAATACTTTTAATTGCATTTATTGGTAATTAATTAAATGTATTGGTAATTAATCTAGTTTAAAATTTTCATTGAAGGTTTTTGCATGAGAAGGTCGTGTGCCCTAGGAAATTATCGAATAAATACTCATTCTTCTCTCCGCATAAAACGTCCATGTGGAAACTGGATGAAGACAATGTAAAGAAATACATTGTAAATATGTTTTTAGGAAATATTTCAAATGATAAATTGTTCTTAGCACCATATAATTCAGGGTACGTAATTTTATCTTTTTTAATTGATGAGAATTTAATTTATTAGTTGTGTATAGACCAAATTGTGTAACCAATTTTTTGTTGTTGTAGGGCACATTGGGTGCTATTTGCAATCAATGCCGTCTCTGAAGTTGTATACTATTTGGATCCCTTGCATGGCGATTACAACAATCACTCCGAAATCAAGACTTTGTTCGACACGTAAGTAATATTCATTTATTTTTGTTACACATATATATAAATAAGTGTTTGTTCATGCTAAAATAATCACATTTATTCATTTTATAGTGCATTAAAAGTTTTTCGAGCTCAAAGAGGTGCGGTAGTGTCGAAGCAAAAGTCTAATAATATTACATGGATCCCAATAAAGTGCCCTCGTCAAACAAATAACATCGACTGTGGGTACTACGTATTGAGATTCATGAAGGAGATTGTTGACAAGAATAAAACTATTATCCCAGAAACGGTACGATATTTTGATTATATGATTTTCATATATAAATTATCTATATATTTGATACTAACTTAATATAATATGTTCAATTTTTATATTGCAGTACTTTGAAAATTCCAGTCCTTCATATTCTGAGCAAGATCTGATGGAATTAAAGGAGGAATGGTGTGAGTATGTGCTTGAAATGAAAATTATTTGATTTTCTGGGAAATAGCATGCTGCAAGGGACTGAATATTATATGGTGCATAGTTATTATATGTATATGATCATAGGACAGTATATAAACTTGCATATGAATATGTTGTAAATTAGATTCAATGTATATTCATACCAAATATGTTGTAAATTACTGTGTTACAGGATAATATATATGTATCATAGGATAATATATAAACTTGCAAATACACAATTCATCTCAAATATGTTGTAAATTACTGTGTATCATTGTTCTGGTTCTGGTTCTGGTTGTGTTACTGATTTTGTTTCTGTTTTAACATGCACATGAATATGTTCTAAAATTAGTGATTCTGGATGTGTTGTGTTGTGTGAACTGGTTCAAACTAATTTTGGATAAAAAGATAAAAGACAGCGCTTTATAAAAAAAGTGCCATAAAAAGCTAAAAAACGCTTTTAAAATATATACAGGGTTAAAAAAAAAATAAATAAATAACACCTTTAACAGCGCTTTTTATAAAAAGCGCTGTAAAAGGTACCCCAAATATGTATTATGGGTATGCCTTTTACAGCGCTTGTTACAAAAAGCGCTGTAAAAGGTACCCCAAATATGTATTATGGGTATGCCTTTTACAGCGCTTTTTACAAAAAGCGCTGTAAAAGGTACCCCAAATATGTATTATGGGTATGCCTTTTACAGCGCTTTTTAAAAAATAGCGCTGTAAAAGGTACCCCAAATATATGAAATATGGGTATGCCTTTTACAGCGCTTTTTACAAAAAAACGCTGTAAAAGGTACCCCAAATATATGAAATATGGGTATGCCTTTTACAGCGCTTGTTGTAACAAGCGCTGTAAAAGGTGCATAATAAGCGCGCGTTATAAAGGGTGCTTTTAAGAGCGCTTTTTTGAAAGCGCTGTTGTAGCTTTTACAGCGCTCGAATCTACAGCGCTTTTTTTTTTTGAAAAAGCGCTGTAGAAGGCTTAAAAAAAGCGCTGTAAAATGTTGTTTTTGACGTAGTGCTGTCAAGAGATTTTAAGTGCAATAAAAGGAGCTTCCTTGTTCACAATTTGACATCAACGACTTGGACATCAAGACTACAAAATTCTATCTTTGTTGAAAGATAAGACCAATGTAACACAATGGATATCAAAACCTATTGTTTGTGTTAGTTGTCAAATGGGAAAAAGTTTTAAATTGAAATTCCAAAGTTCTAACAAATTTTTTGAACTTCCTCTTGACAACATCCATTGAGACCTTCGAGGACCTACACCTACAAATTATAATAAAAACTTTGGGCATGATAAGTGTAACATTCTTTATTTTAATTAATTAATTTAAAATATTTAATTTTATTTATTCTTTTTGATTAATTTAGTGTGACGATAATAAGATAATTATTTCTTGAATGTTTAATTATTTGATAAAGTATTTTGTACGTATTAATTAATTAATTATTGGGATATTTATTATTAACAAATTAAAACTCGTAGAAATATATGTCTTAGAGTGAACAATGACTAAATCAATATTGACAAAGTTAAAATTGAATCACCCACACTATTACTTTTGATAACTATATTTTATTTTTAATAACATTTAGTTTATAAAACCGTGTGTTTTCCCCTTCTGTCCATTCAAATGTGTAACTAGCAAGAATAAATACATAAATGTCAATTAATTCTTAACGGTTGGTATATTATTCCAATTCAATTCCCTATTCATGTGTGCAATTAAACTCAATGAAGAGAATTATTCATTCTCTCTGATCAGCTTCACGCCTCCTTTGTTAGTCACAGACAACTCTCTTTCGTAGGACACGATTAAACTTGCAGTAGAGAAAAAGAAGTCATAATCACCCACATGCCATTACCAACATTACATTTATCTCAAATATTTTTTAAGCCACTCAAGCAACCATCCTCACATTCCCTCGCATTTTGATCGAAGTTCTAAACTTTCATTCCTTCTTCTTGGTGAGATTTTTTAGGACAATATAGTGTCACCTGGAAGGAAAGCACTTGAGGTAACGGCTTTTTCCATACAGAGTTAGGCTAGATATTAAATTAGTGATTCGTAAGATATTGATATGATGTATGGATGTCTTAAAAGAAAAAAGTTGATTTTATTTTCGTCGTAAAGAAATTAACTATAATGCTTTGATTGTTTTTTTTTAGTAATACCTCTATCTTGATGAAATTAATTATAGAGTTCTATTTTTATTATTATACTTTGATAAATATGTTTGTAGTGAAAATGTTTAATGCCTTACGTGTTTTAGAGTATTTAATTATAAAGTTATAATTTTTATAATGATGTAATTAGTAATATGTTTATTATGATGTATTTGATTTTAAGTCTTGACTTTTGAGTATTTTAAATTTAAAACTTGACTTTTATGAACAATATATGTGTCCCGAGGAAATTGATGAGAATTTTATATTTCTTTAATTTTAATAATATGAGAAAATTCATTATTGAATGCATTAATGAATAATCCATTTTTAGAATGCGGAAAACTTTATAGTGAAAGGAATGCAATTTATGTTGTTATTGTATTCATGGTGATATGAGTTTCAATGACCTTCCAAGATGGTTGTTGGATATGCAAAAATTTCTTCCAAGAACTATTGTGGAAATGGAAGTATCACTTGCATATTCTGATAATACTCTATTACAGGGGTCAAAGATTTTCAAACGACTATTCTGGACTTTCCTTTCGTACATATCTGAGTTTAAATTTTGTAAACCATTTGTCTCAGTGGATGGAACTTGGTTGTACGACAAGTATAAGGAGACTTTTTTGCTTGCTATTGCACAAGATGGAAACAAAAATACAATTTCCATTGCTTATGCGCTTGTGGAAGGTGAGACCGGGGGTGCTTGAAGTTTTTTTTTGAAAAATCTAAGAAGGTATGTAACACCTCAAGTCGACGTTTTTGTTTGATTTCAGATAGACACGAATTCATTAAAAGTACTTATAATAATCCAAATAATGGTTGACATGATCCTCCATCAACACATGTGTCTTCTCTCTACTCTTTCTCCGTTTCTCTTTACTCTTTCTCCGTTTCTCTCTACTGTCTCTTCTCTCTAACTACTATGATGTTTCTCTCCCTTATCTCTACACTCTCTCTTCTCTATATCTCCTATATCTCTTTAATCTCTTATATCTCTTTCTACTCTCCTATTCCTTTCTCCCTTTCTTCTCTCTCTATCTCTCACTCTCTTTATCTCCCTCCTAGTTATCTCTCCTTTCTCTCGTTACTACCTCTCTCTATACATCATTTTTCTACTCCCTCTTCTTTACTAGTATATGCATTTATAAAGATTAATATATATAGGTTCAAACATAATAAAGTACAAAAAATTATCATATATAATTTTGTGTTGTTCTATTTTATTTTTTCTAGTATTTATTATTTTGTAAATCAAATACACTCAATAACTAATAACAAACAGATAGAGTAACTAATACTCTAATAGTATTGATTAGCATTTATGACACAACATAGTATTCGGTATTTATAAAAAGAGTTGTCTACGTGGTTCATGAATCATGATTAATGTGGCACCATGTGTTTAACTAGAGTTTTATAACTTTCAAATCCTTTTTACATCAAAAACTACACCTTTGTTTATTTTCCCTTGGTTTGATTGCTTGAGTACAAACCTCCATCCCTATTTCCGTTCTCCAAAATTAAATGTTCATCGCCTTTGTTACTTTTATAGACCATCTATCTTATACAATGTCACTTTACAAATATACAATTTGCCCTCAAATATATTATTTTATAATATCAATGAAACATTAATGTTGTTATCATACCTTTTATTCTTTATTATTCTTCTCACAATTCTATTAATTTTTACTTCTTTTTTTTTTTT
>JBBPBR010000008.1:7774933-7786103 GCA_037974775.1 Cicer pinnatifidum
ATAAGTAAATGTTTGTAGTTCAAATTCAAATACTTATAGAATTTAATTTTTATGCATTGTAGTGATTTTTTTTTTTTTGCAGTCTTAATATATCATAATCACTCATATGAATTTCCTAGTTATAAGTCTCTATTATATTTTTCACATTTATTAAAAAAATATATATATATCTTGAATTTGATGTGTAGATGTTTTTAACATATATCTTTTATATATGAATGTATTAACTAATTTGACTTTTATTATATTTTAAGATAAATTAATAATCCTAATAAGAAGTGTGTAATAAAGTATTTAATAATAGGGAATTATTTTGACATATACCGGTCCTCAATCCTCATGTGACTTGGCTAAACAGGTGTCAAGTAATCAAAGGAGAAAATGAAACACCACAATTGTTAGTATTTGCATATACATCCCTCCCTTAAAAAGAAGTGTAAAATATTTAATCAAATGTACTGAAAATGAAAACACGTTTATTGTCAACGTAAAGAAAAAATTGTTGAAAGAAAATAATTACAATTTATTTGTTTAGTTGACATTTGTTTTAAAAATAGTCATAATAATTAATAAATTATAATTTAAATATAACTAAAATTGTTTATTACTTTTGAAATAATAAAAAAATAATACAACAATCTCTCACATATTTCTAAAGTATAAAATATTTTAGAAAATTTTGGAAATTATTTTTTTAGGTTATAACAAATAGGTGTAACTGCATCGATGTCTTTTGAACTATGAACTTAGATCAATAAGACTTAATACACAGTAAATTGGTGAAATAAGCTACCAATCACTTGATTCCCACAATTCTCGTTGTTGGCATTGGGTTGCCTTCGATGCTAAAATCCATACAAGACTTTATCGTTGCAAATCCTGTTCTAAGCATGTAATATGTTTTTGTTGTATTTTAATATTGGTTATATTTAATTGTAGTTTTAGTTTTATATTTTAAAATTTAATAATTTTGATCTTTCTTGTGAATATGTGTAACTCTTGCAAAAATTAACAATTGTTTTTCAATTTTTTTTTAAGATTTTTTTTTATAAAATATTTGTTTTAAAATGTTTAATTACAACTTTAAAGTAAACTATTGTTATAACAATATAATTTCAATAAATGAACAAAAAATATATTTTCCATAAACATAAGTCATATAAGCGGCTTTCAATTACAATATCAAATACAGATATGCTCTAAGAAAATTATGGATATATTTACTCTCTCTTTATGTTACTTAATATAATGGACAAGTATAAGAAAATGAGTGCATCTTTGAATTCAATTATCAACACAATTTTTATGGAAGAAATGTGAGCGTCAACTATTTTGATTTTGAATTAGTGCAAAATATCTCCAATAAATCCTCAATTTGCTAAGTATTTTGTTTTATGGTAACTCCAATCAACAAATCCATGTTTAATGCATAGTTATCCGCAACCATTTCTCCAACACATTATTCAATCTTAGGTAGAATTGAATCTAATAAGTAGGTATAAAAGAAAGATGTGGAATAATGTAAATTAAAGTTATGATCCTTTTCTATACAATTACACATAAATTTCACTCGAAACAACAAAATGTTTAATTGTAAGTGTGATAAATTCGACCTAAGAGTAAAGCTACACGCTAGATATATATGGGTAATTGTTTGTTGATACAAATTTGAGAGATTTATCAGTAGAAAAATATCATTGATATAGATATAGATTTTGTTAAAACAAAATCCCAAATTAATATTTTGATGATAATTAAACAAAAGGTTAATTAAAAATTTTAATTACGATTCTAAGTGTTTTGGTATTTAACATGTGTATTTGAGTGTGTCAAAACAAGTTAGGTACCAAATATTTCAAAGCAGATCTCATTAAAATCAAGAAAGCAAAAACAGTTAAACGAAGATCGTTCTTGACATACTTCAGTAAAATGAAGATCGTTCTTGACATATATTAGTAAAACCAAGATCGATCTTGAGATATTTCTGGAAAACGAAGAACGTTCTCCACATAGGTCTTAAACAAGAATGATCAGTTTTCTTGGGAAAGATTGGATCCTAGAAGCTTTATTCATCTCATACATTCATCAAAGAATAAGCCTAAGTCAGCATTTTTCCAGAATTCGAACGATCAAAGACATGTTTCATGAAAAGTACAAAGCAAGATCATTCTTCAAGTGAGGAAAATGCAAGTATAAATTTACAGGTTGTAAAGTACACTGAAGTTGTACTTTCAATCAAGACCTGCACACTTGAATTAAAGACATAAATCATCTCAGACAACTGATAGAACCACAAGTACAAATCAGCTCATCTCCAAATTCGAAGAACGATCTTGGATGTAAAGAATGTTTCTAGATTCAGCTTGACCACTCTTGCTTTTTAACAGATCTTATCCATCCATTTTCTCATGGCATATGGCCTTATTTCAACAGATAAATGAGTTGTCATAAGCTCTCTTGAAGTCTATAAATGCAGCTTCAAAATGAAGAACAAAATACAACTCAAAATGCCAAGCAAAGCATAAATCATTCAATCATACTCAAGCTTGTCAGAATCAGTCTCACACTTGTAGTTTTCTTTCTTTGTGTTGTGTTAGAATCAGAGTAACTGAGTTCTAAATATAGATTCAATTTCTCAAACCAGAGTTGAGCAAATACACAGATTCTAATACTCTCAAAATCATCACTTTATAACTCAAGGCTATTTTTGATAACATAGCTTGAGTAGTGTGTAAAAATCATTTTATATCTTAAAAGGTAGCTTGCAAAATCCTTCTGAAATAGTGTAAGGTAAAAATCCTTTCTAGATAGAAAGGTAGAAATTTTGTAAAGATCAAGATTGATCTGTGAAAACCAAGAACGATCTTACCTTGAACACTTAGTGGAAAATCTCACATTTGTGATGACTGGACGTAACTCGTGTTTGGGTGAACCAGAATATATGCTTGTGTGAACTCTCTATCTCTATCTCTATTTATTATACGTTTTACAATCAGTTTTTATATTGATAAACTTAATATTGTTGTTTTACACTAATCAAGATCAATCTTCATTTATAACCAAAATCATTCTTAAGTTAAACTTTCAATTTTTAAACAAGAATTTTTAAAAAAGGCAATTATAATTCAAACCTCCTTCCTTATAATTGATATTGTTACTTCAGATTTTTCTAAAAATGAATCTTCAAAACACTTTGCTTCGTCACTTAACCCTTCAAAAGTTATCCAATCGATTAGCTAAAATATGGTGGGTTTATTCAAGACTTGGATAAAGAATTATGTTTTTAATGCGAATTATTTAATGATCTTCCTAGTACAAGTAAATTGGCTAATGGATAGGAATCGGAAAAATCTTAGTTAATTTTATATTTTAAAATTTAATAATTTGGTATTTCTTATGAATATGTGTAACTCTTGCAAAAATTAACAATTTGACACGTAGTAGTCAATCATCAATCAAATTTTTTTCAATAAAAATGTTATTTAAAATATTTTTAAAAAAATGCTTAATACAACTTTATAGTAAACTATTGTTATAATAATATAATTTCAATAAATGAAAAAAAAAAAAAATATTTTCCATAAACATAAGCCATATAAGCGACTTTCAATTACAATATCAAATACAGATATGCTCTAAGAAAATTATGGATGATATTTACTCCCACTTTATATTATTTCATATAATGGACAAGTATAAGAAAACGAAGACGTCTTTGAATTCAATGAACAATACAATTTTTATGGAAGAGATGTGAGCGTGAATTATTTTGATTCTGAATTAGTGCAAAATATCTCTAATAAATTCTCAATTTACTCAATATTTTGTTTTATGGTAACTTCAATCTACAAATCCATGTTCAATGCATAGTTATTCGCAACCATTTCTCCAACACATTATTCATATAGAATTGAATCTAATAAGTATGCACAAAAGAAAGACGTGGTATAATGTAAAGTTATGAGCCCTTTTTATACAATTACACATAAATTTCACTCGGAACAACAAAATGTTTAATTGTAATAGTGGTAAATTCGACCTAAGATTAAAGTCAGGCGCTAGATCTCCTTAAAAAACAAATTTTTTATTTAATAAAAAAAATTAATTTTTTTTTTACTTTCGTAAAAATGGTTTACATTCTAATAGATGAAAACACAGACTCTTATATAAATGTAAGAGTGTTTCAACAAATATTAAATCAATTAATTTTATATCAATTGTAAAAGAATATTATACAGTATAAATTATATTAATTTAATAAATAATTTAATATATAAATATCAACTTGAAAATATAAATCAAACTATTCAAAATTACAAAAATAAAATAATCGAAGATTTTATTGAATCAGTAGAATGATATAAATAAATTTATCAAAACAAGCAAAACAATTAAAATTGAAAATATATATGGGTAATTACTTGTTGATACAAGTTTGAGAAATTTATCACTAGAAAAAGATTATTGATATAGATTTTTCTAAAAATGAATTTTCGAAACACTTTGCTTCGTCACTTTCCCTTCAAAAGTTGTTCAATCGATGAACTAAAATATGGTTAGTTTATTCAAGACTTGGATAAAGAATTTTGTTTTTGATGCAAATTATTTAATGATCTTCCTAGTATAAGTAAATTGGCTAATGCGTAGGGATTGGAAAAATCTTAGTTAAAAATTAAAAAATCATGAGACAAATAAATAGTGAACACATTACTAACAGGAGAAATATTAGTTATAAATTGAGAAATCATGAGACAAATAATGATAAACACATTGCTAATATGAGTTATTGGAGTGGTACAATATATATATATATATATTATTTTCTTCTTCGACTAAAAGATGAAAAATTATATCTATGTTATTGATGTTGTTGTAGAGTAATTGAAATGTCTTACTTCATTTTTTAAAAAAAATATAGAGAAATTAATTTAAAAATATCATGATTTCTGTCAAAGGAAATTTTCTATAGTTATTGAATAAAATATAAATAATTTTTTTATTAATTTTTGAAAATATTGTTTTCTCTTTAGCCCTTTCAACGTATTAGGGTGGCCCTAATCGAGATCAAACGAAGAAGCTATTAGTCAAATAAGGAATATTTTGAAACATATAAGGAATTGAATCATGGACATGATCTACATAAAGAGTGTAGAAGAAGGATTCAATAGAAAAACGAATGAGTGATCAACTGTTTCTATTTTTGTGACGAGTAATGAAGTGTTAATTGTAAATTATAGAACAATATTTTTTTGGAAGACTTATTTTTAAAAATAAATTTAAATATGAGAAAAATAGAAAATTTATTTCATAATTTAAGTATTTTAAAAATAGTTTTTGACTAAAGAATTAAAAAAAATAAAAAAAAATAAGAAGTAAAACGTCATTTATCTTTATCTGTTCTACTTTTTTAATTTTCAAAAAATATAATATTAAAAATAATTTTACAAAACAATTTTTAAAAATAAATAATTCAAACTAATTTTAAAAATTTTAAAAACTAAAATACACGTATCATAATTATTTATGAAAGTCATTTTATAATTAATTTTGGTAAAAATCAGATATATTTACTAATATATAGATTGTGATCAACACCGTAAAAATTCTTTACGCTTTTAATATATATAAATAAATTTTTTAATTATTATATATAATCTTAATTAAAATATAATTAAATAATATTAAAAAATTTACACCAACTGTCTATATAAATTAAATTGATAAATTAAATATAAAAAAGTTGATTAATTTTATTAAGTAAATAGGTTGTTTTCTTTACAAGTTAAAAGGTTTTCACCGCTTAATCTCGGGTAACGGGTTCAAGAATTGAATATGTGTAATCGTAGACACTAACTAATTATATTTTGTTGTTAAATTTTGTTTGATAGTCCATGTTTCATTACTCTTTTTTGTCAGATTTTTAGCGATCCCATTCACCTTCTTCTTCTGCGCTGACATGTAGTGCCTTGATAGACTAGTTGGCGGGTTGTTTGTAATGAAAGTAATATATTTTAAGATTCTTCAATTTACTATTGGTTTTAGCATATATTTGAAATTTTTTAAATTTATTGATTTTAGCATATATTTGAAATTTTTTAAATTTATTTATGTATTTGAAGATCGTTTGATTTATTTAATTTTTTTTGTGAGATTATTAATTTAAAAGAAAATTAAATAATATGATTGAAATTTTATAGTTTTTAAGATAATTAAAATTAAATTATTTTTATTTAATTAAATTATTATTATTGTTATTAATTTTTTTCAATTAAATAATATTCTTTTATTCAGTTAAATTGTTACTAATATTTTTCTTGTAAAATAATAAATAAATTACTATTTATGTATAATCTTTCGACCATATCTAAAAATAATCAATTGGAATTTTGGATATAAGATTTTATCAAAAACTGATTTAACCCGTCTATATTTATGTGAGTCCATATTTGATGCGAGTCCTTATTTGATTTGATTGATTCTAATCATCACTGTTTCAGTGTTTGTTTCCTCAAAATTCTCTTCTCAACCGATAATTCAGCAATTTTCAGCGTTTAATTCAGTTTCTTTCTCTCGTTACAGTTTTTTACTCATTACAACGATTCAGTGTTCATTTGACTCAAGCCTTCAAATTCCTCACACCCTTTTGTTACCACTCACATCAAAACCTAAAACAAAGAAAAAAGTTTCGATTTTTCTGATATGGGTATTGGCGATTACTACAAAATATTAAAGGTGAATCGTGATGCAACAAATGAAGATTTGAAGAAATCTTATAAGAATTTAGCAATGAAATGGCACCCGGATAAGAATAATCAATACCCTTTAAGGAAACAAGAGTTTGAGGCAAAATTCAAGAAAATTTCTGAGGCTTATGATGTTCTTAGTGACCCAAAGAAGCGTCAGATCTATGATTTATATGGTGAATATCCGATTAACTCGAGTCGAATCGGTGAGGAAAATAGTGATGGAAGTAATTTGAAGGAAGATGTAGCAGTTGATGTTGTTGAGAGTTGTTTGGTTTGTACCCTTGAAGAGCTTTATAAGGGTTGCAGAAAGAAGGTTAATATTATAAGGACTGTTCCTGATGAATTTGGGTAATCTACTTTCTCCTTATTCCTTAATTATTGCTATTAAGGTTTTAAAATAGTGGTTGAGGTGACTTTTGATTATGGTTTTAAACAGTGGTCGCAATGTTCCAATATTATTGATATTGCATCGAATTGTGGTCAAATGCAACTTATGCTACCTTAATTGCGGTTGCATTGCGTTTTTTGCAATATGAAAATGGCAACTTATGCTACCTTGTAGAAAGTTGTGATTTTTTTTTAAGATAGTGGTAGAATTAAGTACTTGATTGATTTTAAGTTACAAGAAAATAGAAATTAGCTTTGTAAATTGATTATACAACTTTTGTTGTGAATATTGCATATTGAAAGATATATGATCATGTTAGCAGTGTCTCTTAGAGCATGTAAATTGAAAATGAAATATTATTACTTATTTTAAAATTAGGTGAGTCTGGATTTACCTTATTTTGATAAGTTTTCTGTGATAGCCTATAAAAACAACTTAAAGTTTGTAAACATACATTTTAACCTTATTTTCAATTTAATTATAGAAATGACTTATACTTAAGAACTTACATAATAAGCATTTGTTCAACAAGCTCTTAATTAAGTTCGTTGGTCAAAGACACTTCTAACTCTAGTGTACCATTTGTGTTACATTTTACTGGAAGCATTTGTAATTATGACAGAAATTTTGAATTGTCTAAAAGAAAGTATTGTGTCATTTGTTGCATACTGAATTTTGGATGTTTTACTTGGTAGTCGTTCCCATGGTGTGTTGCCTTGGCTATCATTTGTTTCATTATCTATTGTAGTATGGTTGCTGCTTTTTTTGTTATGCTTCACCTTCACTTGGCTATTACATTCTGCTATTTTGGTTGGTTTAATCATGCTCACTTGCGCAAGGAGCGTGCATTTAGATTTATCTGTATTAGATAAAAGTAGAAGAAAAATATGTATGATTGATTTGTTTGAATCAGTGTTTTAAAACCTGAATCGCACGGTTCAGCCGATTGAACCATGAACCGACATTGTAATTGGACATTTGAGCGATTTGATTGCGATTTCATCTCGGTTCGAGGGGTTTAATGTCTGAATCAGATTTTAAAACATTGGTTTGAATATCATGCTTATTTAGTGTTGAACTAAACCAATTGAATGACAATTGCATGAAACATAAAATTAGGACTACAATGTCCACTATTTCCCGCCTTTCTTTTCAATTTACTTTGAACCATAAGTTGGCTTAACAAGAACCCTTCTTTTTTTCTTTCTAAATTGCTTTTGATAGGAAGTTGAAGTGCATAGAAGAAATCTTGAAGATAGACATTAAACCAGGTTGGAAGAAAGGCACAAAAATCACTTTTCCTGGCAAAGGAAACCAACAACCAGGATCTCCTCCGTCTGATCTAATATTTGTCGTGAATGAGAGACCACACTCTTCCTTCAAAAGAGATGGAAATGATTTGGTAATGATTCAAAAGATATTACTTCTAGAATCTCTTGTAGGAAAGACTCTCAACTTGAGAACCTTGGATGGAAGAGATCTCACAATCGAAGTAACCGATATTGTGAAACCAGGCGATGAGTTGGTGGTTCCAGATGAAGGTATGCCAGTTGCAAAGGAACCAAACAAGAAAGGAAACCTTAGAATCAAGTTTGATGTTATGTTTCCATCAAGGCTTACCACACACCAAAAACATGATCTAAGAATGATTTTGTTTGATGCTGATGATAACTAAACCATTTTTTTTAGTTTAATCTAATGTTTTTTTCTTGGACCGAGTTTAATCTAATGTCTCAAGTCTTAATTAGCCTTGTTCTACATGAAATGTAAATAGTTTGATATGCAATCTCCACTATTTGATATGAAATTTGTACATTATATATATTAGAGCTTAGCATAGTTGTGATTTATCTGCAGCATGATATGTAGCTTTGGTAACAAGTGTTTATCTACATTGACTGATTTCAGTTAAATAGAGTAGTCATGTTTTATATGACGTGCCTAGTTTGTAAATTTGTTTAGATTGGTTTATTTGAGTTTATCGACTAACATAAAATTTATGCTATCTTTTGATAAAGCTTATGAAAAAAATTTATGGCATGTATATTAACTATTTTCAACATATTTCTATAAGCTTTTCAGGTTAACTGTTAAAAACAGTTTGATTTTATTTTGTATTTTCTTATTTTTAGCCTATACGATTAACACTTAATTAAATTATTTATTTCAACGCGAGCTTATATTGAGATATTTCCGTAGAATTTAGAATTTGCCTCATATCAATGTCCATCAGTTTTGTACCCATCATCTATCATTCAATTTTCACATTTAATTTTGTAAACCATTTATTTAGCTGTTAAAATTTGAAAATTATTTTTCTCTTTTTTCTTAAAAGACAGAACTAAGTTAGTTTGGTCTATAAAATATTGCAAGTTGAAGATTTTGATGATAAGCAGAGTCAAATAACATTGAAGAATCCAATTATTTTGATAGTAGTTCATAACATATTACATTGTATCTTCTTAAATGATAAAAGAATGACACCTATTTTTTCTATTATTTGAGTGAATATTATGGCACCAACTTGTTGCAACATTCTGAGCTTGTAGTGAAGGAAGAATGTGCTGCAGAAACTCTGTTTGTGTTGCAGTGCATGATCAAAAACTTTAGTTTCTATTTTTTTCAATCTTCCTTTGTAGCTCTTCCTTTTTAACCCCAACCACTTTATCAACAACTTTTCCTTTCTTAACAAGTATGAAAGTTGGCAATGCACGCACCTCAAATGTTTGAGACACTCCCTGTTGCAATTTATATTGTGAAAATAGTCAGTTCTCAAGTGATGGAAATCATCATGTCATTAAAAATAATAGCATTTATAATAAGTTTAATTAATCTCTTAGTCTTGATCTCAAATTATATAAAATTTCAGAAACTCAAATACATATAAATTGCAGACAAATTCAAAAATCTAATCACAAATTTTTTTTTTAGTGTAGTGAGTTTTTAAAAAATTCTCAAATAGTTTAGAAGCTGACACAATAATTCTTTTGACGAAAAAATATTTTATGTCAGCTTCTCAATTTCAATGCTGATAGTAATTAAAACGGTATATAAAGTTCTTTTTACATGAAATAAAAAACTAGTTAAAGTAAAGGGTAATTGGTAAACATACCATTAACTCATCCACATCAAGCTTAATGAACTCAACATGAGTGTATTTTGAAGCAAACTCTTGCATAATTGGGTCCATAAGTTTGCAAGGTCCACACCATTTAGCTGTGAAATCAATAACCATCTATACCAAAGAAAATACAACATTAAAACAAATTAAATTTTACCATGATTAATATACTAGCTAGTTAAAGATGGTAGCTACAAAAACATACCAATTTATCAGTTTCTTTGGAAGCAACAAAATGAGCATTCCATTTAGCAGTGGAACGGAAAGTAAGTACATGGGAAGGGTCTGATGATCTATTAACATACAAAAAATTAAATAAGTTGGATCCCATGTTTGGTATATGAATGATAAACCAAAAAAAAAAATGATTTAGGTGTATGAATGAGCAATGAGCTTGTTAATTTGTTGGAATGATGGAAAAATGGTTGGAATATATATAGAGAGAATTGTAGAATTGTATGAAATCTGAAATGAATTAGATGCTTTAAATTTAAGCTGTAAAATGGAATCCTGAAGCTGTTTGGGACAAATTTTAGAGCGTGTGTACTTGATGGAATCTTAAATGGTTGTTCTCATTCCATACATTACTTGATGTAAACATAACTAAAAAAGGTTATGTTAAGGATTATTCCCAAATTATAAGGGACATTGGCATTTTCATATAGATTAAAAAATTTCATAAGGTTGTATCCAAAAAAATCTTATAACTTTTTTTGGACTTTGTTACAATTTATAAACTTAAACTAATTTCCTATTTTACTTTAATAAGTATTTAAAGTTGCATTTAATGGACTCGTTTGTTATAGATTTAAAAAAATGATTTTTATAGTATTTTATCTTTAAAAAAGAATTTTAAAATAAATCTTTAAATAAAAAATTAATTTAAATATTTTATCATAAAATATCATTTTAAGT
>JBBPBR010000008.1:7826101-7840280 GCA_037974775.1 Cicer pinnatifidum
AAAGAAAATAGTTCTTTTTACAATCCTTTAAATATGCTTAAATATTGAATTCTTGCAAAGGTTATCAAGAATAACAAAAAAAAATCTATATTAAAAATTTAAAAGTTTGACATGAAAATAAATAAATAAATAAAAAACTAAAACTATGAGAAAAAATATGACAACATGATCATGAATTAAATTAGTTCAAATACAGTCTAAAAGTCAAGTCATCACTCTGATATAATATCATTAATACTATATGTGTTATAAACTTAACAAAAGAATAATAAAGAATAGAAATAAAAGAAATCCGTAAAATTTATTTTAATTGATAAATGTCGAGATTATTAAATATCGTATTTTGAATTTGAATCCCAAAACATTCCAATTATATATGTTTAATATGATATTGATCATTTCGTGAAATGAAATTGTTGCACTTTTCTCTTAGTGGCTTAGCCCACAAAGTTTTAACATTCCACTAAGTCATCGTCACCTGTCACAACTCACGATCTAGTAATTCTTAGATGTATATCAATTGATGGACCAGGCCCCAGCACCACAAGTATATTTATTTGTGATTCATATATATCTTAAGGACCTCTTGCACAATTTTGTGTCACTCACAAATCACAAAAGGATGAAAGCTAGTCAATTTCAACCATCTTTCTTAATGCATGTATATCAATTGCAATTATTGGAGTTTTGCGACATATGACAACTGACAAGATAGATATATATGTATGTTGTGGGCACCTTTCCCACCACCTCTCCCTTGTTTAGACGCCGAGGTAACCAAATACACACCAACAACTATCACATACTTTGTCCCTATATGGATTTTTTCACTCTTCGATTCCACTGTATTATATATGCAGGACCAAGTAAATATTTTTAAAGTTAATAAATAAATTATTAATATTTTATTTAAAATTTATTTGTATTTTTTTCGATATAAAATTATTTATTAAATTTGTGCAATTGATTTTATTTAGTAATTATTTTTTAATTGATAATAAATTTAATTCATTTAACCTTTTTCGTGACATCGTTGATTTTAAATAAAATTTAATTAATTTGAATTTTAAAAAGTTTCTTTTTACTAAAGCGACAATTATAAAAATTGTTAACATTATTCTATAAACAATATATGTATTTGGAAAAGAATATCATTTTCATCTATAATTAAGTATGTCAGTTGGTGTGTCATTTTCTACTACAAATAAATTTAATCCATAAATATCTGGTTTGTTCTTATGTTTTAAAGAACATATTCAAGGTTAATGCAACTTTCTTTTAATTTTTCACTATCCAACGATTTTAATTTCTCAATATTAAATAGAAAACAAAAAATATATGCCTGCAAAGTAATTAATCTAGTGAAAAACAATGACTTTTACATCAAAAGATGCTTTTTAGTGAAAAACAATGTCTTTAATATCAAAAGATGTTTCCGGTACGCTATACTCATCATAAATAATTGCATCATCTTATGATTTTTATTGACTACAATCAAGACAAATATCAACTCAAATAATGATGATTCCAAAAATTCAAAATTAACTTTTTTTTAGAGATTTTCTTTTATTTATGTGTATAGTTGTTAGAGATTTAAGGAGTTTTTTTCTAATATATTATTGAGCTTAATTAACGTATAAAAATTAAAATAAAAAATTATATTTTGACTCACCTCAATTATAAATTAGACATATTTCATGCGGGAAAAATGGGTATATTATGATTTTCAGGATTTGATCACGTTGGGTTGACCGAATCTAGCTGACTAATTATGTGGTTATATATAAATATTTTATTTTTATTTGATCTTTTGCTGATTGAAGGTCGATGTCTCTTTCAAACATGTAAAATCGAATACTTAATATGGATACCTTGCAAGAAGAAACGACAAACAATTTTTATTATCATGGCTATTTTGTCCCACTAAATTTCCTTATAATTCCAACCAAATATTAAATTGCATTCACATCTTGATCGAGAACAAAGAAGCTCTAGGGTAATCTCTCAAGTGGACTAAAGTTGTCAAAATGGACGAACATAAAAAAACCAAAAAAATGTAAGCTTTTAACATTAATTAGATTTAGAGTCCTAATTATAAGAGAGTTTTTTTAACCTGAACTAAACTTCGGATAATCTGTATAAGTCTGCGTAAATGGAATGTTCAAATTTGAATTTTAACACTATGAATTATTAAGTGTAAATAACTTGTTATCTATTTTCTATTAACAATTAAATATTAATAACGAAGAATTATATATACATGCACATGTTAATTTTAATAAGTGAATGTTAACGTGAGACGTGTATAATTTAACCGGCATTAATAACTAAATATTTCCCATTTTTGTATTGAGATTTACTTTTTTTTATATAGCTATATGTGAGTTTTTTTTATGGAAATATCCTATTTTTATTTTTAAATTTCTCAAATGCCATAGTTTGAAACAATATTCTCTAATTGTCCTACTTTTTAGATTCAACAGGAAGTCTTTTTTTTTTGGGAAGCGACCTCTTGAAGAGGAAAATTTGTTAATTCAATAGGAAGTCGCTTCTTGAGGAAGCAACCTCCAACTACCCCTCTCTCTCTTTTTTTTGTTGTTGTTGTTGTTGTTGTTGTTGTTGTTGTTGTTGTTGTTGTTGTTGTTGTTTAATCATTTTAATATAATATATAGTTGAAGAATTGAATTAACAAATTTTCCTCTTCAAGAGGTCGCTTCCCAAAAAAAAAGACTTCCTGTTGAATCTAAAAAATAGGACAATCAAGGAATATTGTTTCAAAGTGTGGCATTTGAGAAATAAAAAAATAAAAATGGGATATTTCCATAACAAACTCGCTATATGTACGTGTAAATATGAAATACTTATCGAAAAACAATTACATATTTTATTTTAATAATTAAATAATAATTTTTTATTTATTTATTGAGATTTTATTTTATTTCTACATACTGAATTCTGAATTATTTATATGCAATTTAAAACTCATTTATGTATATTAGAACAGGTGTTAAGGCTTTAATTTAGTTAATTGAAATTTTAAAGAACATGAAATTATGCATTTTATTTAATATATTTAACAACAATAATTTTGTATGTAAATAAATATGTGGGCTTGGTAACGCTACGGAGGGCATTTATTTCAGTTTTGAAGAACTATGATCCTCACTTCTGTTGATGATGACAACATTATTTTGTGGAAACAATTTAAACCACTAATGTTCTGTTTAAGTGTGCAATTCCTAGATCAGATTTATTTTATATGTCTTTACTTTGCATCCTTTGTTGTTTGAACTACGTTAAAGGAACACCAAGACTTCACTCTAAAATTTGTATCGAGTCTGATGAACACACTCTGAAACATGCCTCTAGTGCTTTTGTTAAGCCAATCAATGCTCTGATTGATTAGCCTCGAATGATTACAACAAACATTTGATTATTCTGCTCCTTAATAAGTGTGACAAACAAGTGATTGTTTGTCTTTGATAATCATTTCAAACATCTGATTGTCTGACTCTAATGAAAAGTCAACACACTGATAAAATTCAACGCTTGGGTAGTCAACACTCTGATAAAAATTAATAATCCAAAGAAGATAAATTTGTGCATCATCTGCTCACCACCATGAATTTTTTATTTTTCTGAAGTTCTGTGTGTGAAAAACTCGGATCATGAATTTTTTATTTGTGCAAAACAACCAAATATT
Organism: Cicer pinnatifidum; assembly: GCA_037974775.1. Lineage (NCBI taxonomy): Eukaryota > Viridiplantae > Streptophyta > Magnoliopsida > Fabales > Fabaceae > Cicer > Cicer pinnatifidum. The sequence goes on from JBBPBR010000008.1 coordinate 7,829,805, forward strand.
GTCGATACGGTTGCAGCTTTCCTAACACCATATCCCTCATTTGAAATTCAAGACGAAGTCTTTTTATATCTGGAAACTTCCTCATAAGTCCTTAAGCTTTTGTGATATTGAGTTTTAAGTGTAGTGTATAGGGTCTTGTGGATTCAACTCATAGCGGACAATAGAATGAGCATCATGATTATAAACGAATTTGAATGGTGTCATTGCCATACTACTTTGAAAAGAGGCATTGTACCAAAATTCAGACCGCGAAAGCCTTTTAAACCATGGCTTGGGATTGTAACCCGTGAAACAACATAAACACAGTTCCAAACATTTATTCAAAGCCTCCGATTGACCATCGATTTATGGGTGATACGAAGAACTCATAGCCAAAATAGCACCACTAAGCATGAACAATTGCAACCAAAATTGACTATGAAAAACCTTATCACGATTTGACACAATGCTTTTAGGGATGCTGTGGATTAACCATTGTATGCATAAAAGTCTCAACAACTTACTAACTACAACCATTATCACTGTAAGACCATAAGACAAAGCCATGCTAGTTATGAAATTCATAGCCACATCCTCCCAAACTTGGAATGAAATTGATGATTGGTAAATGTTGTAATAAGCCTGCTGGAAGGGTATTAGTTGTCTTTGCTTGCTGAAAAATTAAACATTCAGTGACTTATTTGGTATATCTTTGGACATGTTGGGCCAAAAAAATTGGTGATAAATTATGACCTTAGTTCTATGGATACCCAAGTGTCCACCAATGGGGGAACCATGATACTCTATGAGAACCTTATTAATGATAACCTTATCTCTAGGAATGACCAATCAAGACTTGTAGAGTAAAAGATTATTTTGAACCTGATAATTGGGGTCCTTTTGAAGCACTTGTAAGCATTGCTTCTTCAATTCAACTAGGATCACACCCCTTTCAACAACTTAGTGAATTTGCTACAATAAGAGGAATTTTTGATATGATACAACCATGAAAAATGATTGAGGTAAATTGTCTACATCAATGTTTTCTCGCCCTAGTTTATACTCAATATAAAAGTCACAACCCTAAATTTTTTGCAACCAATGTTGCTGCTCCGGTGTCTGAATAGTTTGCTTTGTTATCGATTTCAAGTTATTTTGATCCATTCGTATGATAAACTTGTGACCAAGTAGATAGTGATGAAACTTAGCCATCACTTTAGTAATTGCATACAATTCTTGCACATATGCAAATTGTTTATGCATTTTGAACATTTTACTTCTTTGAAAATTAAGCAGATTGATGTTTTGCTTGACCTAAAACAACCCTAACACTTGAACCAGTAGCATTAGTTTTCAAGACAAAAATATGAGAAAAATTAGGTAAAACGAACACATGAGCTTGAGTAATAGCTTGCTGCAGGTTTTGAAATGTAGTCGTAGTTTTATTAGTCCAAGCAAAGTTAACCTTCTTCATAAATGTGGCAAGAGGCAAGGCAATAGAGGCATAATTCTTGAGAAAATGATGATAATAGTTGATAAGTCCAAAAAAACCACAAAGCTGATTTATGTTCGAAGAGATAGGCCAATCTAGAATAGCCTTGACTTTAGTCTAATCCATCTCTACACCATTCCTTGAGACGGTATGTCCAAGATAATCGATCTTGGTAAGACCAAAGTTATATTTTGAAAATTTAGCATAAAGTTAGTTGTGGTGTAGCACTTGTAGCACTTCCTCTAAATGCAAAAGGTGAGTGAACTAAATGAGGCTATAGACCAATATGTTGTCAAAGAACACCAATATCGTTTTGTGGAGTTGGTGTCTAAACACACATGATTCATTAGGTTTTGAAATGTAGCTGAGGCATTTGTGAGGCCAAATGACATGACCGACCACACATATAAGCCTTGGTGAGCATTTAAAGTGGTTTTATGTTGATCTTTAGGCTTTACTAAGAGTTGGTGATATTGAGAACGGAAATCCAGTTTATAACAGTGAGAGCACCATGTAACTCATCCAATAGGTCATCAACCATTGGGATATGGAATTTGTCCTTAATTGTAATCGTGATCAAGGCTCGATAGTCCTTACAAAATCGTTTTATACCATCATTCTTCTTGACTAACATGAATAGTTACAAAAAAGGACGTAGGCTAGGTTGTATAATGCTTTGATCCAATATCTCAGCCACCATGCGTTCAATATGTGCTTTTTGATTGTGGGGGTATACATAAGGCATGCCTTAATTGGATTGCTACCTTTCAACAAGGGAATAACAAGATCTTCAACACTAGATGACGTTAAACTTGTGGGAGTGGCAAACACATCAACACCTTTGGACAACAATAATGTAATTCAAGATTCAAGAGTGAAGAGATCAACCCTATATTGGTGATGGGTTCAATGATGTGGTGAACTTCCAAGATTCAATAGGATCAGTGTGATGCATACACCTAATGTGATGCAAGTGTTGTCAAGGTACAATTTGATAGTCAAGAGTCAGCTATATGAGGACTTAGGGTTGCCAACCAAGAAGCTCCAAAAATCAAATCATCCCCAACTATAGGCAATAAATACACCAGTAAAAAGAGTGTATGACCTTGTACCTGAACATGTAATTGATTGATAAGTCCTTCAACAATAATTGAATTTCTATTTCCAACCAAAACCTTGAAGTAGGTTGGATAAGAAGTTTCAGAAATTAAGCCACCCTAGGTTGAGTGAAATTGTATGAACTGCCATTATCCAACAAAATTTGTACCGACAACTCATGAATGGTACCTTTAAATCGCATGGTTCCTACTCCTAGTGCTTTTCACAAAATGTTAAAGGATATGTGGTGTGGTGTATCTTGTGGTGGTGTTTCAATGGCTAGGTCAAGGGAAATGTTTTGGTCGGGTGGGTCGGGTTCAGTCACGTAATAGTCAACCTCCTCACCATATATAAATAGGTACTATTTATTGAGACAACAATGAGAATGGGAAAATTTTGCATTAGGTGTATAATACGAACCTTTCTCATGAAGTAATTGCATCTCGACTTGGGAAATGTGTTTGATGTTGGTGGTTCTAGGTGGTTGGGTGACTCGACAAAGATTTGGAGTAAGAAGTAAGGGTTGAAGGCTATTGTTACGAGTCGAGTAATGGTTGGATCAGTCTAGTAATGGGTCGATGGTATGTTGTAGGGTTTCGGTTAGGGCTAGTATTTTTCTTCAAAGAGTTTGGCCAAGGAAATAACTTTGGTAATAGAGGTTGGGCTTTGGGCTAATACACCCCTACAAATATCCGATTTCAGTCCACTAAGAAAATAATCCAACAAGGCATCAATGCTTATAGCTTGAACCCAATTAGCAAGAGACATAAATTCTAGGTAAAAGTCATTAACATATTGGGTTTGTGTGAGTTTGTAAAGGGTGAATTGATGGCAGTCATATAGGGAATGTCTGAATTTCAGTTCAAAGGCGTAGTGAAAACTACCCATGTTTTAAAAAAGGAACAACGTTCGAGCATTAGGAACTGTGACACAACGTCTTTCTCCATGTTAACGAAAGAAATCACGAGATATTGATCATACGATGTAGCATAATAATTGAAAAATGGTTCAATCTTGAAGATTTAGTGTAGAACATTTGTACCATCAAAACGAGGAAAATAAAGTTTGATATTTCTAACCTGAAACGGCGGTGGCGGAAAATAGTTGTGGTATGGAGGACAACGTAGTAGGAAATTTAATGACAATGTTACTTTTTTCTAGACCTTCCATTTTTTCAAGGTCGGTAGCTCGATTCTTGTTGTACTCGACATTTTATCGTATCGAGGGCTCATTGTAGATCGAATTGAAATTTTTTGAGGTGGGTGTTCTCCGTTATTGATATTCAAGGTGAAAGCACCAAAATGTTATGGTACTAGCTCAATGCAATAGTAAAACAGAGAAATTATGAACAATGACTCTATTTATTGATGATAATACTCAAAGAAAGGTACCTCATAGTACATTTTTGTGGAATTAAAAGGAAGTACAAATGGAATATTGAATAAAAATCTAGTAAAAAGAATTTGACAAAAAGGTACTAATTAAAGGAGAAGGGTACTAGAATCTTCAATCATTGCTTGCCTTTCTTTTAATCACTTCCCACTTGAGCCGTAACGCTTGTCCTTTAGTTTTGGTTGAGCGGATCCACTCACTTGCTAATGTGAAATAACATATTTTGTCATGTGATGCAATTTGTCTATAATGTTGGTACTATCCGTTACACACCACATTTCGCATAAGAAATCCTAATTATAAGCAAATTGAATAATTTAAATCAATCACCTCAAAATTGTCATTTTGAATAGTGTTATATTCTAAGTTCTAATGTGATAATTGATAAGAATGTAATAATTAACTGATTAAATTCGCAAATCTTGTTAAACTAATCTATCGCTGTTTAATTATTATTTTTTCTTGTCGATCAAATAATAAAATACTACAAATGAGTTAGTTGTTCCTTCCATAATAGTAAGACAATCTTTAGAACTTATTTCCCTCCAAGCTTATTGATTTCTTATAAATTTGTACAAGGCTAGAAAACTGATTGATAGTAGAATATCATTATACATAGCTCAAACTACAACAAAAATATACAGGGATATTCTTTTCTATTTGTTTCTACTTTTTGTCCATACATAACTTACTTAGAATTTTCACACTTCTCACTATAATAATCTAATTCTCCTTTTGAAGCTAACTCCACATCCTTAGCTTTCTCTTGAAGATCACAACTTCCCTTATAATGATATCTTTGAGCAACAAACAAAAAATAAACCAAGTTCAAAACTCCAATTCCAGCCAAAAGGTAGTAAAAATAATCCAACCTTCCAACATTAATATCATTTGTCAACCAATCTGGATGATGTTCTGTTCCAGTCAAATGATGAACTGAAATAACCAATATAGTGCTAACATAATTAGCCAAAGCAAAAGAACAAGAGAACAAAGCATTAGCAATACTTCTCATATGATCAGGAAATTGTCTATTGAAAAACTCAATTAACCCAATTATATTGAATGCCTCACAAAATCCCAAAAGAATCAATTGTGGAAAAAGCCACATAACTGACATAGGTGCAATCCCTTGTGGATTTGGATTAGAATTTGCAACATCTCTTCTAATTTTTTCAACCAAACCAGCAACCATCATTGATAGAATAGAAAACACCATTCCAATTCCAATTCTTTGAAGGAGAGTGATGCCACCTTCATGTTTTGTGATTTTTCTTAGGCATGGTACACATACCCTGTCATAGAATGGGACCCACAAACCAATGATAATGAATGATACGACTCCTAGTGATCCAGCTGGAATTTGGAAATTTGGTCCTAAGTGTCTGTCCATTTTTAAGGCTTGTGACACAATAAATGTTCCTTGTTGTGCCATTGCTGTGAATCCTAGAATTCCAGCTGCCCAAATTGGAAATGTTCTTGCTAAACATTTTACTTCTTCTACTTGTTGGATGCTCACAAGGTTCCATTGATTTACTATGCTTCCATCTGGATTTAATTCACCCTCCATTATTAGAGCTGCTTTATCCAAGAACCTAAAAAATAAAATAGTTGATTTAGTTAGATCTTAGAACATTTATATATAGTGACTTAAATATGTTTTAATAAAATTTTAATTTTTTTTTTGTAAAAAAAAATTATAATTTACAATACATTTTGAATATTTTAATTTTAAGCATGGTTATTAATACATTGGTATTTTATTGGTCGATATGTGAATTATGACAAATTTTATTCATGGTCTTTAAAAAAAATCATCTTATTTTGGTTTCTCATTTAAAATAAAATGTGTTAATTAATTTTGAGACTATTATATCGAATGGAGAAAAACTGATAAATAATTATTCCAAGATACATGGCTACAGAGATAGAGTTAGCTAAAAAATCAAAGTTGAACAAATTCAGATCAATATTGACACATTTATAAGGTTCACAATAAGCCACAAATATTACTCTTTTGCTTTTTTCTAAATGTCCGTTTCATATTATTTTATTTATTTGTCGTTTTCATGCAGAATATGATCATCTATTATTACTATTATATCACATTTTGAAGCACTAAGTTAAGATATATATCAAATTTCACACATTGCAATTATTTTATAAAATTAATAGCGATAAAGAACACCAAATCCAAAAGGTGAATTAAAGTGCTAGAAGCAATCGATGTAGATTTCTTATAGGTTATTGTTGGTGGTTGTAGCACTAGCAACTCCAATTATTAGCTAATAATATTAATAAAACAAGACATGTGCCCATAAATAATAAACCAAACTTCTTAAAAACATTAAATACTTGTAAAAGATATAGTAGACGTGTTACCTGAATTGATTGGTTGAAGGAAGCTTTGACAAAATAGCTTTTCCATTTAATGGAGGATCATAAAAAACTCCATCAACCACTTCCTTCTCATTTGAAAGTTTAACTTTTCTCTTTCTAAAAGAAGCCACTAAAACTTGTGCAATACTAGAAAAAATGCTTCCTTCCGGCTTCACATGTACATAAATCTTTGTTCCTATAAAGAACAAGATTATGGAAAAAAACATGCACAAAGTTGGTATTGCAAAACCAAATTTCCAACTAATAGAATCTTGGATATAAACAACCAACGTTTGTGTGATCAATAATACTATTGTAAATGTTGTATAGTACCAATTAAAAAAACTATTGATTCCTTTTTTTCCTTCTTCTGTAGTTGGATCAAATTGGTCCACCCCAAATGGTATGCTACATGGCCTTATACCGGATGAGCCTATGCTTAAGAATATAAGACCCGTGAACAAAAAACCCACATTTGATGTGCTTGCTTTAACACATTGATTCAATGTTTGTTGATGAGGAGTACAATGTGGAGGGTGCAATTGTGGTAACCATGCTGTTAATGTTACCAATAACATGCCCTGTTTCAACATTTTTCAATACAAAATAAAAACAATTAGCTTTAACACATTTTTCAACATTTTTCTAAAATTAACGGTATGATATGAAAAAATAAAATATTTTGTTAAATGTTGTATAAAATTAATTTATATTAAAGTTATATGATTATTAAACTCTATTTATATTTATTTGTAAAAAAAATCAATTTACGTTTTGAGTAAAAAATTGGAAATATAATGAAGAGAAAGAAGACAAAGGTACCTAGTGGCCAGGCAAAAAAATGAAAATGAAAAGGACAAGTCAATGATGTCACGTCAGAAACGGATCTATGACAAGATTTATCATTTATGAGCTTAAATGAAAGTTAGTTAACAGTAGTCGATCTTAGCTGGGCTTGGATTGTGAGTAGTGAGTACTCCACTTCTCGAATTTTTTATTTCCCTCGTTTATTATTTTTGCAGAATTTGTGGATATTGTTTCTTCTACTCCATAGTTACTACTATTATTAACTAAATAATTAATCTCAATTCATTTTAAGGATAAATTATCCGGAAGATTTTTTTTTATAAACAATATTTATTAAGAGAGTATAAGATATTTTAACTTAGACATCAAAGAATAGTATGGACCGGTTTCAGCATTATAACGAAACAACTAAGAATCATGTGCTCGAAGGACGGCAGAAAAAATTTAGATTTTTATTTTCAACTCTATTATCTCTATAACTTTTAATCCAACTTTGTATTATCAAATTTTTTTTTCTTCTAAAAATAAGAGAATTAAAAAAAATAATACTATTTTCTCTTTTTTTTTGATGAAAAAATTTAAATAGAGAAGATAATGTCTAATAATGAATAAATTGTTGGATTCAAATAAGTCTTACAATTCCTTAGAACTGTTTATTTGCCACCAGATTATAGTTAAAAGATATCTTATCATGAATCTCTTCAATGAACGACAACTAAAATATGAAAGTAACTCATAACTAATTGCTTTGCATTGATATGATATCACTCTTACATTCTTATCATAGTACATCTCATCCTGACCTTGTGATATTTATCTTTATATTTTATGAATATATATAATAAAATCATAGTATTTTACCAGATAAAAGAGTAAACACCGTAAAAACTTGAATAGTTCACTTGCATGTGAACTATAAAATATATATTTCAAATGGCTTAATATAATTTTAGTTTATCATCTCAAACTGAACATCTTCTTTTTACTTTTTGGTACAAATTTGAAATGGTAGGGACTCCCGGAAAATACCATATTAAGCATTATAAATATAAAATAATCTTGGTAACTGACTATAATAAAACGACTTAATTAAGAAAACATTAATATTTTATATTAAGTTTTTTTTTTATAAAAAATTATATATTGGTTTTTTTAATCACTTAAAAATATTTCTTTTATATTTTTAAATAATAAATATTTATTTTATACGTGTGTTTTTTTTTAAAATAATTTATTAATCATATTGACACTAATACCTTAACATTACAAAGGCTTAAAATAAAAATATCATGCCACCAAACGAACAATGTAAGTATATAGCTAAGGTACCTTAAATACAAAAACAACCATACACACAACACAAAAACTCTATAGTTAAGGTGACTTCTTGAGTTGTGAGAAGTGGCAACTTTTCTATCTTCTTTGACTCTCGAGAGTAAATTAAGATTGTTTTTATAAAGTATAAATATAAGTAAAAAAAAAAAAAATAATCAAAAGAGGGTAGAGAAGAGGTATAATAAATTCGTACCAATAAGGAGAAAAATGAAGCAAAAGCTATAGTTCGGAAGCGACCGGCGTAGGTATCAGAAATGAAGGCACCAAGTAAAGGTGCAAAGTTACCAATACCACCCCATATGTTTAGAATGTTTGAAGCACTAACTTGGTCCAAATGAAACTCTCTTGTCAAATACACCATAAAATTAGCAAGCAATCCAAATGCTGCTAACCTCTCAAATGATTCATTTCCTGTATAATCAACAAAGTTAAAAAAAATAAAATTAATTGAACTTTCTTTATGAAGAAATGACATAACTATGCAAGGGAACAAAAAATAGAATCATAACTAGTAAGATTAAATATGGTGCAAAATTTAAAGTGTTGTTCTCAAGTATCCTTATTTGGGAAGTTTTTCTTCCTTTTAAAATTTAAAGTAATATTAACTATTATTTTTTCATAAATATCTTTAACTATTTATTGCATTGATAAAAATATAAAATGATATAATAAATAGTTAAAAATATGAGTTTAAAAATTGTGTACTGTGTAAAAAAATTTATACAAACAACCAACCATATACTGATGATTGAGTGATTATTTATTGATGACAATTATAAATTTTTAATAAGATAATAAAATCAAATATTAATATAAATAGTCAGTGTAAAATTTATTTACATAAACAAAACATTATCTATTTTCTCAAAAAATGTTATTAAAAAAAATATATTTATATAAAAGATAACAAAATTTATTGATATTTTTTTTAATATGCATAAATAACTTTAAAACAATAATTGAAAAAGTAGGAAGTAATAATATACCTAAAATAAAAGGCATGGCCTTCCATCCTCCAGGCTTCTTTTTGCTAAGTTTTTCATTGTTTGTTTCCTTTTGTGATATTGGAGAAGGAAATCCAGAGAGGTTTGTTCTGTTATCCTCTGTTTTCAACATTTTTCTCAAAACTATAATCAAAATTTCTCTCTTCTATGACTTAAAAGTGTAAAAGGCCTTTCTTATGCATAAGGCTTTTTTGGTGGTTTGAGGTAAGGACCGAAGACACTAATTTATAATAGAACAAACAAATGATTGAATGGTGGAGGATTGATCATAGTTTTGATGAAAATGTTTGATTTATTTTTGAATAGTAGAATACATCCAAATGAAGTTGAGTTTTTAACGTGTGCTACGTTTAGACTACCGACTCATGCACATGAGACATATATATAAAGATTGCGTGTTCTTTTTGCTATGGTCAGTGGAAACGAGGGGACCATGTACTATACATATTTAATCAATTTCAATTCATATAGTATATATTTGCATGATAAATATAAAGGCACTGTTTATCTTTTATAGTATCCACTTGTAGAATGTCTAGATTTATGCGTATAGGTGCTAGCATGGATTGTATACTAACACCAATGTACCCAACTCATCACTTGGATTCAATTGGTAAAAGTTAACTTTATTATATTTTCGTGTTAGTTTTTTCGGATTTATATATAGCCGGTAAATTTATAACAAACAATAATATGTCAATTTAGTTTCTAAATTAACCCTATTTCACCAATTTATTTTTTAATTTATTAAAACTATATGAAATTTCTTATATTATTTCTTAATATGTTAAATTAGTCTTTCTATTAATTGTTATCTGTTAACTCACGGTTAATCTCTAAACTATGAAAATATTTTAAAACAGTGTTTAGACTATTATAAAATACAATAAATTATTTCTTCAAGGTTTAATTTTATCGTTAGACATCTCATCTCTTTTTTTTCTCTAATTCCTAACTTATCTTATAGACAAAACAATATTTGTATTGATT
>JBBPBR010000008.1:7843455-7859950 GCA_037974775.1 Cicer pinnatifidum
TTAGTTTTTTTTTTTTCTTTCAATTTTACTCTCCCAGTTTATACTATATACATCACTTTTAATTTATTATTCTCCCACTTAAAGCAACATTTATTTTTAGATCGAATATCATATCTTCTATTCGAATATAAAACCTTATGTAAATTTATTTATCATTCAATTTAAAAAAAATAGAGTATACTTTATTTTGAAAAGGCAACTAACTAAATTAATTAAACGTCTAACGACATAAGAAGTGAAACTGTAATAAGATCTCTTAAGGAGTTAGGCCTTGTTGGGCTTAATAATATGAAGTATTTAAAGAAAAAAAAATTGAAGTTGAAGAGTGTTTTGAATAGAAAGATGAGGTGGGAGAAGAATTCCCACATGACACAAGAACTACCAAAGTATAACACCATTCACTAAGGTTCACTATATATTGATCCAAAACATGATTGCTCCTCCCAAGATAACAAATCAAACTACAGCAATGACCAAAAACAGTATTGTTGGTTGGTTGATATTAATTCGAGTTTGAATAAATATGTTGAAATCAATGGTTGGATGGATAAACATTCATTCATCACTCAACAATTGCAGTCAATTTTCTACAGCAAGGAGCGTAAGCAGCAACTTATATGACACGGCAAGTCATGAAAAATACATTATCTCCGACGTTCAAGGGACCATAGCTATAACGTCAGGAAATAAATACCAATGGTTAAACACCTCACAAAAAGCATTATTTTAATTAAAAAAAACCTAATCGTACTTAAGGCCAGAGTCCTTAGAAACAACTTAGGGTTTAGGCCCTCACAACTTATCTAAGGCTACCGTCCTCGAAAATTTCAAATTTTAGAATATTTTCTACGGTTTAACTTCTCACTAAATTCAAATCAAAATATTTTTAAGAATATGATATTCGTTATCTTCACTCATTTTATGATTTCTCAAAATTAAGACTTTGACTAAATTTACATTACACATGATTTTTTTAAAGATAAGACCCTTGGAAAGGATCGCACAAATAAAAAAAAATTATTTTATTTTTAAATTTATATTAAAATAATTACATTATTTAATTTTATTTATTAAAAATTATAATTAAAATGTAATCATATAAATTTATTTTGGTAAAATTTTAATTATAGATTTATTATAAATATGATTTAATAATTATAAAATACTATATTAAACTATTTATGTAATTAAATAAATTATTATAAATTTATATAAAATTATAAAACTTGTTGTGTTAATATAGAAAACAGTGACTTTATTGAATTTGAATAATGCACAATAAGATTTTGTTTGACGGTGTGGTGGTTGATTGTGTAAGTTTATTAACGCAAATAAAGTTAAACTTTTTGGGGTTGGTTTAGTTTGAGGAAACAAAAGAGTTTTAATTTTGAATACTCGATTGGTGTGTTAATCATTCGAGATATTTAATTTTTTCATTGTAATAACTTAAATTATGTAATGAGTTGGAATACCATTAATTGTACTGCTTTTCTAATATAATTTGATTATAAGAAAAATGTTTAATTGCACTTTTAGTCCCCTGTTATAGGTGAAAATTGAAAGTAGTCCCTTCATTTTGTTTGTCCCCAAACATGAGGTCAAATCATGATGAGTTGTCATTCTTTTAATGACGTGTCAATAAAAAGGTGACGTGGCAGACGCTTATGTAGAATAAATTCATTATTATATTATTTCTGATTAAAAAATATAATTTATATTTTTAAAAATCATTTTTATAATTGTGATAATATTTTTAAAAATACAATTAAATTGTTAAAATTAAATTAAAAAAAACATCTAAAATCATTCACTTATGAACAAATCAAAATCAAAACCCTAAAATCATTCTATCTCTCTCTCTTTTTATTTCTCAGACTCTTTCTTCTTCTTCTTCATCAACAACAACAACAACAATGGTAACTCCGTTTTCTCCTTCTTCGATTTCTCCAGCAATGTTACGGAACGTCCTCCGCGCAGTTAATAAAAAAATTGGATGTCAAAAAATAAAAAAGCGAAAGAGAAAGGCAAGAGAGAGCCAAATGCAGACCGTGCCATCTGCTGATGCTGAAGCTAATCGACTCTTCATCCATTGGCACATTGACAACTCAGTGATATTGTCATCATGCTTACCAATAAGGTTCACCCCGTCAATCAACTTATCAATGGCACATTGGAGAGGCTCCTCTGCAGAAAAAGTTTTACCTTTTCCAGCTTTCATAGTGTCAATTTTGAGGATATAGTTTCCAATAGCAACAATTAAAATCTCCTGTTGGTCAATTTCAATTATAAGCTAAGAGTTTAATGGAGTTAAAACCAATTGAAAAATAATAAACTTAAGGAACAAAATTATGAAGTCGTTGTTACTTGTTTATGGGGATGCCAGCATATTCGCGGATGAAGGATAAAGGTCCTGTTTGGGATGAGATTGTGAAATTGAATAAGCTGGAAGCTACCAATATTGATGAGTCACGGGAGAAATCGAAGAAGGAGGAAACAGAGCTACCATTGTTGTTGTTGTTGATCAAGAAGAAGAAAGAGTCCAAGAGAGAAATAAAAAGAGAGAGATAGAAAGATTGTAGGGTTTTGATTTTGGATTTGTTCATGAGTGAATGATTTTAGGTGTTTTTTCTTTTAATTTAATTTTAACAATTTAATTTTAACAATTTAATTGTATTTTTAAAAATATTGTCACAATTATAAAAATAATTTTTAATAAATTTTTTAATCAAAAATAATATAATAATGAGTTTATTCCACGTAAGCAACGTCACCTTTGACACGTCATTAAAAAAATGACAACTCATCATGATTTGGCCTCAAATTCTGTGTGGGGACTAAAACTGAGTACAAACAAAATGGAGGACTACTTTCAATTTTCACCTATAATAGGGGACCAAAAGTGCAATTAAGCCTAAGAAAAAATATGTTTTTCTTTTAGTTTTTTTTTCTTTGTAACTTTTAGCTTTCTATTTAGATAGGATATTATTATTCTTTTTTTAAAAAATAAAATGAAACATGTGGGCACAATTTTGAAAGAAACAAGATGAAAAAGAATGATCTATTTGTAAACACAAATCAAAATAAACAATCTTTTTAATTTATAACATAATATTAAATAATTTTTTCTTAATTTTGTCCTCTAATAAACATTATATACATTCATTTCAATTCAATATTTTTTATTTTACATTAACAATAATCATGAACGCATACGTATTTGATAAAACTATATTTATTTATTTATAAATTTTTTTTAGTAAAACTTATTAATTGAGTGACTGATTGTAGGATGGAGGGAGTATATGATTACACATCTCACCCTTTACTCTTATTTTATTTACTCCAACTTGTATCTACTTGGTTAGGACAAAAGATGAGTTGAGATTTTCTCAATTTTTTATTTTTTCAATTTCTTCTATTACAGTAGTTTTTAGACATATAAATGATATAAAAGTCACATTTTCAAAATATGTAATATTAATTAAATATTTATAAAACTATATTAATAATAATGTCTATTTGTTTTGAAAAATGAAGAGGATCTCTACTCACAAAAGATATACAAGACCATTTATTTCATGGTTTGAAATGGAGGATAAGAAATTAGTAGAATAATTATCTACTAGTCACTACAAGACAAAAACAACATGCAATAGCAAAAGCTAGGCGATACTATTGCAATTTCCCAAGCTGCTATAACGAACAATTTAGAGGTGACACAAACACAAAGTTTTGAACCAGTTCACCACAAAAAGCATGAGAACATTCTACATGTAAAAAGAACGTTTTGCTTAGTTTATAATGCGAAGATCAATGATGTTTCTATTTAATGCATCATAAATATTAAAAAGAAAAATATTCTATCAATGATTTATTATTTTTTTTAAAATATAAAATATAATACTATTCACATATTGATTATAAAATATAGCAAAACTCATTCTTTTAAATAATTCAATATAATTGAGACATCTATTTCTAACCGATCAAATAACAAAGTTAATATTTAGTTATAATTCTCAAATTTACAACAAAACCAATCCAAAAAAATAACATAACAGTCCATGAATATTTCTCCACGAAGATTAAGATGATCTTCAAATGCAGCTCTTCAAATACATTTAATCCTATAGTCTTAATATTAAATTAATATTAAATTAAATGTTAAAAAAAACGAGATAAAAGACGTCGAAGATGTCCTAATGTTGATATAATGGTACTCATTTACCCAAGACTTAATTTTGGCCTTGACACTCTTAACACACGCAAAATGATAATACGATAAATATCATTGCACTCGGTTTTGGCAATAATATTGAAGGTTAATTCTATTGCTATCGGTCTTTAGATTTTCATCGACAGAAAAATGCACATCCACGTGGGAAAAAATCGCAAATAATTATTCCATATCGGTCGTATTCACCGACTTTGAAATGCGGTTTGGAAGCGCTTCTACAACTGGGATATATAGATTATAAATCACTTACATCATATGGGTATTCATTTGGAACGTCAATTTACATTAAAAAAAAATGGCGTCAAACAAAATAATTTATTTAAGTTTAACACACAGATGGTTTAAGGCCGATTTTTCCAACCATTGGTATCTCACTAAACTTAGTCGCGCGAAAAAGTATACTAATCTCGTCAATTCTATTTCATCTTGTAGGGTAGTTTAAAGTCATTTTTTATAGTTTAAAATTGTCCCTCCAAATTATTTTGTTATGTCGTTTTATTTATATGAATCGCCCTTACATGGATTTAGATTTTTTATTTGTTTTATCTATAAATTTGTTGTTTTAAAACAACATTGTATTGTTGGTTATTTCAGTGTGACATTGTTTGTTTTATTTGACATAGCGTCTTCAAAGTTAAAACTAAAGGTGGTTGCTACATGTATTAACAACCTTGTCACTCAACTACTAAACTTATAGTCGATTTGAGTTTGAAG
The DNA here is from genome assembly GCA_037974775.1 of Cicer pinnatifidum. Taxonomy (NCBI): domain Eukaryota; kingdom Viridiplantae; phylum Streptophyta; class Magnoliopsida; order Fabales; family Fabaceae; genus Cicer; species Cicer pinnatifidum. Next base: position 7,848,407 of record JBBPBR010000008.1, read on the forward strand.
TTGTAAAAATGATTTGCATCAAGATAGATATAAGGCTTGTGAGTAAGGATCAGAATAGTCTAGGCCGTTCGTCAAGGGTCTATGGTCTGGTCTACTTATGGTTTGACGGCTTATAAACAAGCCTATTACATTTGACAAGTCGGTGTGTGTGTGTGTATATATATATATATATATATATATATATATTTTATTATTTATTAATATTATTTTTTTATTATTATATTAATAAAATAATTTCTTATTTTAAATTATATCAATTAGACAATCACTCAGTAATCATTCCATATTTCAGTAGCCGTTCCATATTCAGTAACAATTCTATATTTGGTAGTTGTTCTATATTCGGTAACCGTTCAATTAATCAATAACTCAATAGTCGTTCCATATTTGTTTAAGAGATAATAATGGATGCGTTTGTTTCAGAAAAAAAAAATATGTTATTTGAAACAAAAAATTATTTTTTAAGGTTTAAAGAATATTTGTTTCATATTTTTTTAAAATTATTTTGTTAGAAAATTTATTTTTTGTTTAATATATATAAATATGTACATTGATATTGGTATGTGGAGAGCATCATGTGGTATTAGTAGAACATTTAAATGTTTTAATGTGAATAAGACTTTTAAATAGGCTTCTAGACCAGGCTTTTAAAAAGGCCAAGTCAGACCGAGATAAAAGCCTATGATAGACCGTAGGCCATACTTAGGCCTAAAAAATATATTGTAGGCCAGACTCAGACATTTCAAAGTCTGGTCTGGTCTGGCCTATTCCTACTCCTACTTGTGAGTTCTTAATCTAAAGCTATATGTCATGTTTGTTTTTGCCGGTGAAAATATTATTCGATGTAGATCATGCTTAAGTGTCACTATCACAAATATGCTTTTTACCAACGGATTTTCCTACATATATAGAATTTGATTGACTTAGGATTTTTTTTCCTGTAGATTTAGATACATATATTGTCTGTAGGTAATTCCAATTATCTTTTCTTTTTACCAAAGTTTATCAATTGAGGTAGAAAACAAAAGAGTAGAAAGTATATCACATATTTTCCACAAAATAGACAAGATGTGTTCATAAAACAGGAACACAGGCTTGCAATTGCAATTGAATATGTGAAGGAAATTTCACATGTTGTGAACAAGGAAATAGAGAAGGCTTCCCGAATTGAAGAAAAAGATATGAAATTGGATCATCATCCAAATGAATCTAGGGCTTACTTTAATTCATATTTTATTATGAAAACATAATGTTAAATTTCTTAATGGTTGAGTGTTTGATTATCATCTATTTTGGATATGTTATTTATGTGAATAGGGAAAACAATGTAGTGAAGGCAAAGAAGAAATTTTTGCTACCAAAATCTAAGACATTTCAAATTTCAGCACCAAGAAGTTCAAAACCTACGTCAACACCAACCATTGTTATGAAAAACGAAGATCAATGAGTAATTAAACCAAGATCGTTCTTGATTTTGTCCAGAAAAATGCAGAACGTTTGAAAACAGAAAACGGAGATTGATCAGCAGATTGTCTAGAACGTTCTCCGTTTTTTGACTGAAACGAAGAATGATAAGTTTTAAGCATAATTTAGAACTTGTAATGCTAAAATGAACACACATACACACACACTTGTTAACCCAATTCAGAGATTAACTCCTACGTCTGAGGGATTGGATCCGACTTGAATTATCATTTATAATGAGATGAAAACGTTTACAGTGATAGAGTTTCTATGCTGCCAGATTTTCTGCTACTTGTAAAATCTGCAGCTTTCTCTCTATATTCACTCTATTATCCCTATTTTGTAAGTCTTGCTTTTATATGCAATTAGTTCACAGTTTTGGAGTAACAAACTAACTAACTAAAAGTAGTTACAACTAACTAATTTAACTACTCAAAACAGTTTGGTTTCTTAATTGAGTACCATTTTTAACAGTTCTCCACCTTGGTACCAAATGAGAAGCTTCAGCTTGTGATTCTTCCAATCAAATCTTCTTAGTCCTTGATCTCAGTTTCTAGGATTGATAATAAGCAAATTAAAATAGTGCCTCAACTTGCTAAGTGTGACAGGTTTTGTAAACATTTCATCTAAGTTTTCATTTGTGTGCACATTTGCCACATTTATCTCACCCCTTTCAATGACATCCCTGATGAAATGCAATTTGATTTCTATATGCTTAGTTCTTTCATGATACATTTGATTTTTACTCAAAGAATGACACTTTGGCTGTCACAATTTATGCAAACCATCTCTTGTTTAATTAACACCAAGTTCAGTGACCAATCCTCTCAGTCAAATTCCTTCTTTCACAGCTTCAGCAAGAGCAACATATTTTGCTTCTGTTGTTGATAATGCCACTATATGTTGAAGATTAGCTTTCCAACTGACTGTGGTGTTAAACACCGTGAACACATATCATGTAAGAGATCTTCTTCTATCTAAATCTCCAGCAAAATCAGAGTCTACAAATCCTTGGACTGGTCTTGAAGTTTCTGAGCTTTTGTTGTATTCCAAACACATGCTTTAAGTTCCCTTTAGGTACCTTAGAATCCATTTGACAGCTTGCCAATGACTCATTCTTGGGTTTCTCATAAACCTGTTCGTGACACTTACAACATGAGTAATGTCTGGCCTTGAGCAGGCTATAGCATACATGATACTCCCTGTGGCACTTGCATATGGTATATTCTTCATGTCTTCTGCTTCCATATTTGTGTTTCGTGACATGACTGAAGAAAGCTTGAAATGAGCTGCTAGTGGAGAGCTCACTGTCTTTGATTCGCACATATTTAATCTATTTAAAACCTTTCCAATGTAGCTCTTTTGGGAAATTATCAATTTTCCTTGCTCTCTGATTCTGATGATTTCCATTCCTAAGATCCTCTTGGGAGACCCCAAGTCCTTCATCTAAAATTCTTTCTTCAGCTAGCCCTTCAATTTTTCTATCTATTTCCTACTTTTATATGTTATTAGCATGTCATCCACAAATAGCAACAAGTAAATGTAGCTGATGATACTAGGCATGGCAATAGGGCGGGGCGGGGGAGGATTTTGCCTCCTCCACATCCGCACCTGATTAATTGGGGAAAACCCGTATCCGCCCGTTTCATAGCAGGTGTAAAATTTAAGCACCCATCCCCGCCCGCAACGGGTCTCGGATATCCCCGCCTGCACCCGCACCCACTCATATATATAAAATTATAAATTTAAAAATTCTTTTTATTATAACAAAATAATTATTGTTAAATAATAATAAAATTAAAAAATCTTTGCTATAGAGATAAAATTATTATTTTTAATATTTTAAAAAAATTAAATATATTAAATATGTATATGTATATAAAATTTAAAAATTGCAATAATATTTCTTGCGGGGCGGGTTCGGGTGCGGGGGCGGGGTGAATATCTCCACCCCCAAACCCGTCCCCGCCCTTCCCCCGAATTTTAATGTCGGGGAAAATATGCACCCGCACCCGCACTCAATTAAAGCGGGTTTTCCCCGCCCAAATCAAGCAGGTTCAAGTGGGTACCCGCAGGTGCGGATTTTATTGCCATCCCTAAATGATACTTGTTTATAATACACACAACTATTAAAATTGCTTCTAGCATACCTTTGACTGAGCATAAATGAATCGAATCTCAAATACCATTGTCTTGATGATTGCTTTAGCCCATAGAGTGATCTCTTTAGCAAGTAGACCCAATCCTCTTTTCCTTGAGTCCTAAAACCGTCTGGTTGTTGCATTAAGATTGTTTCATTCAGATCACCATGAAGAAATGTTGTTTTGACATCCATTTGCTCCAATCCCATGTCAAAGTGTGCTACCATGACTAGAATTATCCTTATAGATGCATGTTTGACTAATGAGAAAATATTTCATTGTAGTCTACACCTTCCCTTTGAGTGAATCCCTTTTGCTACTAGCCTTGCTTTGTACCTGGGTGGTTCAACTTCTGGAATTCCCTCATTCCTCTTGAAGATCCACTTATTGCCTACAATTCTGGAGTTGGCTGGCTTAGGTATGAGTTTCCAAGTGTTGTTCTTCTCCAATGATTTCAGCTCCTCAGTCATAGCTAAAATTCATTTGTTTTTATCTTGACACTTGACAACTTCATTGTAGTTCTTGGGATCCTCTTGTATAATCTCTTCAGCAGCATGTAATACATAACTGATCATGTCTGCATAGCTATATCTTAGAGTGGATTTTGATGTTATTCTTTCTCTTTCCTTGATGACGTTATAATCACCTGATTCCTGCTATGGAAATATAACATGTCCTGTTGCGTTTGCATTAATTGAGCATGCCGTTATTCTGAAGTCAAGAACGTTCTTGACTTCTGTTGATCTTTCTCCTTTTCTGTGGCTGAAGTCAAGAACCTTCTCCGTTTTTCTACAAGTTTCTCCACCTCAAGATCAAACCTCTTAGTTCTGTCTTGTTGAGTCTGTTGTTGTTCCAAGAAAGTTCTCCATTTTTCTCCATCTTTCTCCACCTCAAGATCCATACTCTCATCTTCAATTTGATATGAGCCTCTATTCGTAACATTGTTTACAGACTTGTATAGCTCAACTTCATGAAACTTAACATCCTTGCTGATGATACATTTCCTATGTTTAGGACACCATATCATATAACCTTTTACGCCACTTGGGTATCCAACAAAATACCATTTCTTAGCTCGAGGAGCTGGCTTCCCTTCATTTACATGGTAGTATGCAACCCATCCAAATACTTTTATTGTAGTTTGCATCATGCCCTGTCCACATCTCTTTAGGGGCTTTGAGTTCAATTGTAGTATAAGGACTCAAATTTATCAAATAACAAGCTGTATGGACAACTTCTCTCCTAAACTGTGCAGGCATCCCTACATTCGACAAAATGGATCTTATTCTTCCAAGCAAGGTTTTATTCATCCTTTCAGCTAGTCCATTTTGTTGAGGTGTGCTTCTTATAGTCATATGTCTGTTCAGACTACGAGCTTTGCGAAAACTAGTGAATTATAACTTCTTCTAATACTAGTTTGATTGAATATTATTTATATTAGTCATTGAATGTGAATTTTATTATGTTAGGTTTATTTATGTTCCTGTCTTGCATACAATTAAGTGAAAGACTTTGTAATGCATTGGTTGAATATTTGTTGGATTGGAACGTTGATACAAAATTTAGATAATTGTAGCACTAATGATGCAATGATTGAAAAAATGAAGGATAAATTGCAATTGAATACCTTGTTAAAGGATGGGGCCTTACTTCACATGCGTCGTTGCGTGTATATACTTAATTTGATAGCAAAAGATGAGTTAGAAGTTGTGAAAGACGGGGTGAAGAGGATTCAAGATAATGTTGAATATTGAACTACAACACCTAAAAGGAAGGAATAGTTTGAGGAGACGGTCAAACAATTACGAATCTTTTGCACTAAGAATTTGATTTTAGAATGTCCGACTAGGTGGAATTCAACTTACAAGATGCTTGAAGTTGAAATTTTGTATGAAGATGTATTTAGTCAATTAAGACAACGTGAATCCCAATACACTTGTTTGCCTACAAGTTTGCATTCGAAATTTGCAAATGATATTTGTGGAAAATTGAAATTGTTCAATTCTATCACTGAAGTGTTTATGGAACTAAATATCCAACTTCCAATCAATATTTTTCTAAAATTTGTTTGATCAAAATTACAATAAATAAGTGGACTAAATCCTCTTATGCATTAATTAAAAAAATGGCAGAGAATATGTTGGAAAAACTTGAAAAATATTGGATTGTGGTTCATGAAATAATTGGTGTTGCTGCTGTTTTGGATCCTAGGTACAAAATAGAGTTGCTTGAATATTATTATGTTAAGTTGTATGTGAATGATGCTAATGACCAAGTTAAGTCGATCCGACAATTGTTTATGATTTGCTTTATGAATATCAATTAAAAATGAATAATGGTTCTAGTATTGATTCTCAAATGTTGGATGTCCACTTTAGTTATATTGAGGATGATGTCTTAGAAGACTATGATTCGTATGTAAGGAAAAAAAAAGAGCTAGAACTTCATTTGTCAAAACAGAGATGGATATTTATTTAGAGGAGGAAATTTTGCCAAGTCCAGATTTTGATATTTTGTTGTGGTGGAAAGTGAATGGTGTTAAGTATTCAACACTTCAAACCATGGCAAATGATGTATTGGTCATTCTTGTTTCTACTGTAGCTTCTGAATATGCATTCAATATCGGCGGACATATCTTAAGTCCTTGATGTGTGTTAGAAGTTGGTTATGAAGTGCTGAGAAGACTGATATTTGTTTTAAATTATTCATTTAAATTTGAATATATTTAAAATAGTTAATAATTTTGTATATCTTAAATTATTGTTGTTTATATTGTACTATGTTGTTATCAACAGGTGATTCAAACTCTAAAATGGATAATGAAAATGCTATTTTACTCAATGAAATGGAGTTTAACAATGGAGGTATTCTACTCTCTATATTATTTGATTGGAATTTGTCATGTTAAATGTTAATATTTAACTTTTATTTTTTAATATAGGTGAATTGTTGATCAGTGGTGTTACCTCACTTTCCAGTTCCCACCTTGAAGATGAAGTTGATCGTTTGAAAATGCTTATTTGAAACCTTTTTGTTTTGATGATTTGGAACTTTTTGTTGTTTTGATGGATTAGTTCGTTTGGACTTTGAATATTTAGAATTTTGTTCGAATTGATATTTTCACTTCTAAAGAGTTTAAAGATTATAAAACTGTTGTGACTTGTAGGAAATTTAAATAATTTTTGAGATATTGTGACTTTATTATTTTGATTATTGTAATTTTAGAACTTAAGTTGAATGCTACAATGTAGTCAAATTATTGATTTTTTATGCTATGAATAAATAAATTCCAATTTTTGGAGTGGGTGTGTGGGAGTGATGGGGAAACCTGTCCCCGTTGGGTGTGGGGGTGGATGTAAAAAAAGTCACCCACGATGGGTGCAGGGGCGGTATTGGAGTTTCAGGTGCAGGGTTGGTAATGCTTAAAACCGTCTCTGTCTCATTGTCATCCCTAGTTCCAAGTATGGATGGTTTTCAAGGTATCTTCTATAAATCTCAATGGAAAGTTATCGGTGATTCCTTTATGGAGTTAATTATGGAAGCATTTATTGATTCTATTAAAGTGACTAACCTAAATGAAACCTTGATTCCTAAAGTTGAGCTTGTCATATCTTTGAAGCAATTTTGGCCTAGTAGTCTCTGTAATGTTTCTTATAAAACCATTTGCAAGATCTTAGACCGAAGGTTACGTAGAGTGATTGAAAATTTTATAGGCCCTTATCAAAGTAATTTTGAAACGTGTCTTTTTAGTAAGGGAGAGGCTCTCAAGGAATTTACCTCTTTTGGTGGTATTCGCCAAGGAGATTCTATTTTCTTTTATCTGTTTGTTTTATGTCTTGAAAAATTACTCCATATAATTAATTTCGTAATTGATTTTGGAAATTTAGAACTCTATTTAACTTGTGTGAGAGGATCCAAAAATAGCTCACCTTGTATTTGTTAATTTTATTATTCTTTTTGCGAAAGATAGTGTGGAGCATGTGCATATAATTTCAGTCATTTTTAATGCTTTTTGTAGTGCCAATAGTTAGAAAGTAAATAATCTCACATTTATTTCCCAAATAATGTGCCTTGGGAAACCAAAAATTTTATATTTGAAGTTTCCCAGTTTCAATGACGGATGATTTTGGGAAGTATCTATGGATTCCTTTGTTTCATAAAAGAGTGACTAATAATCATTTTTAGTTTATTATTGACAAGGTGGACAATAGGCTTATGCACAAACCAACATGAACAGAAACTCACCGAAAACCCATGATAAGGGTCCAAATGAAGGAGTCATTCTCGCTAGATACATGGTAGACATGTAAAAAGCCCATCAAAATAGAATGATGCCTTAAAGCAACATCAGGCAAGTCTTTTTATGTATCGAAAATTTCAATGCCTAACACAATGAGATTCTAGAGCACATGTTAATCACCCTTGTATCACTATTGGTTGAGACCACATAGTATTTGAATTTATAAGACATCACCATCTCCATTTACTTAGCAAAGCAATGTTAAACAATTCTATATTTTTTTATCCAAAACCACCCTCCTCATGTGAAGTACAAACTTTTATCTATCGAACCAGATCTATAATTTTGAGACATCAAAGTCAAAAATTTAAATTTTAATAAATTAAAGTTAATTTGTCAATCTAAATCAAACAAACACTGCAATAAGACAAAAGGTAAACAACAGTGCACCAAAATGACAAACAAAATGTTGCATTCAGACGACAAAATCATAAAAAAAATAAAAATAAACTTGAAAGAAAATCTAATTATACGTAATACCCATTTATTTAAATAAAGGAGAAAGAACAAATGTGTGTTCATTTTACTTTGATTATATATTCATGAAATAGTCTTTAAGTTTTAGCTCAATTGACAAGTGTCGATATAGTTAGAATGAACATCATGTATCGGGTTTGAACCTGAGACCTCGCATATGTATGAGTTAATTATGATATTATTTACTATTTCTTCTAAAGACAAAAAAAAATCATAAAGTGAATCATTGTCATGGAGAAAAAACTAAAATTCTAATTAATAAAGATGTATTTGCATAAATATTAAAAAATGTTTTTTTTTATATTTTCATTATTTCTAAAAATGTTAAAAATTAAACAAACAAAAAAGTAGACAGATCTTCAACTTAAAAAGATTTTAACTTACTTATTAATGAGTAAAATTAACACAATTTAAAAAATAAAAATATAAAAGATTTCAAAGTAAGAGATTACTAAAAATTGAAAGGGCAATTTTAACTTTTTTTTTTGCCTATAAAAGAGATAGTAAATATTACATAAAACTCACATATAATTACAACATATCAAATTTCAATCTAAATAAAAATGTTCAATCTAATAATATCGGTATTTATTGGTTAACAACAATACCTTATGTTCATAAGATAAGTAAATTCTTAAATTTATTGATTAAACAACTATATACGCAATACACCTCAAACTGAGTCAGCAACTTCCGCTTTCACAACAACCTTGTAACGATATCGTTTAGCACAAAATATGACATAAACAAGATTAATTGCACCTAATCCTGAAATTAAAAAATAATAGTAATCTAATCTTCCAACATTGATGTCATTATTAAGCCAACCCTTTCCACCATTCCTTTGAGTAACTTTATTCACAATGTTGATCACCAATACTCCAGCATAAGATGAGCATGCCAACATAAGATATTGCAAAGAATTTCCTATGCTTTTCATTTTTTGAGGTGATTCACTATTGTAGAATTCAATGTACCCAATTAATAAAAAAACTTCACAAAATCCTAACATGATATATTGTGGAGCTAGCCAAAATGCTGATATTGGTTTGGTTCCATAGCTATTTGAGATAGCCATATTCCTTCTATACCATTCAACCAACCCAGCACTCACCATTACCAGAATTGAGAAAATATTACCTGTTCGAATTTAGGAAATGGGGAAATTAGAGGAGATAAAATTAGATAAAATGATAGTATTTTTACTATTGATACATAAATTTTTGTCGAGTTCTTCGAATTCGAGACCTCGTAGATATGTGTAAAATTATTTTTCATTTTATTTAGAAAAAAAAAAGGAAGCATCCATCAAAATACCCTCCCTCTCATTTGGTGAATTAGCAAATATATCAAAATTGTAAAATGTTATTCAAAATAGTCGGTCCAACCATGATTTTTCAAATTCATAATTTTCTCAAACTTTGTTATAACTACAAAATGTGTGTTTTATGTTAAGAACTATACGAAAAACATTTAAGTTTTTTTTTTTCTTTCTAATTTTTAAAGAATATAATATATATAATAAGTTAATTGAATATATTGTCGTCTTTTCACATGACAACTCGTTAAAGACTAATTTTTCTATGAAATTTAGGTCTAACTTAAGAATAAATTAATCAATAAGAGACTAATTACTAACAAATTATTACTAGATCGATATTTAAATTTTGTAAACAAATTAGTTTATATTATTGTGACATTAATATCAAATGACAACTTATTTCTTTAACATGCTAGCCATAATTTCTAACAATAAAAGTAAATAGATGAACTATTTTATCTAATTAAAATTTTACAATTTCAATTATGTATTTGCAAAATTATTTTAAAAACTAGTTAATTTTCCCAAGGAAAAGGCAATCCAAACCCTTACTTTAGGCCTCTACTCTAAACTCAATTTAAGAATAGTTGTGTGTTGGACCTCATTTATCATATAATGATCTCAAGTCTCCCCAAATTAGAAAATAGTAACACCTTGCTTTAGGCCTAACATTTTCTCTAGCAACCATGACCGTGTACTAGTTGTTGCTAGGTTAGAGTGAATCTGAATTCCACACACACCTTGTAAATAACATGTTAATATGTAATATATGCCTATTTATAGTGTTAAGATGTGTACTATAAAGGTCCTAGAATAATAATCTAGATCCTTTCATTTTATAGAAATTAAAAAAAAAAAAAATTAATTTAATTTTTTTTATATTGACATTTAATCAACTCAGCTTGTTAGATATATTTGATTTTTACTATAATTATTTTTAAAATTACATAATAATAAATTATAATGTGTTGATTATGTAAAACTTTTTATATTGAACATAAATGAAAATGAAACTATATAATTGACAAAATGAATATTGTTAGCAATAGTAGAAAAGACTATAATTTGCATTAATTTAAACATTACCTATAACAATCTTTTGAAGGCTTTTTATCCCTTCAACTTGTTTGGTGAGTTTTGCAAGAGCTGGTTGAAGAAAGAAGTCATAGAATAGAAGCCATATAGCAACGGTAATTAGGGTCACTATGCTACATGATGCAGCAGGAATTTCAAATGATCCAATGTGCCTGTCCATTTTCATTGCTTGAGTTATAGGAAATATTCCTTGTTGTACTATTGGTATTGCACCAAGAAATCCAGAAGCCCAAATTGGAATTATTTTAATCAAACATTTTAATTCTTCAACTTGTTCAATGCTGCAAAGATTCCATGTATTTATTACTCTGCCTTCAGGATTAATTTCATTGTGTTGTATCATAGCTGCTTTGTTTAAACACCTAACAAGAAAAAAAAATTGGCTTTTTAATTACATAGTTTATCTTGGCTTTTTAATTACACAAGTTTCTCTTTTATAATTCTATTTTCATCATGTTTTACCTTTTAATAGCAATAATACATATTGTTTTTACTCTGTTTTATGTTTTAAAAGGCAAAAAAAAAATCACATTTTCTTATACATGTATTTGAAAACAAGAAATGGAATGAAAACAGTGGTTTTTTACAATTAAAAATAAATTAAGGAGGAAAAAATAAATTATTTTGTTAAACCAATTCTCAGTAAGGAAAAAGTTATATTTTTATCGGATTAAAAGTAAGACTTTTTTTTATAAAAAAAAAGGTATAATTATTATACAACTTTTTATCACAATCTTTTTTATATA
>JBBPBR010000008.1:7881129-7896305 GCA_037974775.1 Cicer pinnatifidum
GTTAGATTCTTTTTCAAATGCATATATTGTTTATAGAATAATGTTAACAATTCATGTAATTGTGGCTTCAACAAAAAGAAGTTTTTTGAAACTCAAATTAATTAAATATTATCAAATATCAACTATGTTACAATAAATATTAAAAAGATTAGCTTTATCGATTAGAAAAAAATTGTTAAACGAAATTGATTACAATAATTTAATAAATAATTTTTTATAGAAAAAGTACAAAAGATAAATTTTAAATAAAATATTAATAATTTATTTATTAAAATTGAAAAAAACATGTCTCATAATTTTGTTTAAGGCCTCATAATGTGTTGAGTCAATCCTACTAAACAGAGTCTAAAGCAAAAACACGTGTATTATCAAAATTATATTAAACTACTAATTTTATCAATATTATTAGACTCCGATGAGGCACTAAAAAATTATGTTTAAAATAATCTGTTCTATTTTAAGCAAAAATAAAATAAAAAAAATATAAGGTATGGTTAAATTGCATGGATAAAAAATAACAAACTACTAATGGTCAACACACAAAATTAGTTCAACAATGTAAAATGTTTTTCTTTTGCAAAAGCATCATTAAAGTAACAGGGAACCTACTATAAACCATTGAGTTTGAATTTTGCCCCATTCAAGAGTAAACTTAGTACTTTAAAGTTATTTGAGATGATTATCATTTTTTTTGGTGAAATATGGTTCTCAGTTGTGCTAGTATAATATAAGTAGTGTGTTCCATAATTCAGCATTCTTTATAACATATACAATCATTTTTTTAGCTTATATTTGATCCATATGAAAAGCTAGCAACAATATGCCAAAGTCCAAGTTGACAAAGACCTACTCTATGTTGGACTGAAGTCCAAGTCAGGTCCCAAATTCGGTATCAGAAGCATCCCAATGCAAATGACAACCAAGGAGAGAAGACCTAATCCCAACGAACAAGAGAGAATCAAGGATTAGATTAAGGAACATTGTTCCCGAAAACATTACTCATTCACTCGTAAAGGTAATCTCATCAAATCGTCCACAACTCCTATGTAATCAACATTTCAGTCACATATTAGGTACACACTCCTAATCCTAACCTCCCACTCTAATCAAACTCACATTAACTTAAACATTGAAATGTTTGCAGATACTATTCTACCTCGATGTTAAGTTGCACCATGTCTTCATTGTCTTCGTCAATCCTCTTTGGTCCACTTCGGATCAATACCCATGAATCAAGCAAATGAAAATCAACCCTTACCTTATTGTCTTGATTGAATTCTACCCTCAAATACGATTAGGCTCCTAGTTTGATTTCTCACAATATGAGTGGTCTAACTCTACATTTTACCGTTTAAAATTAATAACTAACAATATAAATGGATTTAAATGATGGAAAATAGATTTTAATCGATAAAAATTGAATTTCATTTGTGGGAATAAAAAATATACTTTGGAAATCAAAACAGGATAAAAAATCTTAAGAATTTGATCGATAGAAATGATGTAGATTGATCATAGAGTCAATAATCTATGAGTATTCTTGATGATTTAGGAGAAATGAATTTTTGACGTCTAGAGTATGAAAATCCGTGTCAAGTTCAATAAAAAATGGCTAAAAATCTAATTGAACCATATTTATACAAATTTAGAAAACTTACGATACACTTTGCACAAAGATGGTACGCTCGCCAACAAAGTAAAAAAAAAAAAGAGTTTGACGCTTGGTTTCCCTACATCGCACGACGAGAAAGTAGGTTTTCCGATGCGAGCTTGTTAAAAAATGCTTTGATAATTCTATTATTTTCTAACTCATAATGACTTTAGAATTTGATTACGTTTAGTCCCTTAACCCAACTCATCATACCATATAACAAAAACACATCATAGTCACAAATATAAATATAAAATATAATCATAGTAAAGTTATACGAAAAGCGGAGAGTTACATCAGTCCCACAACCAGATAGTATAAGAATGATGTCAGGAGATATTGATTGAAATTGACATGAAGTATTTTACCTTTGAGTTTTAAATTTTAGAGAGCATTTTGCCTACGTATTGTAAATATCAAAGATCATTTGTTTTCTAACATTTTACTTCATGAAACATTTTGTCTATGAGTTGCAAATTTTTGGGGGTACTTTTCTAATTATTTTAATTTTTTGCTACAAACGGGATATAGAATTAGAGGTTCAATGATATGTTCTGGTGGATTTAGAGTCATGCCACCATTTATCAGAGGACTCACCTTCTCTTCAAATTGTCAAGATCAATACCACCTCCCCTAGGGGTTCTATTCCCATACCATGGATCAAAGAATTAGGGACACATCAACCAAGATTCAAGTTTTTTTTATAAGTATATCATAGTTTTAAAATTTTTTCGTTAATTGCTCCACTCTAAAAGTTATTTTCCTGAATGCCCTACTCTTTTTTTTTTAACAAGAAGTCATTTCCGAAGCGACCACATAAAGAGAAAATTTTTTTGATCTCGATAGGAAGTCGTTTCTCGAGGAAGCGACCTCCAACTGCCTCATTTTTTTTGTTGTTGTTATATTTTAAAAATAATTTATTATTAGAATTATTAATTAATTATTTTTAAAAAATACTAATAATAAATTAAAATAAAATACAATAATAAATTATAAATAAAATTTATATTTTAATTATTACTATTATTAGAATAAATAATTATTATAAATTATTTAATAAATTATAAATAATTAAAATATTTAAAAATTCAAAATACTATTAATAAAATAAAATACATTAATAAATAATAATAATAAATAAAATACATAAATAATAATAATATAAATTTTAATAATAATAATAATAAAAATAATAATAATAATAATAATAATAATAATAATAATAATAATAATAATAATAATAATAATAATAATAATAATAATAATAACATACCAAAACAAATGGAAATAATTTGATATAACAAGAGGAAGTTGTTATAATAACGTGCTAAAATGATGGGTCCCTAATATTTTGACTAGGGATGACAAATAGACCCAGACCCAGTGGGTACCCGCAAAAAACCCACAATGGGTAGGGTAAAAACCCGCATAATGGGTATGGGCACGAGGACGAGTAATTACCCGCAAAATTAAGCGGGTATGGGTACGAGTACGGGTCCTAGTACCCACCCCGCCCCCGCACCCGCACTTATATAAATATATTATTTATTTATTTATTATATTAATATTTAGTTTAATTAATTATTTTCCTTTATGTTTTAATATCTATTAATATCATTTGACCATTACAATATTTATAATCAAATCAAAAGATAAACGTTTGTAAACTTTTTAATAATTTGATTATGATAAATAGTTAAATAATTGTGACTTTATAACTAAGAATTATATTTTATTAATTGTATCTTTATAATTATACTTGCAACTTATAAATTGTTTTTGCTAATCTCAAATAATATTGTCGTAAGACTTGCAACTTCATAAAATATTATTATGGATATTTAAATGTGTATTGTAACGAGTGTTCACTTGAAATGTTTTGAGTTAGAAAATATTTTGGTTTATAATATTTTATGATTTAATTTATGATATTTGGATAATTTTTAAACGGGTAAATACCACATATAGTCCCTTAACTTAATTTCAGTTAACGTTTTAGTCTTTTATCTTTTTTTTCCCCCCCGATTTGGTCCTTTATTTTAATTTTAAGTGACAATTTGATCTTTTATGTTTTAAAATATCGACAATTTTATCCTTATTTTTTGCAAAATTTCAAAAAATTCATCAAAAATTTCAAACAAAACACATAAAATTGATTATCATCCTCAATATAATACAATGTCATCAAATTTATAACTTAAATCTTTAAATAAACTCATATTTTTATCTCTAACAACATCAAATAAAGAATGGCAAATAGGAGTTTATTTGAAGATTTGAGTTACAAATTTGATAAAGTTTAATTTATATTAAAGAATATAACTAAATTTATGAGTTTTGTTTGAAAATTTTGATGAATTTTTGTAAAAAAAATGATAACATTGTTAACATTTTAAAACATAAAAGATTAAATTGTCACTTAAAATTAAAATAAAGTACTAAATCGGGAAGAAAAAAAAAGATAAATGACTAAAACGTTAATTGAAATTAAGTTAAGGGACTATAGGTGGTATTTACCATTTTTAAATTTAATCACAAAATAATATTTATTTATCGATTTATTTTAGTTAAAGTGTGGGTAATGGGTATGGGTACGGGCACTTAGGTACCCAGAGGGTAAGGGTACGGGTATTAATGTTGATACTCAAGAGGTAGGGGCACGGGTATGAGTATTTTTTTAAACTGCGGGTATGAGTACGGGTACTATAGTACCCTACCCATTGCCATCCCTAATTTTGACGTGTCCCTCAATAGCTAAAAAGTTGTTATTAGCAACTCCCTCAGTCAAAATATTATAACAACTTCAAAATATTAGTGACGTCATATTTAGAAAGTTGTTAGTATAGCAACTATCTCATGTTTTCGTCAAAATATTATACCAATTTACTCTTGTTATAACAAATTCTTTCTATTTGTTTTGACATGTTATTATTAAAATTGTTATTATTATTAATGTATTTTATTTATTTAATATTATTAATAAAATAAAATATATTAATAAATAATAATAATAATAATAAATAAAATACATAAATAATAATAATAATATACCAAAACAAATGGAAATAATTTGATATAACAAGAGGAAGTTGTTATAATAACGTGCTAAAATGATGGATCCGAATAGCTAAAAAGTTGTTATTAGCATCTCCCTCAGTCAAAATATTATAACAACTTCAAAATATTAGTGACGTCATATTTAGAAAGTTGTTAGTATAGTAACTCTCTCATGTTATGGTCAAAATATTATACCAATTTACTCTTGTTATAACAAATTCTTTCTATTTGTTTTGACATGTTATTATTAAAATTATTATTATTATTAATGTATTTTATTTATTTAATATTATTATTTATTAATGTATTTTATTTTACTAATAGTATTTTGAATTTTTAAATATTTTAATTATTTATAATTTATTAAATAATTTATAATAATTATTTATTCTAATAATAGTAATAATTAAAATATAAATTTTATTTATAATTTATTATTGTATTTTATTTTAATTTATTATTAGTATTTTATTTTTTAAATAATTAAATTAATAATTCTAATAATACACTATTTTAAAATATAACAAAAAAAGAAGAAAAAAAAAGAAGCAGTTGGAGGTAGTTTTTCCGGTGAACGACTTCCTATTGAGGTCAAAAATTTTGATCTTCAGATGATCGCTTCTTCAAGAAACGACTTCCTATTGAAAAAAAAAATAGGGCATTCAAAAAAATAACTTTCAGAGTGGGGCAATTAAAGAAAAAACTTTTAAAACTAAGATACAGTTGTAAAAAACTCCCAAAATTGATGTATTTTATTCCAACTACAATTTTGTCACCTCAATATCCAAACAATCATTCATTAATGTATAAATATTTAAGTGAAGAAGGAATACAAATTTAAAGAAGAAAAGCTTATATTTTGGAATATTAAAAATTATAGCTGTTGGATGTCAAAATGCTCTATGCGACATAGCTTACATATGATCAAGTCACAATGACAATCATCATACATCTTCATATTTAAGAATTATTTAACGAATGAAACAATTTATGTCATAGTTCAATTTGCATGAAATTTTCACAATTTATAATTTAAATTATCAGATATTAACAATTTCAAGTTTTAATTTAAGGTATATTTAGTATCACATAATCGTAATAACTCACTCATAACTTTTGAAAATTACATTAAGTCAATGTAAATCTATGTAATACCGACTATAAATTAAATAGTTTCCTCCATTTTTGCCACTACGATAAGGTCCTCGTCACGCCCTCTTGTCAATTTGTCATCGACTTGCCCTAGCAATTTAGAACATGGAAGTCCAAAAAGTTGTTATTTTTGGTAATCTTATCTTTAAATTTCTCATAAGTTTTTAAGGTACAATTTTGGCATTAAAATCTCATCCACCAATTCCAATCCAACCACGTGATCGATTTATTACTTCGCTTTCTACTCACTTCACTTGAGTACCAGTGAAGCTTCGTCGACATTGAAGAGAAAAATAAAAAGAAAAAGAAAAATGCCACTGAATAAAAACAACTCTGTCTCCTCCTCCACTAAATAAATGTGTACAAACAATTATGGAAAGTGTGCCATAAGAATATTAAAATTAAAATAAATCTAGATTCCTTTTAAGTCAGTGTAGTTATTATTATCACACTATTATTGTTCGTTGCTTTCTTCGCGCGCTGCACTTTGTTTTCTTGAACACACCGCGTAAGTGTTCGACGAAATGCCTGAACCATGCAATCTAACACCGCACCCTTTCCTTCGGTGTTTTTTCCTCATTTGACACTTTCTCTTTTCCCCCCTATCTTTGTGTCGTTCCCTTCATCGAGGAAGGTGCAACGGTTCGCGGTTCTTAGCGAGCTTGGTTTGGTTTTTGGGCGCGAGGGTTTTTCCCTTAGGAAAGGGAATTGTTACACTCACAAGGATTTGTGTTGGTCTTATTCTCGATTGTTGACGAGGTGTAAGGATTGGGTTGGAGATTTCTCGTCTCTAGAGGAGGAGATTTTGGAGTTTATGAAGAATTCGGATAACCCAGAAACGTTTCCTTCAAAGGAAGAGTTGATTAAAGCTGGGAGATTGGATTTGGCTGAAGCTATTGTGAAAGAAGGTGGGTGGCTTTCTTATGGGTGGGATTTGAGTGATGGGTCGGTTGAAAGTGTTGATTTTGAAGGTAGGAGTCGCAGTGAAATTGATGGGAATGGAACTACAGTTTATGGGGTTGATGATTCTTCCTTTTCTTCTGAAGATAACTCTTCTCAACCAGCTGAATCAGTGTGAGGATCCTGTTATAATGATGCACCTGCTCTTAACTTTTGCTTTTCAATATTCATTTTGTTGTAAATCTGTCTTGCATTTACATTTTTGTGGCTTGAGGTCTATATGAATTAGGGAATGGTTAAGGTGCCTAACATGAGTTTTTGAGCTTTTATTTTGGAGCATTTTTACTAGCACCTTAATCTTGCAGCAATGAGCTAATGTGTTGGTAGCTTAGTACATTTATAACGTTTATAACTTTCTACTGTTTCTACTTAAGACCGACGATGTTGTATCGAATGGACTTTTGGACAAAAAAAACCAACACGATAATATAATCAAGATAATAGAGATGAGAATGAGGAGTTGGAAATACTAAATGAGAAAGAATTAAGAATGATAGCAATAGAGAGATAGTTTGGGTATCACCTATCATAGAAAAGGTGTTGAATCTGGGTTTAGCCTTTATGTGCTTTGGGCATGTATGGAGGAGACATGTAAATTAAGCAGAGTTGATTACACAGCGAGTAATCCAATCGCTAGAGATATGATAACCAAGAAAAATTGTAGGATAAACTATTAAGAAAGACTTAGATGTCAATGGTTTGGCTAGAGATATGATACACGATAGAACATTATGATGTTGTTTAATTTATGTAGCCAACCGCACCTAGTGGGATAAAGCTTCGTTGTTGTTGATGTTGTATTATTCTTATCATCAAATGGTTTGTGGTTTTAAGTAAGCTTTGTTTGGTTCTTGGGCACAACTTGGATTTTGGAGCTTTTCATTCCGAACACTTTGTATGCTCCTTTAATCTTGCAGCAATGAGCTAATGTGTTAGTTTAGTCACATTTATAAGATTCTATTGTTTTTATTCCACGCCATGTTATCGTTGCTATCATCGAATGGATGAATAAGATGTAACTTTGAGCGATGCCCTAAGTGTTATATTCTGTTAAACAGGGAAGTAGAAGTTGAGGAGTCTGGCATTGAGGGTATACTATATCGGCTGGAGAAACACAGAAATAGTTCTTTTGGACGTGGATTCGGAGAGAAAGAAGATGGTATTTCGCCTGACAATAAAAAAGATAAAGAGGAACTGGATCATAGAACCACATCAGACGGAGTAAGTAAATATTATCATCCTCTTTAATTGCTGTAGGTTGTTCCTTTAGTTTCTATTTGTATTACACATGTCAGAATTAAAAAAAATGTTGGAATTATGAAACACTTCTAATATTGGAAAAAATGTAACAGTCATGTTTTTAATGTTTCTTCAATCAGTTAAAGCTAACTACAATATAGTTTTCTGTTCAAGGACGTGTTAGCGAGCTGTCATGACCAGAAATTGAGAGAACCAAATTTAAAATATTTGACCGTTGCTTTTGATGCCCCTCACTTACTCGACTGAAATTTTGAATTGTTGTTAATTTTGGCATCTCCTATGTTGTAAAGGTAGCTACCAATCTTGACAATAATAGTAGACCATGTGCATTGAACCCAACAACCAGTCCTCTCAGTGGTTCCCAGATCAAACTTGATCAGCACAGATCTCAATTAGGTTCTGATAATTCAAGAAACTCAATTAAGCCAGAGACGTGGAGAAGTTGGATTGTTCAGAGGACCGGTTTTTCAGAAGCAGATTTTGAAGGTAATCCATTTTACATTACTAGGTTGTGCCTATCTTTGTGTTATAGTCAAGATCAACTAATATATTTGCAAATATGACATATAGATGCTGAAATTGTTCCCAGTGAAATTCAGAAAGGAGGTATGAACAATGTTTCAGGTCAACCTGGAATGGTCAAAACAGGATTAGATTCTCTTGACATAGTTGGAAATGCAAATTACAATGACATAAAATCCCGTATCCAGCTTCTGGAATCAGAGCTATCCTCCGTGCTTTACTCATTGAGGACTAACACCAATGAAGTTACAATGCTGACGGTAAGCCATAAGTGTAATAACATTATAAGCTAATAATAGGACAATCATGTAAATTACTCCAATAAAAAGTCAATAAATAACACAACATTTATACACTGACTGAGAGTCTCACAGTCTCATTTACCAATTAGTATCTTCACATTTTCACACAGGAGGGGTGATTTTAATATACCAGTTATTGAAGAGAATCCAAAAAATATATAGATATATCAGAATTTTTCACCACCTCTGTTTGATAGGGGGTATAAAAGGTATATTCTACTATGAAAAAGGATAAGAAAAGTAGAATTCTCTTCCACTTCTATATTGGAGAGAATAGGAGATTTTGTCTCTGTGCCACTTGCCCGGAGCTGGGATAACCACACAAAATCACATCAAAAGAAACAAAGACAAAATCTATTTACCAATAATATGTCGAGCAAAATTGTCTGCGATGAGTTAATCCATTATTGTTGATGAGAGAAGCTTAGCCTTTGTTTCTTTATCCAGTTTTGACACCTTTCATTTTATGGGGCATATCTCTTTCAGGTCTTAACACGGCACATGTACCTTTCATTTTAGTGAAAAAAATTGGTATATTAAATTATTAATACATTTTACAATATACATGTGATTTAATTGATTTTGGAGTAGCTACTAGCTACCACAAATGCACATTTGTTTACCAGAAAGAAACTAGAGCCTAGAAGAATCTTACTTTTTCAATAGAATAGTTTTTCATTCACTGTCAAGTGTCAACATCACATTGAAAGCCTCTCCTAGTTTCCTTAAAAAATCCTAAAAATAGTCTTGATTTGTCTACTGTATATTCTTCATTAGGAGCCAGAGAACTCTTCTGATGATCTCGCAAAGCTTTCTGATGTGTGGGAATTCCAGGAAACTGAAATCATGAATGCTCAAGCCAGACTGCGTTCATTACGTGCTAAGCTGGCTGTGTTAGAAGGAAAGATGACATTGGCAATAATGTATCCTCAGACACCATTCAAATAATTTCACACTCACACACACGCAAACTAAATCATGACAATATCATATTCTTTTCTCCCAGGGATGCCCAGAAGGTCCTGGATGAGAAGCAGAAGAAGATTGATCATGTCGACAAAGCTTTGAAACTTCTGAAGACTACTTGTGTAGTTTGGCCTAATATTGCTACAGAAGTATTATTAGTAGGATCATTTGATGGTTGGTCCTCCCAGGTCTATTCTTTTTCTGATAACTTTTTATTTAGGTTACTGTAGATATGTTTTTTTTTTTAAATAATAAAAAATTTTGTAGTGCAGTGTCTTTTCTCATAATTTTGAAAGAGCAGTGTTTTTTTATAAATAAAAGCTATTGAAATAAATGCGGTTTTGTTTATAAGTTTATCTAAATGCCTCATTGTATTATGCAAGCTCATGCAATGTTGTTAATAGTGCCGCAATCGCGGAGCGGAAAATGACCTCTGATGCATGTGACGCCTTTTCTAGATGGGTTTGGTGGTTCTCACCTTTAGAACATATGGTAAAGTCAGAGGTCTTTTTCACTTTGCAATAGTTTTAAAAGAAACTCTTTCATACCTCCCTCTTTAATAACTATAACAAGTCAGACATTATGTGTCTTCATTGTGTTGACTTTGGATAAATAGTTTCCAGTGACCATTTTTCTTGAAAATGCTTTTATGATTTTGAAAATGTTATGTCAGTCGCTTGGATGCCATGTCAAATGTCAGGTCAAGGTTTACCAACAATCTTGCTTAGGATATGTGCATACAATATAGATGAAAGTTCTCTATAGGATGAACCTCAATTTTGCCTGTGTTATTCTCTTGCATTCCTAGGGTCAGTTGCAAGTGTTTAATCAATTAAATAAATATGCCTTTGCTTATGTCACTGTATTCTGCAAAAACCGATTCTGATTTGTCTGTGATTTGTAGAATGAGGAATGCAGCATAACAATATTTTTATATATGGACTCCCCTGATGTTGTTCAGATACCTATAGTGAGCACAACACATTTTTAAATGATAGTTAACAGAGTGTATAACATTGCAGAGAAAGATGGAGAAATCAGAAACTGGTATGTTTTCTGTGTGTTTGCAGCTGTATCCTGGAAAATATGAGGTATGCCTTCCTAATTTTTTTGATGTTTTGACAAAATAAGATATATGCTGCAGGTGATAAAATGATTTGGTTTTCTGTTGCAGATCAAGTTCATCGTTGACGGTGAATGGAAAATTGATCCGTTGCGTCCGTTGGTTAACAATAATGGCCATGTGAATAATCTTCTTGTCGTTCATGATTGATGTAACAAAAAGATCAAGTGCGGATGAGAAAATATCTGTAGAACACAGGAGAGGAGGATTACATGCATTAGGTTAGTCACCCAATTTTTTAGCCAATTTTTCACTCTTGTACAAAGTACAGAGTGAGTAGCTCATTCTTTTACTTGGTCCTTGTAACACTGTAGATGTAGATATTTTGAGTGATCACAAACTAATCACATTCAATCCTTTTTAACACGTTCATATAGCTGTGCAACTGGTGTCACACTGTAATGATACGAGTCAATGTTAGTAATTTGGGTTTCAATGTTGTTCTTAGCATACTCTCTGATTAATTGTGGAAGATGAGAAGTGGTTTAATTGTGGAAGATGAGAAGTGGTTTAATTGAGTATATTTGAACGGTTCTAGAAGTATTCATGCTTTTCAGAACCAGCTTGATCTTTTATTTATTTTTGTACATGTTTCTTCCATTGATGAACGTTAAGGGTTGAAGAAAACACCGGGTTTACTTTCTACCTAGCTATTCGACATTCCAAAGCATTATAATTATAATATATTATAATATAAGAAACTCTTGCAGTAAAAAGGAAAATGAGTTACCACCAACTTATAAATTTACAATTGTAATTTAGAGGAGAATCTCAGCCGTGTATTAGCTCAAACTAGAATTTGTGAAACCGGCTTCCACAGAGATCAGTGTCTTTATACCCCATAAAGTATAGTAAATTGAGCTCTCTATTTCTTTGAGGTACCCCTACCCATATCAGAGATCCTTTTGCTTCCTAGTTCTCAACTCTGAGGAGCTAGAGGATTCTAGCTTCCAAGTGTAATGCAGCCTGAACCCAAAACACCATATGAGTGCAAAATACTTTCTTGAAATGTATTACTCAGCCACGTTCTACCCACTACTCAAAACCCTCTACATTTCCCTAAATGCGTATCTATACCGGACAAATTATCTGGAAGCACATATTTTGAACGCACAAATTTGGTGATTTTTCCATATGGATAAATTTGAGGAGAAATTAGGACTTGGTTAAAGCAAATGTGAAGCCACTTCCGCAATAGACTTGGGTTGATGCAGCTTCATTCAAATCATAACCAACTCTTACTGTAACAGGACTGATTCGATCATCAGCATCCCCTAACCCTAGTTGACCATGCTCACCCCAACCCCATGTCTTGATTTCTCCATTTTCTAAACATGAGAAAGAAATAAGTCAGCACATTAATGTGATTGTTAGCTTTCTTAGGTATAAGAGAACTACATCTTACCTGTGACAAGGACAGAATGCTCAGCTCCAGTAGCAATATCAGTAACCTTCGTCCCATCAAGACCAGGAACTTTCTCCAAATTGGCTTCTCTTGAATCTACTACATGATAAATAAGTTTACTTTAGAAAAGTCTTGTGTATAATCAGTACAACAATTATGATGTCTTTGAGAATCGAAGTAACTCAAAAGCATTACCAGTTAACTGATTAGCTTGACATGCACTGTGAAGATCACTAAGCACTCCAAGGTGGTTGCCACCAAGCATATAAACCTCTCCTTCACCTATACACAAATTTAACAAACAAAATTCAACCATCTTAAACAGGGAAGTAAAAGAAGTGAGAAAATCATGAAATGTTGATTTAGTGTCAATAAATACCAGTCATAGCTAAACCGTGGTTCCATCCTAGAGTGGCTTTTGTAAATTTCAACGTAGAGTTTAAACTTTGTGGAATGTGAGAATCTTCAAAGCCCTTGAAGCCTCTTCCCCAGGTAAAAAGATGTCCATCAACTGATGCAAACAATAACCAACAGAGCGAGATCATGAAACTGTTTATAAAAGAATGTGTTTTTTTGGCCAACTACTGTAAACTACATATCAAAGGATAGTGGTGGATTTACCAGATAATGCAGCACTATGATCTCCATTTGCAGCAATTCCAACTATTTCAACATCTTCGAAGCCACTAATAACTTTAGGAAGATTAATAGATTTGATTCTATCTTTGGAGACACCCAGTTGACCACGCTTCCCAGAGCCAAATCCATAAACTTGATTCAAAAGACAACCTGCATCATCACAAATGACCTTTGGTAATTGAAGAATAAGCAAACTTACGGCCACGTTTTAAATCACAGTCCCAACCGTGATTGTGATCGTAACATCAAGGTTACTAATATCTCTAATACCACAATTGTGATTTTATCTGCCATATTTTACCACAAGCTTTCACAATATGAAAGACTTTAATATATGAAGCATCAACACATACACATATATCAAACACAGCATTGACACATAGATCCGGATAATAATTTATGAAAATAGAATTAATTGAATATAACTACATGTGTCAGTGTCGTGTTGATGTGAGGCACCGACACATGTTGGACACTGCACATTGCTGCTACATAGACTTTGACAGTGTGACAGCCTTTACCTTTCAACAAGACAAGAGAATGGCGCATTCCACATGCAACCCCTACAACATGTTGATCAACAAAGAATGACACTTTGATTGGTGAACTGTGTGAAGCATAATCCCCATGCCCAAGTTGACCAAAGGAGCCATCCCCACAAGTGAACAGGGACCCAGTATCTAGAAACCAACCAAAAGCAAATCAAAACACTTAAGTAATCAACTTTCCTCAGAAAACCAACCTCATTTCCAAAGACATAATGGAGAAAATGAAGCAAACCTGAAACAAAACCTGAGTGGCTCCATCCAGCAGAGACATGTGTTATGAAATGTTCGTCCAAAGATTTTACAGCCTTGGGATACAACATGTTACTCACAACCTCTCCATGGCCTAGTTGACCACTATTTCCCCTACCCCATGACAATACTTTCCCACCTGCATTTTTTTTTTATAACTTTTGGATATTAGCATCAAGTGAAAACCAAGGCAAAAAAAGGTTAATACGTTTTGATCTTCTATATTGGGTAAAATTTTATTTTGACCATTGTAAAAATGCTTTTGAATCTTCCAAACTATAAAATCACTATTTTGATGGAGATTATAAATTTATAAGTTGGACCACCTTTTTACCATGATACTTGTAAATAGTTCAAAACATGGCGTCCTTTAAAAAGTGGAAGCACGATCGTCTTCACTATTTTAAATGAGATTGTAACTTGATTGGTATTAACTTAACAAAAATAACAATAAACATATATGAATTGAGTTTTGTCAAACTTGACAGATTGAAATGGATTCTCTAACTTTGGTGGTTGGTAACTTTGGTAACTTTAGTGTATTTAGAGGATAAATTAGTAATTAAATTAAAAAAATAAAAATTATTTGGATGAGTGATAATTATAGGTTTAGATGTTACAACAAGAAGATTTAAAATAAATTGATTTTTGTATGATTCGCAAATCAATCCGTTAGACATGAACTAACCCGTTTGACCTGAACTAACGCGGAGCGTACAAAAACTAAAATGAAAATTCTAGTTTTTTTTTTTTTTTTTAAATTAAAACTAATACAAAATATTTAAAAAAAAAATGATTTAATTTTTGTTGGAGAACATATAATGGGGAATTTGAGTTGGATAACATATATGTACCTGATGTTAGGGCGATGACATGAGCGGCGCCACAGGCTAGTGAGGAGATATGTGAGTGAGAGGAAAGAGAGAGCTGTTGAGGGATATGTTCATCCTGAAGTTTACCATTTCCTAATTGACCATCTGTTCCAGCACCCCAACTCCACAATCTTTCATTTGATTCATCCTTCTCTTCACTTTTCACTTCCATTATTCTATCTTCCCTTCTTTTTATACTCTCTACCAATCCAATTACTTTAGTTTAGTTTAGACTCCTGTTTTTCACTTTTATACTGTTTCGTGCGGGATGTTCGGAGGATCTTTGTTCTGTTTTTGTTTTTTTTTTTTTTAAAAAGAAAAATTGAAATTATTTTTTAAGTAACTATTGTTATCAAGTTTTATTTGCGGGCGGAGGTTTTTTTTTAAACTGATTTACATAATTTTTTTTTCTTCTAAAAAATATATTTGACTTCTTTTTTATAATTTTAATTCAACTAACAAATTTTTTT
>JBBPBR010000008.1:7907697-7918713 GCA_037974775.1 Cicer pinnatifidum
ATCGCATAAAATTTAAAATTCGTTTTTTTTTTACATTGTGAAATATAAATTTTAAGACGCTCTTTTTTTTTCTTTTAAATTTTACAATATTATTAGTGTAAGTTTCAAAATTTACTTATTTGTTCTTATAGTTTCTTATATAGCATTTATGATTTTCCAAATTTTATAAAATGGTTCGTATAATTTTTAAATCTGTATTAATTTTTAATTTGTTCCTTTAACTTTTTCAAAATTTTAAGTTGAATGCGTTTTAATTTTAATTTTAAATTGGTTTTGATAGTTATATTTTTACTCAATAACTACATCCACACTCTAAACTTACTACATATCACTTCAATAAACATTTTTAATATAAAATACTATTTATCATTTGAATAAATAGTTTTTACATAAACTTCAAAGAACACAAACAACCAACTATACGAAAAATAAAAAAGACACTAGTTTAATTAAAAATATCAAACTACTATGACATAAAATAAAAAGACATAATCTTAATCTAAAATTAGTAATACCAATATTGACATAAACTTCACTGCAGGTATCTTGTGCAAAAACTTTCTTTATTTATTTCTTGCTGCAGGTGTTTTTTTCGCATATGCTCATCCCGTTGCTCCTTTGTCTCATAGCCACGATGACATTTGTCACAGTTGAATTTTACACAAGCAAAGCATAGTAGCATTGTTCATTTGTGAAGCTGAATATGTAGCTGAATCCATGGGAGCATGCCAAGCTGTGTGGCTGGCAGAATTAATAGTAGAACTGAGACTGAAAAGTAATAATGCAGTGAAGATGAAGATAGACAACAAATCAACAATAGACCTAGGAAGACATACAAGTGTCCATGGAAGGAGCAAGCACATAGAAACAAATTTCATTTCCTAAGGGATCAAGTAATGAAGGACAAGATAAAGTTGTAACACTGCAATACAAATGATCAAAAGGACATTTTTCCAAAAAAACTTGAACAGAGTGAAGTTCCAAGAGATGAGGATCAAACTTGGATTACCTTCAAATTAAATCACTTTTGAATTAGGGAGCATGTTAAATGTAATTCAAAATGATTTGTAATTTATTAGTTAAAATGTAGTTAGAAGTTAGTTAGAGTATGGTTAGAAGTTGGTTTAATTTGTTGAACTAAATCAGCTAAAACTGCTTCTATAAAGTCAAGATCAATCCAATGAAAACTGTATCAATCTAATACTGAACCAAGATCAATCTTCAGACTACGAAGATCAATCTTCGTTTTCCGACTTTTTTATTTTTCTTCTCAATTTCCATTCCTCTCAAATATACAACATGTTCTAACCATTCGTATTCATATTTTGTTTTTGATGTTATTCGTCCTTAAACGTTACCTGACATATATCACATTCTATCGTTTTGTTGCCAATAGTAGGAATCTCGTTGTCATCAGTGTTTTCATCAGTGATAATTGTTGAAATTTATTGCATAACTGTCATTTTTACCAAGTTTAGAAGGTTGTTAGTTAGTCACCAAAATTGATTGTTGGTTAGTCATGATTGTTAGTTAGTTACTTTGGATAAATAGATTTGCAAACAATTGTGCAATACATATAAAGGAATACTTTCTAAAGTGCAGAATAAATCAATAAACTTAGAACAATTTTCATTATTTGCTTCTTCCTTGTTTCCCTGCTTTCCCGTTGATTTTGTTGTTGCGCTTGGACTGTGTTCATCATAGTTAGAGCTGTCAATTTGACAAGCCCCCTAATTATTGGCCCAACCCACATTTTGAAGGGGCCAAAAAAATTAATAATTTAAAAGGCCCCTAAAAACAAGGCCCCATAAACTAAAAAGCCCCCTAAAAATTTGGGGGCCTAGGAGGCCCATAGGCCCACTTTTTAAAAAAAAGAATCGATTTATTTTTTTCGATAAAAAATGTTCGATTTTTTTTCGATAAAAATTTCTAATTTTCTTTCGATAAAAAATTTCTGACTTTTTTCGATAAAAAATTTCTGATTTTTTTTTCGATAAAAAAGGTCTGATTTTTTTGATTTTTTATCGATAAAAAATGTTCGACTTTTTTTGGATAAAAAATATTCAATTTTTTTTCGATAAAAAATTTTCCATTTTTTTTCGATAAAGAATTTCTCATTTTTTTCGATAAAAAATTTCTCATTTTTTTCGATAAAAAATTTCTCATTTTTTTTCGATAAAAAGTTTCTGATTTTTTTTTTTCGATAAAAAAATCTTAAAATTAACAAAATATTGGGGGCCTATGGGCCCTTAGAGCCCCCTCCCTTAGGCCCCATGAAATAATGGGCTCAAATTAAGAGCCCCTTAAAAGATTATTTTAATAGGGGGCCTAATAATAAAGGAAAAAAAATAAGAGGGCTTATAGTTTGGGGCTTTTTTGACGGCTCTAATCACAGTCCCTTGTTCTAACAATTGGCATCTAGAGCTTGGTTCAATCTAAGGGAAACATGAGTGAAAAGTGAGGGAAACAAGCAAGGGAAACACTGAGTGATAGATTCTTGATAAGCATGATGAATAGCAATGGTTTTGGATCAAATATTTTGGTTCTTGATGACAAGATCTGGGATCTATGGAGTGCTTTGATGAAATCTTTATTTGGAGCACAAGAAGTGAGTGAAATTGTGCAGGATGGCTATGAGGATTTGGTGGGAAATTCAACTGTTACACAGAGGACTGCATTTAAGGAAGCCAAAAAGAAAGGCTGCAAAGCTTTGTTCTACATTCAGCAGAATGTTAATGATCAGCACTTTGAGAAGATTTCTAAAGCAACAAGATCAAAAGAAGCATGGGACATCTTAGAAAACTATCACACTAGTGGAGAAAAGGTGAAGCAAGTGAAGCTACAAATCATATAGAAGAAAGTATGAGATGATGCAGATGGAAGCAAATCAGAAAGTAAGTGATTACTTCTCAAACTTAACAAGCATTGTCAATCAAATGAGAACTTGGGGGAAAAATATTACAGATCAGATGGTAGTAGAAAAAGTGTTGAGATCTTTAAGTCCAAAATTCAATTTCATAGTTGTAGCTATCCAAGAAGCAAAGGATGTGAAAACTATGAAAATTGAAGAGCTGCAAGATTCATTGAAAGCACATGAGCTCCTGGTGCTTGATAGAAATTCTGAAAGATCAGTTCAACATGCATTTCAAGTTCAAATTTCCAAGAAGGAGGGAAATCAGAAGGATTTCAAGAAGAAGGGAAAGAGCAAAGCAAATTGTTCCACACATGGAAAGAACAAGATTGAAGACAAAGCTGAATATTCAAGGAGGGGAGGTTTTGGTAAAAGTAAGAACAAGAAGATGGATTTTGAAAAAAGTAAGGTGTAATGCTTCAATTGTGAGAAGTATGGGCACTTTGCTGATGAATGTAGGTTCAAGAAAAATCAAAAGAATGATGAAGAAGCAAATCTGGATCATGGAGACGATTCCAGTACAGTGCTGATGATGGCTACTACCAGTGATGAGAAAATTCAGAATGAAGAGTGGTTTCTTGACTCTAGATGCTCAAACCATATGACATCACATAGAGAGTGGTTGAAAAGCTTTGATACTAGCAAGAAAACAAGCATCAAATTGGCTGACAGTAGAAACCTTGTAGTTGAAGGTAGTGGAAATATAGTAATCAAAAGCAATGATGGCAAAAGAATCATTATTGAAGATGTAATGTATGTTCCTGAGATGAAGTGTAATCTCATGAGCATTGGTCAACTGGTGGAGAAGGGATTCTTAGTAACTATGGATGGTGACTCTTTGAAGTTGTTTGACGCAAAGAAGAATTTGGTGCTCAAATCAAACATGTCAAAGAATAGAACATACAGATGCAACATCTCAAGTGAAAAAATGATGTGCTTGTCTGCAGCAGTAAGTGAAGATATTGAAGACTTATGGCACAAGAGGTATGGTCACCTAAATTTTAGAAGTCTTAGTGATTTGAATTCTAAAGAACTGGTGTGTGGCTTGCCAAAACCGAATGTTAGAAAAGCCATTTGTGAAGTATGTGTGAAAAGTAAGCAAAGTAGGGTCTCATTTGGTTCAGAAGCACCTAAAAGAGCTAGTGTAGCACTGCAAGTAGTTCATTATGATATATGTGGTCCTTTTGAAGTACCTTCATTGGGGGGAAGCAGACACTTCATCACATTTGTTGATGAATTTAGTAGAATGATGTGGATGTATACAATCAAGTTTAAGAGTGAGGTCTTAGAGGTATTCAGGAAATTCAAAGTCTTAATAGAAAAGGAAAGTGACAAATCTATTAAAATATTGAGAACTGATGGTGGAAGAGAATACACCTCAAAAGAATTTGAAGATTTATGTGTCAATCAAGGCATTGCGCATGAAGTAACAACTCCATATACACCTCAGAATAATGGACTTGCGTATGATCAAGTAGAAAAACTTACTACACAAGTTTTGGGGTGAAGCAGTCACTACAACTGCTTACATTCTGAACAAATGTCCTACAAAGAAGCTAAATCTGAAGGTACCAGAGGAAGCCCGGTGTGGAAGAAGGCCTAGTGTGAAGCATTTCAAGGTTTTTGGCTCCTTGTGCTATAAACATGTACTAGATGTTAGGAGAAGCAAGCTTGAAGATAACAGTGAAATTATGATACTTATAGGTTATCATCCTATAGGCCCCCTATAAGCTTTATAATCCTGTAACTCAAAAGGTACATGTCAGTAGGGATGTGATTGTGAATGATATTGAGAAGTGGAAATGGGAAGAGGAAATAGTATACATCAAAGATAATCAACAAAGCTACATTTATCCTGATTCAAGTGATGAATCAGATAATGCAGAAGTAAACAATAATGATGTAGATGAACAAGAAGAAGTGGAAGAAACTGTGATACCTCAAAGAATCAGACAAGCTCCAAGGAAGTTGAATCATTGTGAAGTAATTCCTGATAATGCAGTAAATGATGAAGGTGATATCATTCACTTTGCACTATTAGCAGACTCTGAACCACTTAATTATAGAGAAGCACTGAATATAGATGTATGAAAGAAAGCTATGATGGAAGAATTCCAATCAATCTAGAAGAATCACACCTGGGAGCTAGTTAACTTGATAGCAGCTAAAAGGATACTCCGATATATAAAAGGCACAAAGGAGTTTGGGATGATGTTCTCTAATGGAAGAAATGGTGAAAGAAGTGAACTTATTGGATATTCAGACAGTGATTGGTGTGGAGACTGTTAAAAGTGAATTCAAAAATTGTTATGCTACAAATTAATTGAGAGTTAGTTACAAGTTAGTTAGTTAGTTATTGTATTAGATAACTTATTTTTCAAGTAATTTTGTAACTCATATATAAAACAACAGCTTTGTAGCATGAATATATAGACCAAGTGAAAAGCGAGGGGAACAATAAAGGGAAACACTTAGTGATAAAATTCTAGATAGGCAAGATGAATAGCAATGGTTTTGGATCAAATATTCTGGTTCTTGATGGTAAGAACTGGGTTCGATGGAGTGCATTGATGAAATCTTTATTTGGAGCACAAGAAGTAAGTGAAACTGTGCATGATGGCTATGAAGATTTGGTGGGGAATCCAACTGATGCACAGAGGACTGCATTCAAGGAAGCCAAGAAGAAAGACTCCAAAGCTTTGTTCTACATTCAACAGAATATTGACAATCAGCATTTTGAGAAGATTTCCAACGCAACAAGATCCAAAGAAGCATGGGATATCTTAGAAAACTATCACACTGGTGGAGAAAAGGTGAAGCAAGTGAAGCTACAATCCTATAGAAGAAAATATGAGATGATGCAGATGGAAGTAGATCAAAAAGTAAGTGATTACTTCTCAAAATTATCAGCCATTGTCAACCATATGAGAAATTGTGGGGAGAACATTACAGATCAGATGGTAGTAGGAAAAGTGGTGAGATCTTTAAGTCCAAAGTTTGATTTCATAGTTGTAGCTATTCAAGAAGCAAAGGATGTGAAAACTATGAAAATTGAAGAGCTGCAAAATTCACTGGAAGCACATGAGCTGCTGGTGCTTGATAGAAGTTCTGAAAGATCAATACAACAAGCATTTCAAGTTCTAACTTCCAAGAAGGAGGGAAATCATAAAGATTTCAAGAGGAAGGGAAAAAGCAAAGCAAATTGGTCCAACAATAGAAAGAATAAGATTGAAGACAAAGCTGAATCTTCAAGAAGAGGTTTTGGCAGAAGTCAGAACAAGAAGAGGGAATTTGACAAAAGTAAGGTACAATGCTTCAACTGTTAGAAGCATGGACACTTTGCTGATGAGTGTTGGTTCAAGAAAGATCAAAAGATTAATGAAGAAGCAAATCTGGCTCATGGAGATGATTCCAGCACAGTGTTGATGATGGCTACTACCAGTGATGAGAAGATTAAGAATGAAGAGTGGTTTCTTGACTCTGGATGCTCAAACCACATGACATCACATAGAGAGTGGTTGACAAGCTTTGCTACTAGCAAGAAAACAAGAATCAAGCTGGCTGACAGTAGAAACCTTGTGGCTGAAGGCAGTGGAAACATAGTGATCAGAAGCAATGATGGCAAAAGAATCATTATTGAAGATGTAATGTATGTTCCTGAGATGAAGTGTAATCTCATGAGCATTGGCCAACTGGTGGAGAAGGGATTCTCAGTAACTATGAATGGTGACGCCTTGAAGCTGCTTGATGAAAAGAAAAACTTGGTGCTCAAATCAAACATGTCAAAGAATAGAACATACAGATGCAACATCTCAAGTGAAAGAATGATGTGTCTATTTGCAGCAGGGAGTGAAGATGTTGAAGACTTATGGCACAAGAGGTATGGTCACTTACATTTTAGAAGTCTTAGTGATTTGAATGCTAAAGGACTGGTGTTTGGCCTGCCAAAACTGAATGGCAGAAAAGCCATTTGTGAAGTATGTGTGAAAAGTAAGCAAAGTAGATGCTCATTTAGGTCTGAAGCATCTAAAAGAGCTAGTGTAGCACTGCAAGTAGTTTACTCTGATATATGTGGTCCTTTTGAAGTATCTTCATTGGGGGGAGGCAAATACTTTATCACATTTGTGGATGAATGTACAAGAATGGTATGGCTGTATACAATCAAAGTTAAGAGTGAGGCTTTAGAGGTTTTCAAGAAATTCAAAGTCTTAATAGAAAAAGAAAGTGACAAATCCATTAAGATTTTGAGAACTGATGGTGGAGGAGAGTACACCTCAAAAGAATTTAAAGATTTCTGTGTCAATCAAGGCATTGCGCATGAAGTGACAGCTCCATATACGCCTCGACATAATGGACTTGTTGAGAGAAGGAACAGGTCCCTACTAAATATGGCAAGAAGTATGATCAAGCTAAAGAACTTACCACACAAGTTTTGGGGAGAAGCAGTCACTACAGCTGCATACATACTGAATAAATGTCCTACAAAGAAGCTAAATTCAAAGGTACCAGAGGAAGCATGGTGTGGAAGGAAGCCTAGTGTGAAGCATTTCAAAGTTTTTGGCTCTTTGTGCTATAAACATGTACTAGATGTTAGAAGAAGCAAGCTGGAGGATAAGAGTGAAATCATGATACTTATAGGCTATCATCCTACAGGCGCCTATAAGTTGTATAATCCTATAACTCAAAAGGTACATGTTAGTAGGGATGTGAGTGTGAATGAGGCTGAGAAATGGAAATGGGAAGAGGAACCAGTATATAGTAGAGAAAATCAGCAAAGTTGCATTTATCCTGACTCAAGTGATGAATCAGATAATGCAGAAGTAATCAATAATGATATAGATGAACCAGAAGAAGTGGAAGCAACTGTGAGACCTCAAAGAATCAGACTAGCTCCAAGTAGGCTTAATTATTGTGAATTGATTTCTGATAATGCAGTAAATGATGAAGGTGATATCATTCATTTTGCATTATTAGCAGATGATGAACCTCTCAATTATAAAGAGGCATTGAAGATAGAGGTATGGAAGAAAGCTATGATGGAAGAACTCCAATCAATTGAGAAAAATCCCACCTGGGAGCTAGTAAATTTGCCAGATCAGAATGAAGAAAATTGATGTGAAGTGGGTCTTCAAACTGAAACTAAATCCTGATGGAAAAATTTCAAAGCACAAGGCCAGGTTGGTGGCCAAAGGTTTCTTACAAAAACATGGTATTGATTACAATGAAGTGTTTGCTCCAGTTGCAAGGCTTGAAACTGTAAGACTAGTAGTAGCTCTAGCTTGCAAGAGAAGGTGGTCACTCTACCACTTAGATGTAAAATCAACCTTTTTAAATGCTCCACTTGAAGAGGTTGTGTTTGTGTCACAGCCTCCTGGTTTTGAAATACAAGGCAAGGAAAATATGGTATATAGACTTCATAAGGCTTTGTATGGCTTGAAGCAGGCCCCTAGAGCCTGGAACAAGAGGATTGCTCAGTTTTTGCTTCAGATAGGCTTCAAAAAGTGCTCAACAGAGTTTGGAGTATATGTGCAGAATTCAAGTGAAGAAGAAATCATGATAATCTGCCTATATGTGGATGATTTGCTCATCACTAGAAGCAAAACATCAGAAATTGAAAAGGTAAAAAACAGGTTGAAGTCTGAATTTGAAATGACTGGTCTAGGTGAGCTTTCCTTCTTCTTAGGCATGGAATTTATGAAGATAAAGACAGGAATGGTTATGCACCAGCAAAAGTATATTGGTGAGCTGCTTGAGAAATTTGAAATGAATAGCTGCAATTCAATTTCAAATCCATCGGAAACAAACTCAAAAATTGATGAGTGCAGTGAGGAAGAAAGAATTGATCCAACACGGTTCAGACAAATGGTTGGCTCACTGAGGTATCTATGCAACAACCGGCCTGACATCTGCTACTCAGTCAGTGTGATTAGCAGATTCATGCATGATCCAAGGAAGACTCACTTAGTAGCTGCTTAAAGGATACTTAGGTACATAAAAGGCACAAAGGAGTTTGGTCTGCTGTTCCCAAATGGAAGCAAAGGTGAAAGAAGTGAACTCATTGGATACTCAGATAGTGATTGGTGTGGAGACATCAGAGATAGAAGGAGTACATCTGGCTATGTCTTTAAGTTCAATGAAGCAGCCATATCATTGTGTACGAAGAAGCAACCAGTGACTGCACTATCATCATGTGAGACATAATATATTGCAGGA
Source organism: Cicer pinnatifidum (assembly GCA_037974775.1). NCBI lineage: Eukaryota > Viridiplantae > Streptophyta > Magnoliopsida > Fabales > Fabaceae > Cicer > Cicer pinnatifidum. Next base: position 7,916,822 of record JBBPBR010000008.1, read on the forward strand.
ACACTTGCAACCTGTCAAGCAGTATGGCTGGATGCAGTAACGAAGGAACTGGGGTGTGAAGTGATGAAGCCTCTAATACTCAGAATTGATAACAAGTCAGCCATTATGCTTGCAAAGAACCTGATCTCACATGGCAGAAGCAAACATATTGATACAAGATTCCATTTCGTTAGGGAGCAGGTGAACAATGGAATGATTGAAGCACAATATTGCCCAACTGAAGTGCAATTAGCAGATGGTTTTACAAAGGCTTTAAAACTTGACTGATTTGAGTTTTTGAGAAAGAAGCTTGGAATTATAAGTGTTCAACAACTATGAATTAAGGGGAAGTGTTAAAAGTTAATTCATAAACTGTTATGCTACAAATTAATTGAGAGTTAGTTAGAAGTTAGTTATTCTTTTAGATAACTTGTTTTTCAAATGATTTTGTAACTCATATATAAAACAACAGCTTTGTAATATGAATATATAGACCAGAATTTTATCTCAATCCTTCTTCCTCTACTGTTTTTGCTGCACAGCTACTGTGTTCATCACAATCCCTTATTCCAACATAGACCAATTTATTGCAGGAATACTTTCTAAAGGGCAGAATAAATCAATAAACTAGCAACAATTTTCTCGTTCATTGTGTTCATCACATTCACTTGTTCTAACAATAGTGTTGACTTTGTGTCATTCTCAATTCAATGCTAACAGAGTTACAATTTATATTAGTGTCACAGTGTCGCCGCCAACTTGATTGTTGATTTATGAGTTAGAGTTGATATTGGTACCAGTGCCATCAATTAATTTGGTTATTGCTCTAGGAGTTGAAATGTTAACCATTGCAACCAAACAAATTTTCCACAAATTTTTGTTGTAAAATGATATCGTATATGTAAATTGGATATGGACATCAACTTTATTACTTTGTTTTATATAGTTCAATATGAACAAATCCGCATGAATGCATAAGTCATGAGAAAATTACTATGAACAAATCCGCACGAATACATAAGTCATGAGAAAATTAAGTATTGTAAATAAAAATTCTTTCAAACAGGCAAATCGAATGGATATGTCGTTAAATCAGAGCAAATAGTTGGAATAACTGATGAGTCATGTACTTTGAGGGTAAAATACATTTTCAATGACCAAAAGAGTTATTTCTTAAAATTTGCATGAGCATGAAATTTTATAATTTTTATCCAAAACAAGTTAAACTTAATAACACAAAACTATATTTTGAATATGTCAATTTGATAGATGCTCTTCAGTGGTCTATCTATTAATTTGTCTACGTATATATTAATATATCTATTAAAATTGATTAAATTAAAAACTTTTGTATATAAATAACATGTTAGTCAATTATTGATAATTTAATTTTAATAATACAAAAACATGTTAACTTATAGTGTCAATCATTAAAAGATGACCAACATACTAGCTATAGTGAAGCAACTATTTTTTAAGAAATGACCAGCATACTAGCTAAAGATATGCACGACTATATTTTATGTACTTTAATATTTTCAACATATTCCTTTCTTGGTGTGTAAATTTTAAATGGAATGCATTAAATTACGTGCATATCCCATGAAAATTTGGTACGAACTTTCAACTAATTATATAAAAGAATTGTGTTAAAAAAGTTCTATTAGATAATATTTTACCATAATATTTTTTAAAATTTTATACATATCGTTAATTTTATTAGAGGAAGAAAAGAGAAATTAAATTTATAGTTTCATTGTGACCTGTTTTGATCTGTTTAAAAAAATGTTAGGTTCAAATTTAAATAAAAAAAAACTCATTTATTTAAATAGACTAGTTTAAACTCTTTCAAAAATCTAAGCACAATTATTCATATGGTTCTTTAACTTAATTTCATATAACACTTTAATTAT
>JBBPBR010000008.1:7930464-7955915 GCA_037974775.1 Cicer pinnatifidum
TAACATATGTTCATTAAATAGAACTCACAACTTTAATTTATACATTAATATTTTATTTATATTTTATTTTATTACAATTTAAAATACTAATTTAAATATTTTAATTAATATTATTATACATTATTTTAATTTAAATTTAAAATAAAATTGAACTTAAATTTTTATAATAATAATAATAATAATTAAAAAAAATGACGGTAATAAATTAATAAAAAAAAAGTAATGATTATAAAATTATTATTGTTACTAAATTAAAAAGAAGCTAACAGTCATAAATTAGTTATAAAAAAAAAATAATTGTCATAAATTTATAATTATTAATAAATTAATTAAAAAAAAGTAACAATTATAAATTTATTATTATTAAATTATGAAAATATATGCAAACTTTGCATAACTTTGCTATAGATTGGTGATTCATGAGTTTTTAAACAAAGAAGGGAAAAGACAAAGGAAGGGATCAAAGGGAAAAGAGAGTGATTAATACATTGTTGTTGGTTACAAGCATTTTCAATTTGGATCTTGCATAAAAAAATAAATGGATACTAATAAATTAGTGAAGCAAAAATAGCTTAAAAGCACATAGTTATTATGAATAAATAACTTGAAGTGTTTATTTAGATGTTCAAATAAAAAGTTGATTCTATTAATTTGCCAAAAATAAAAGTTGGTTCTATTAACTGTATATATGGGCCTTACGAAACAACATTTAAGGCCCGTAGATATGTGCCAATTGAAATCTAGTAGTCTTCTTCTTTTCTTTTTTCCGGTGAAATCTTGTATATAATATAGGTACAAAATCTAATATATCCTATTAATAACCCAATTTTTTTTAATGTTTTTACTGTATAAAACTAATTGAATTTTTTAAATGATATTATAATATTTTATGATGAATATTAACCTTTTGTTTCTATTACTTGGTATATTTAAAAATTTTAACTAATTATCTCATTTTTGTAAAAAAAAAAAACTAATCATGAGGAATAGTGTACTTTTTACATTATATTACTGATATATTACTCAGAGCTTGTTGTGTATTGGGAAACAAATAAATCTTTTTTTTTTTAATTGTTATTCTTGATACTCTCTAGAAATTATTTTGAAATAGTAATCGTTAATTACTATGCGTTGATTTGTATTAAAGAGTGGTTAGACACATGACCTCTTAATCACTCAAACTCTCTCAAATCACTTTATGGCTCCAATAAAGAGTAGTAATTAATTTTTCAATAAGTATTAAGGCATACAAATCACTCCCCATGGTAGTAGTTTTACACCGTCAATGATAAGATTTACATTCAAAGCATATTGAAGTAAAACGGCCTCATTTCTTGATTTCTATATTGTCATAATTGTCCCCGATCAAACTAAATTGATTCTTTGCCACATCATTCAACCAAATAAAAAATAGATCATCAAATTAATTGCGTCATCAGAAAATACACTAAAGAGACCTAACCAATTCAAAATTTCAAACCACACTAACTCAAATCGATGACTATAAAAAAAAAAAAAAAACTAATGAGAATTGTTTCAATTTCACCATAACTTACCACACACAACCATGATTCGTATAACATAATTCCTCGACGAAATAAAGTATCTTTTTTTTTTTGTAGACGATTCTGAAACATCCTCCATGCAAATAAGGAAACCTTTGAAGGGAGTATGAATGTCAAGCTAACACAAGAAATGGAGGCGTGGAGACACCATAGACAAATCCTCCCACAACACAAGATAAGCTACCTTTACCGAATACAATCATTCTTGTATATTATTTCACAACCACATATCAGTTATACTAACCTTCAAATGGATGTCAGCCAAAAAAACCTTATAATCTTCCACTAAGCCATTATCTCACGCAAGTAGCTATGAAGTCCAAAAACTTAAAAATTAGGAGCGTATCTATATCGAATACATATTCGATATCGATACTCCACAAATACTCGCGAGTACGTAACTTAGAAGTATTGAATTTATTATCTTTTCAAAAATAATTTATCTAAAACTTCTAAAATATATTACAGATATTCGTGGATACTTATCCTATGAAAAACAAAGGAAAAAAAATCAAATATGTTTTATTTGATTTGACACTTTATACCTAAATCTACAATCTATAATAAACCATCTCACAAATTTTTTACGAAGAGAAAATTACAAACTATCACACAATTTTATATGAAAAAATTGTAAATCCTCTTAAAGTTACACAATCAAAACAAAATGTAAAAATAATTTAATATACACGTAAAATTTCCCCGATTATTAATTAACATGTGGAAGAAATTAAATATTAATTTAGGATTTAGGGTTTAGTTTTCTCACTTGAGTTGCTTATTATATATATAGGAAGGATCAAATTACACCAATGTAATGTTAGATTAATTTTATACCACTCAATAGAGTTTTGCTTGATACATGTTTTGTAAATTTGATCATTATTGAAAGATCACATTATATGGATCATCTCTATAAATTATTACATAAATATAACATCATTTGATACATTATTGAGGTGTATCATGATTGTCATATAATAAAAGTACTTAAGTTAATTTTTATGTACCTCGATATATATATGACATACAACTAAGATGGTGTATCATAATGAAAGATGAAAGGATTAAAATCTAGACCATATAATTATACATAGATGATCATGATTAAATGTAATTTAAATGATACAATTGATATTTTAGTGGATTTTTATTAAATAAGTTATGAGTAATCAATACCATGTTTTTGTGTATACTCCTTTGTCACTAGCCTTGCTTCGTATTTATCTACTTGACCAAGTTCATTTAGCTTTATTTTATAGAACCATTTGACCCCTATCTTTTTTTATCCTCTTGTCAAGTCAATCAATTCTCATGTTACATTCCTTTCAATGGAAGTTATGTCAGCATAGTCAACTCATGCCATGTTGGTTTCTTCATCCTATTCATCTAAAAGACCAAGACCACTTTTATAATCATCAAACCTTCTTGGAGGTCTTCTGATTCTACATTCATTGTCATTTGTCTCTTATGTAATTTCAATAACTTCTGCAATACTTGAATCATCTTCTTCTGTATTCAAGACTTGACTAGTCTCTCCCATTGATCATACATTGTTCAATTCCATTGTTCACTTTCTTCATATATTACATATCTACTGATTAAAATCTTTTTCCAACTTGATCATATATTTTGTACCCTTTTGATTCATCACTTGCTCCAAGCTAAACACACTTGGAACTCTTATTATAAAGTTTTGTTCTTTTAGCTTATGGTACGTGAACATGGCCAAGCAACCTAACACATTAAAATGTAAAATTGAAGGTTTTCTACCTCTTTAAGCCTCTTCCGGTGTCTTACCTTTCACATCTGATGTGGTAGACCTTTTCAGCACATAGATTGTCCATTTTACAGCTTCTGGCCAAAACTTCTTTGGAATTTCCTTTCCACACAACAATGGTCTCACCATATTTATGATTGTTCCATTCTTGCTTTATGTTATCCCATTTTGTTGAGGGATATATGCAGTAGTGAGTTGCCTTCTTATACTATTGTATTGACAAAACTAATTTAGTTCATTTGAATTAAATTATCTCCCTCTATCAGTTCTAAGACACTTATCCTTTAAATCAACCTACTTTTCAACCATACTTGTAAAGTTTTTGAAGTAATGTAAAGCTTTTGATTTTTCAAATAGAAAATAGGTCCATACCTTTCTAATGAAGACATCTATAAGACACAAGAAATACCTCTGGTTGTCTTTTGAAGGTGTGATAGGGCCACATAGATCAACATGAAATAGGGCCAATTTCTCCTTAGCTTTCAACTAGCTTTGCTTTGGTATTGAGTCACTATGTTGCCATCCCTTCATGCACTTTGATTGAATCAAACAAATGTGAAAGACCGCTCACCATTTCTTTGTTCTCTAGGAATTTCAATCCTTTTAGATTTAAATGTCCATATCTGCAGTGACGAATCTATGAGTAACTTTATTAGGGGATCAAATATAAAGAGAAAAATTAAATATACTTTTAAAGTTAATGTATTAAACTTAATTATTAAACAAAGAAATTTACAATAATTTTGTTGTAAAAATGTAAATTAAAACAACATAAAGGAAATAAAAACTTATATTTCTAAGAAAGTTGAGTTCAACGACAATTCAAATAATCAAATTAACCTATAATTGATGTTGTACTAAATAGACTAACAATGTTTTCATTTAATATAAACAATTAAGTTATTTGCAAGACACTCATTGTCCATTTTATTTATGAGCATTGTTTGACAATTTTTATTGTTGACAAAGTTATCTATGTAGTTACAGTAGAGATTAGAAGTGTCAAAATAAGACAAATAAATTCAGCAATCAAGTAATCATATTTTATTGTGTTGATTCTACTAGATTTTTACAAATAAGTGTGAGATATTTCTAAAATATTGGTGAATATATATATGTATAAACATTTTTAATGAATATGATAGAGTTGTTTTTCATTGGATGTGTACCTTATGTTTAATGGTAAGGTCCCAAGTTTGATTCCTATGTGCGCTTTCTTTTTGAATAAATTGTTTTTGAATAAAACGAAAATTGGTTTCGAACCTGGTTCCTGCACGAAAAAAAGGTATTGATCAACCATATTCAATCAACATATGAACGACATATTCAAGTGAAATTGTTTTTATATGAATTGTATCATTTTGGACATAATGGAACACAAAAATTAGACCATTGCTATCCATTTTGTCTTATCCATTTTATATTCTAAGTCATCATATTCTTCTCTAATGCATATGTGAAGTTTAAGAAACATTCTTTTGTAATATACTATTGAAAGATACTATTAGTGTATTAGTGCAAATCATATCAATGTTTTCCAAAGTACCATGAAGGGATTCATTGCTCATCCCATTTTCATCTAATTGGTGGGGACGAATCGAACCTAAAGGTTAATGTAACAACATACTTTAGAATTTTCTACATACAATCTTCATCAGCAACTTCATTATTAATGTATTGCAGCAATTGTCACCAATAGTTCCAACAACAAGTTTACTTAGGATAGCTAAATATATATAATTAGAATCACTAAATATAAAACTATAGAAACTTATTAAAAAAAAATTGGGTAGCCAAGGCTACACCAAAAACACACATAACTTCGCCCTTGCATATCTGCAATTCCACAAATAAGGCACAACATTCACAACATCGAAGGTACAAAACTAACATCATCTTTGTCATTTTCTTGAAATTTATCATGAGTCATGATCAACATTGTTTCATATTCAGAATAATAGGTCTCCTTATCCCAATATGGATTCATTCTTTAATTGTCCAAGTTTATGATACTTGAAACATTCAATTTTATCGCAATTCACTTTTCCTCTACCTCTCCCTATTCCCCTTATACCACCCATGCTTCTACTAGCAAACTCAACCTTTTCTTAGGAAACAATCTTCAAGGTATGCTCCTCACCACAATACCTATTGATATTTTGTTCATGAACAATTAAAGAACTTTGAAGTTCATCAACGGAAAGGGTATCTATATCTTTAGAAATTTTTCATGGAGCAGACAATGTAGTTGAATTTCTCATATAAAGATCTAAGAATCTTTTCAACAATAGTTACATCTTTTCACCATGAACAGGCATCTTGTTTGCAACAACCATAACACGAGAAAATTAATTAGTAACTAACTCAACAAACTTCATCTCCAAAGTTTGAAAAACTTTCCTTAACACCTGCAAGAACAAATGTTTGACTCATGCATTTCTTAAATACTTGTGTTTCATAGAATCCCAAATTTGTTTGGAGGTGCCTTTCTGCATAATAGTCTCCAAAATTGGTCGTTCAATGGCTTGAAACATATAATTCTTGGCCTTTAAGTCATTAAGCTTTGGTTCATCAATTATCTTCCATTGCGAAACAATAAGAGCTTCACCTTTAGCAGGCTTAGTGATCCATGTCTCTATCCATATGCATATAATCATAATTCGATCGAGTTTGTGTATGGATGCTTGCACGACAAATCCATCACTTCTATCTGAATTCGCCATAACTTGCAGATAAAGAAATTTTAAATCTTGATTCTTGATGCACAGATCATGCCTCTTGATGAGGTTCTGATGCCAATTGTTAAGATAAAATTATGATGAAAGTGTTACTTCTTATTGATCGAATGAATTACAATGATTTATATAGTCTTTACAATTGATCAAAAAAACTAGATGAGAAAATAACCAACTAACTAGTTGTCATCCTCCGTTAACTAGCTCATAGTAAACTAACTCACTCATGGCCCATAAGTTAATTGACTCGGCTAAAGGAGTTGACATACAAGTTGACTGACTCAAGACTTATGGAGCTGACACTAGCTTATGCTTAGATGACACTTGTAGTACCCTAATTTTGTCCAATTTATTAAAAATAAATCAAAAAGGAAAATATATATTAAAAAAGTAAATAAAAATAATTACAATAAGTAGCCTCATCAATTTACAATGCCAAATCAAGTTACAATTTTAAATTACAATTATAATTTATAGTCAAATCAAATTACAACCATAAATCTTAAATCAAATCAAATTACAAATTAAAAATAAAGCCAAATTAAATTACAACAAAATTTAAAGCAAACCAAATTAAGCCAGCTTGCTTTAGCTCTGTTTTGTTGTTGCCTTTATTGTTGCGTTTGTGTTTCTGATGCAATATCATGGTTGAGGCACTAGTCTTTGCTTTGTAACTAATTAGATAAACATAAAAACATAATTTATGCAGAACATAGAGACAAACTTTTGAGTTTAAAAAAGAAACTAAAGGACAAATTAAAGCTCAACAAATGAACATATCAAAACAAATAAGCTAAAACCATGAATACATCAGATGTGTAGAAAAAACACAAATTATGAGCAAAGAAATTAAACATCAAACAGGAAATTGATGGAGAAGGACAAAGTCAAGCAAGAAAACAACTAAACACATAAAAAAACTCTATAAATACACCTTATCAATTTTCAAAAAGAGGAGGGATCTAAGATTAACTCTACTAAAAAAAAACACACATACAAAGAAGAAGAAGGGGAAGAAATCGGAGAGAGTTTCAGTAACAAGCAACAAACACGAAACGTCAAGGTATTTTTTCTTCTTGTACAATATATATGTTGCTATTTATCATCATCAAACAATCACTCTTTTATTTATAAAAAACTGTAGTCTTTTTATTTAATGAACGAAACATAAAACGATTAAAAATCTGAACCTGTGATGATGTCTTCCTCGTTGTTGTCGTTGTCGTCGTTGCTGAGGTTGTCGTTGCCGTTGTTGTGTTCTTTCCCACTTTTTAACCCGGCTGCAGCTGATGATGCATGTTGCTCTGCCATCAGCCAACCCTGCTGATGCATTTTGCTTTGCCCTCAACCAACCCAGCCGCACCTGAGGTTTGTTCTGCCATCAGCCCCAACCCAGCCTCAATTAGTAATTAGGGATTTTTTAGTTTTTATATTTGGACCATTTTATCTTGTTAAGTTAAGTTGGGTTTGGTTTCTAAACAAAAACGTGTTCAGCCCATTTAAAAATTTATATTTATTTTATTTTTTAAAGAAAAAAGGTTTAATTTGTTTCATAAGTTAAATGTCAAATTTCATAAATTAAAAACAAACAAATATTTCATTAAAAATTAACTAGATGTTACATCTTTTTAATCTTTGAATTATTAGAACACAAGTTGTGACAACTTGGTGGTTCTAAATCTCATTTTCACAAATAAATTAATAAATTAAAACTCGTAAATAAATTAATAAACAAAAATTATTAGAGGTTAACTTAAAATAATATCTTTTATTCCATGAGTAGCGTAACACAATTTATACAACTTGATAATTGTAAAAATTTATTTTTATAAATAAATAAATATAAATTTAACTTTTTAAATTTGATTTATTTAGATGTGACTTTTTTTTACTACTTGGTTATTTTGAAACTCAATAATAATAAAATATATTTTTTAAGAGGATTAAATTAGATGTGACATCTCCTTTACTCCTTGAGTCTTGAGACACAAGTTGTACAACTTAATCGTCCTAAAACTCATATTTTAATATATTTATTCAAATCAAACTTTTTTTTTCTTTTTTGTCAAAACATTTTATCACAAAACAAAAGTTTCTTTAAAACGCACTCAACATATCCGTTTTTTTTTTTTTAAAATTAAGAACTACGTAGCTTTGATTTCTCCATCGCATCGGGATATACGTAGGAGCAAGATCACATTCTTGTCAAGCGCATTAATAAATTTTATTTTATTTTCGTCTTTTATTTCTTAAGCACACATTTATTCCAAAATCATATAAAAAAAAGTAATAATTATTATTGATATTTAATAATAAGGAGAAATAAATATAATTAAGTTAATATTAATTTTGTATAATTAATTATAGGTAACCTTAATTTAACTGATGACGTAGGGTGCTAATACCTTCTCTACGCATACTCGACTCCCGAACTCAAAATTTGATTTGAAAGGCCATCATTTTTTTTTCTATTTTTAAGAGTTTCTCAATATTTTCCCTATTTTAAAATAAATTTTGGTGGCGACTCCATTAAATTCGAAAAACAATAGAAATTTTAAGTTGCGGGAACACTAAGCGTATAACAAGCTTAACAAAATAAAGGTAAAGAAAAAATGAGTGAAATATGTGATTGTAGATTAAAAAAATGGTCTTAAACTATCCTATCTATAATAGAGAAAGAATAAAAACAATTTAGAGAATGATGTTAGGTTTTGAGAGAAGAGAGACTCCTAGTGATATACCCTTAAAATTTATTAATCGCATAAATTTATTTTTAAAACTTGAAAGTTTTCCTTTTTTAAAGTTATAACTTCAAAGTTATGGACTTTTGTTTTTTCTTTTAAAAAAAACTTTTTCAACTTGTAAAAAATATAAAATATAATTTAATTTTAGAGAAAAACTAATAATATTTTAACTGCTTGAAGAATAAATTCAAAATCTAAATTAAAACCAACTTGTGAACAACCCTCCACCTTGACCACCACTTTTATAACAAGACAAAGAACAATTGAAGCACTTCACTATACAAATTTAGAGGTAAAAATAAAGACAAGTCCAATTTCAATCAGTTCAGAAGCATCAGTTGTTGTTGTCAGCGCTATCCATCACAATTTAACATCGATCAATACCTACCACCGCGTCTGAGAGCACCAGGACGTGGGCTAGCACGTGGGCTTATGGCCCACGAAAAAGACATCACACACTGCTCATTTCATATCCACAAACCACAACACAAAAAGCCCATCCTTTTCTATGGCCCATCCTTATCTGCGGTTGATAGCGACTTTTGCCTCTTAGGGCCCGCACCTTTCGCTTCCAACTTTAACCTTCCACTATATGATTCCACCACGTAACCCGTTACGAAAACTTGATCTCCAACATCGTGGGTCCCGCAACACTTGTTTAGTTTCTTATGCCCAGATTTGAGATTCTATCGCACGTGGGACGCCACGAAAATAGGAAGGTTGACACGTGGTGCGCGGGTATTGCCGTCGGCAAAAAAATATCTCTCGGAAAAGACGGTGTTATTTCTCTCCACTTCGAATTTGAATCAATAGTTTAAAAGTTTTTTTTTTAATTACAATTTTGATTGATTAATTTTTATCATACTCGTATTCGGTTTCATTATTATGAAGTTTTATAATTTTAGTCTTTTATTATAATTTTAAATAATAATATATTATAATAATATAACATATGATACAACAAATATAAAATGATTAATATTTATAAAATTACATTAAAATTTTATAAAAATTTTATTTTCAATTTTATAATTTATAATTAATTAATAATATATAAATAATTAATAAATATAAAATTTTATATATTTAAATTGATTATTATATTATTTAAAATACATTAAATTATAGTTTTTTAATTTAAAATATAAATAATTAACCAAAATCGCTGACTTTTGAAATAGAGGTATCAATTTATAAATTGACAAAAATAGAATATAAAATTTATAGTTAAGTCAATATTTTTAAATACAAATGCTAGTATAAAATGTTAATTTAAAAATAAAAATAATAATTATTAAATTTTTTTTTTTTTAAAAAAAGTTATTTTAAATTTAAATAAAAAATTAACTCAACTCTATGTTACCTAAAAATATATTTTGATTTTAAAATTAATTTAAAAAATAAAAAACATATTTGGTGGAATTTGGGCAGGAAGATGAGAGGGAAAATTGACAAGTACAAGAGAGGAATTGAAGTACATGTTACTCTTTTCAGTTCTTAACCAATTGGACTTCAAAATGGAAATGGCTGTAGACATTAGTCGCTGTCTTTGATCTATTCTATCCTTCTTTGCATAGACATTTTCTTCTCATTTTAAGAGTTCATAATTTTTGGATAAATTTTTAGCACTTCTAAACATAAAAGTTTGACATTTTACAGCAAGAGCATGATAAAAAGTTTGAATGACATAAGTGACATTCATTATGTTATCATCTACCCATTCACAACCATGTAAGGATCATTCATAATGTTATCATCTACACATTCACAACCAAAAGTGCAAATATTTTACCCAAATCATACATCCAACAGGAAGAAGGAAAATATCCATCGTCAATTGCAAACTTATTGTCAAAAAAAGCATCAATAGAAGGATCATTCATAATATTCTCAAAATTATTCGTGGGGATTTGTTTTCCTTTATCCATCCTTACCCTAGAAAAACAAGACAAATGTGAAGAAGAAAGAATCGAAATTTTATTAGAACAACTATAACAAGTAAAAGATATGAAAAGGAAAACAAGAAAGGAGAACTAGAATCACAAAAGACAAACATAAGATAAAAAAGAAAAATAAATGATTTGACGTTTTCCTTAATAGCAAATAAAGATAAATTTTGAATACTTCAAATCTAACTATTGGTAGCAAGGGACCAAATGACGTTAACTATTAAACAATAGTAAAATCAAATGTTGCGTCCATGACATCACATCTAGAATAATGAAATGACTTCACCCTAAACACAATGGATTTGTGACATTTTCACACCCACGTGCTCACTCCACATTTCAAACATCCCACTCTCTCAAAGACTTAGGTCTTATGTGATAAGGATAAAGTACATCTCGAAATAAATCACCATTTGAATTCGTTTTCAAAATTCTCATACTTTTAACTTTATACCATTAACTATACATAAACCAACAGTCTAGGGACATTGTGTATCAATATGAGTCAAACGAGCCAAAAATGGAGATAAAATGACGGTGTAACACATCAAATATCGTATAATTATCTTATGTTTATTTTGTGTTAATATGTGTTTATGATGTGTAGAATTAATGGTAAGTGTAGGGTATTTTAGTAGTATTAGAAGTTACATTAAAGGAGATAAAGTAAAATTTAGTCAAACCATCTTCAGTAATTCTGGTCATGCGACCCATATGCGTCGACGTGTGACGTAGTCTTTAATGTTCAGTTTCATTGTGTCATGTTGCAGTGCAAATTGCAATCCTCGTCATGACATGCATGTAAATTTTTGTTTTAATGCATTGTATCATTGTGTGACACATGATCTTTGTTGTGCGAGACTGTTTCAACTACGCAATATCTTGAAGTTAATATTTGTAGTGTGAGGGAACATCTTTAAAATGTATTTTTAATCAATCGATTCTTTGTTATGGCACCATCAACTGCTCGACAACTTTCATTTTATTTGTGCTTTCAATAATAACAATTTATTTCTCGTTTCAACTGTTTATATTCAAATCCAACCGATTAATATCATTATAAATATTTGATATTTGTTTGGTGAAGCTTTGAATGGGACCATTCAGATCTAAAGAGTCGAAGTAGGAGTTGACCTTACCTTGTTAGGATTTTCAGCGGAATTTTCCAGGTAAAGGTGAATTTAATGCTATCAGATCATAGGTATGAAAGAGATATGATAAATAAGAATGTCTTATTTTCAGTTGTTCGGGGTTGGCCAAGACTAAAGCCTATTAAAGGTAAATAAATGAATTAAGCGTATCACTTGAATCGTTGCTAATAAAGTAAGCTTAAAAACATTGATATATTGTTTGTGTATTTAAGTTGAATAATGATATGCTTGTTATGTGTTGTTCCTCATTGGAGGTGAACAATTATGAATGTGTTATTATGAAATGTGAATAAATGTTATTATATGACGTGTTGTAATTGTACTATGTGATAAATCATTGTACTCTTATTATTGATGGGATACAATTGTTATATTGTGAATGAATTTTATTGTGATTTGACATGTTAAGTGAACCTAATGCATTACTTGTACCGTGAAAATGGGTTATACCTTATTCATATCTATGATGGTTGATAAATCAAATTTTTGAGGATTTTAAGACGATATGTAGCCTTTATTTTATCTTATTTTATAGTTTTGATTTCAACTTATTCTTATTTATTTATCTATCGCATTTGCAAAATTGATCATGAGATGATAAAATAATTCAAATAGGTCAAATCTACTAAGTTTTTAGTGCAGAAATATCAAGTTTAATACTCCAATTTATGAGTGCAAGAATGATGTTTGTTGCACACTTCAAGGAGATTGAATTTTATGATTAATTTTTTTTGCCAAAGAAGGGGGAAGGTTGATAAAATTAGGATGTTCTTGTTATCATAAAAAAAGTAGCCGCATATATCATAAAACAGGAGAAAAATAATTGTAGAGGAAAAAAAAAAAGACAAACCACCTTGGAAACTGAGAGTGCTTGGAGTAAATTATCTCATATTTTGGAGTAAAAATTCATACTCTTTTAGGATTTTATTTGTTTTTCTTTAATTGAACACTTCTATTATTTACTTTGTTTTCTGTAAGTTAATGAGTAATTAAACTCTCTTCTACGATCTTTTGTGAACCTTGGGATTAAGATAACTTTTTATTATGATCAGTCAAACAATTAATTTAGAGAAAATAATATTACATTGAATGAATCTTTATTAATAGATTTAAAGAGAGATTGGTAATTAGGAAAATAAATAAGAATTCATATAAAATTAGGATTAGAGGTATTGATATTACAAGTGAAACCATGACTCTAGGTTTCGTTTCCATTAACTCAAAGTTGTGTTGTTAAATACACTCGTTTTAATTCTTATATTATTGTTACGTTTTCGTTATCGCAAACCAACAATAATTTTCATTAGTCTAATAATATGAAATATTGGTTAGTTTGATAATTGTTAAATTAATCTATTTGGATACAATAGTCTTATATACTACTACTTGACAAACCTATACACTTGCGGAAATTTGTGCAACAATGGTCCCCTTTTATAAGGAGTCGCCTAGGATGACAAAGAAAAGATAGAAATTGTAAGGGTCTTAAACTCAATGTGCATGAATGATTTTAGCGATATGATCTTTGATCCAATGCTAGGGAAGTAGGATTGGATGAACCTTATAATGGGGTCACGTTTGAGCCTGCAAGTGAGACTCGACCTTTGGTGTATTTTATGAGGGAACTTCTAATTGCCATGGAGGAGCATTCTATAGTCGGGAGCTATCATGCAACCCTAGTTGAATTTCAACGACCACTTATATAAGTCTCAAGATAAGTTGAGTGAGTTTACGAGGACATGGCTGTATATGTAAAGGTTTGTCCACTGGTTTGGTGGTATAATTTCACGTATTCTCACCAAACACTTCAATAGGAGTTTGGTACCACATGTCTTTGAAGTGTCAATAAGTTTACATAACGTTGTGTTGTATTGCATAATCACTTGCTGCCAAGTGTTATTGTTACTTGTGACTATTTATGATTACTTAAATTATGTGCTACTAAGTGTCATTATGTAATATTATATATGCTTTGCGTAAGTAAATCATATTTGTATATTTTAAAATGTATGAGAATGTGTATTATTTTGATTACTTTATACCTCAACAGAATAATATCTATGTACTCATCATTTGTTGTCTATGGGTGTGATGTTTGCAAAAAGGCAGACACTTCTTAGATTGTTTAGAGTTTTGGAATTATTGTCTAAGTATTATGAAGTCTTGTATTTGGGAAGTATATTATTGCTTTGATAGTGGACATCGGGTTGGAAAAATATGAAATATTTGCAACTATCAAAAGTTAGGCATTTTGCCAATTTTTATATCTATGAAGATTTTTCTTGAAGTTATGTGTTAATGTGACATCTTCACCTTGTGAGAATTGATTGTAAATTACTATCATTTTTTATATGTTGTGAACTCAATTAAACTTTAAATAACTATTATTTTATTTATCTTAGGGTTAGGATATCATAGTTTATCTTTGCCCAATCTTGTCTGACGAACGCATTAGCTTTGTCAGGTGAGTTGGTCACTATTCTTTAGAATGATGTACCACTTCCAAATCTCATATGGTGGTGAATTCATTTTTTAGGCAAAAATTTGAATTTCAAAATTAATAAGAGATTCACACACCATCGTCTGGTGATGCAGGCATCTCGCGAGGCAACACCATTACGAACTATGTTGCTAAAGTTATTTTTTTATTAGAATATCGATATGACTTTTGAAGGCTTAGAGAGATCGGTTCTAACATCCAATGAACACGAAATTGGAGATTTCAACCTAGGACACTGGGTTTGGAGCTTTCATTCTTAATCTTTTATGCATAATATTTTAATGTCTTTACTTTTATGTTGAATATAATAAATAGCTAAACTCTCTGTCGTTAGGGATAAATAGAGTTTGATGAAAAACTTAAACATATGATTTAATTTTTGATCTATTGAATAAGTTTGTTGAATTTTTTTCTTATCTTCATGTTTAATATCATTTGTCCATTGATAATCTATAAATTGATTTACTATTCATATGTTAAAATAGAAGTGAACTTTATAGATGTTTGATAGAAGAAATTCATGACTTATATATTTATATATTTGTACTCTAGTGATAGATATAGACACATGAAGAATAAAGATGGATGCTTGTGTACTTTATACTTTATAAATGCATGCATTTTCATTTTTTGCCCATCAAATCCTATTCCTGCATCATCCAAGGTCCCTCATGTAGGAAATGGTTATATCCTTCTCCTAAGAAAATATTTATAAATAAAAGTAATGGTCTAAATGTCTAATATATCAAGGGTACCAAGTGAACTCTCTTCTCCCGGACTTTCTCCTTAATTAATTTGTTTTCAAGAATCTAAAACTCAGACACCTAAACCATTGAACATAAGATAGTTTTTCTTGGATTCTAATGTATTTTCTCTCTTTCTTCACGATTTTGTATTTTAAAAATAGATATTGATTTAAAGCGGTAAATGGAAGGTATATATAAGTTCTTCACAAATACTGCCCTTGCAGCAATAAAATTGGGTGTGAAGGGAGAGATAAAATATGAAAATAATGAAGAAAGAGAAAACATTTTATATGGGGGGTACAAATATATTTTTATTGCAAAGAGATAGAATGAATTAATTTTGGAAGAATTTCTAGATGATAAACAAGAATCCTAATTTCTTATAAAGTAATGATTAAATTTATTAAAAGTATAAAAATTTATTTATACAAAATATATGTCAACATTTTAAAAATATATTCACGATGTCAATGTTTTGAAAAATAGTATATAATTTATCTTAAATTATAGGTTTGAACTCTATTAATGTAATTTGAAAGAAATAAATATACATTTCTATAAATGTATATTAAATTTTAAGATCTTCTCTGTCATTGAACGCATTAAGAAATTTTTTTTACCACAAGATCACAAAGGAAGAGGGTGATTGCGGTGAGAGATGGTAGGGTTAGTTAGAAATAAGGTGTCCTACCTCAAATTTTTTTTTTTGGCTTAATTGCAGTTTTGGTCTCTTTATTTTAACTGAATAACGAAAGTAGTTATCTCATTTTGTTTCTCCCCATTTTTTGTCTCCCAAGAGAATTTTGATCCAAAACTTGATGAAATTTCATTTTTTAAAGTCGTACTACACCATTTATTATCATAGTTTTTAGGTACAATTGTTGCAAATGAGATCTTGAGGCATAGTGTGACTTAAATAAATATAGAGAAAAAAAAAATTTCATCAAATTTTAGATCAAAATTATGTTTGAGGTACCAAAATTGGAGAAAAATAAAATGGAGTGACTACTTTCGCGATTCAGCTAAAATAAAGAGATCAAAACTACAATTAAATATTTTTTTTCTTCTAAATTGACCATCATAACCTATGCGGACCATTCATTACTTAAATATTAAAAAAAAATTAATAAATAATCAAATCATGGTTATGAAAAGTCAATTACTACATCCAATTTTTTCTTGTGTACCTTATACAAGCTCTTCTTAATTCTTACCAAAATGAATAATAACGAGCTTTATGACCATACCATCATTTTCTGGCTGTCCTTATACAAATTTACAAACTATGACATTGTACATTTTTTCCCCATCATTACATTTCCTTACCAAGCTTCTGAATTCATTTGATAATAAATTCATATCAATCAATTTTCTTTCTAAGCCACAACTAAGAATGATTGTTAAGTACACCTGGTATGAGACAATGCCCTTACCCGTTTATGGTACACAATATAATCACGACAATGATAATTAATGAACCTTGTGCTTCAACTTTGATCCTTAGATCAAAGCTAGAAAGGAAAAAGAAAAAGACCCCAAAGAGCTTCACTTAACATCACTTTCACATAAATTCAAATGGCAAATTCAGCAGTGTTCCTCTTTTGAGGACCACAAAAACTTTTGACCTTAGCTGTATTAGCCTACAAAGCAATATGACATTTGAAAATTCAGACACAAGAGCATGACATTTTTGACTCCTCAGTTAACTTCTCTTGTACTCTTTTTCAAGGAAAAATACCAATAGTCATATATGGTTTTTATGATTTTTTATTTATTTAAATATTTTAATTTTGTATTTACTTTATCCCGAAATGATCATCGTAATAGTCACAAATTAAAAAATATAATAAATGAAAAAGACATAATAATAATTTTTTTAAATTATCTTTATTAATTATTAATATATTTCAATTATCATAAAAATAAAATAAAAAAATAATATATTAAAAGTGATGTACATAGTATTAATTAAAAGTACAATTAAAAAGAGAAATTAAAATTACATTGGAAACTAAAAGTAATATTATTTTTAAAATAATTTTGTTTTATTAATATTTATTTTGAGTTGAATGAATTTTTTTTTATATCATTAACTTCCAAATGAAAACAAATTCTCTGCTATAACGTGGAACACATTTATTGATCTCAACCGTTCAATATTATAAAAATTAATAGTCGAGATTGTCTAAAATTAATTTTTTTAAACATTTAAAATTCATTTTCAAAATTAAGTTGTTTGATCTCAAATCAATAATTAAAATTAATTATATTGCATAAAACTGTGGTATTATTAATACAATAAATCCGAGTCTGTTCTAAAGCCAGAGTGTATATCCTCTCAATTTTTTATTTTTTATTTCACATTTCTTTATATTTTGTTAATCTACAGCTTTTGAAACTGTTTTCTTTTTCTTCTAAACTCCTCTTTTTCTCTTTTTTTAATGAAAGATGAAAATTTCAATAAATTATCATGTCACATGAAAGAATATATATCCGCTCCAAAAATAGATATGTTAATTATATTTATTTGATTCCAATTTAATACTCTTTTTTTCATATCATTAGGTTCTAAACATAGAAGTATTAATTAATTAATGACAGTTACTTGAGTGTGTATTCCTTCTAGCTTAAACTTTATTTTCACGTGAATAACGTCAAGAAAGACAAGGGGCCATCCTTGAAAGGTGCCTCCATTTATAACTTGTCAATGTGTGATGCAACATATTGAGTAAAATATTAACATAGATAATATTTTAAAGGGAGAGACACTTTACAATTTACTTAGACTTTTCCATTAGCCAATCAGAAATCTACAACAAACAACATTCTATAACGGACAATATTTTCATCATCAAGAAACCAAAAGCATGGTATACTTTTGTCTAAATAATAAATAAATAAACAAAAAATTATCGTGCGTATGTGTAAATACTAATTCCAATTAAATAAATAAAAAATGTGCGTATATGCAAATACTAATTCCTCAATAGAATTTTAAACTTAATTTTTTTCAATGATTTATTTTTAATTAAAATTTAGTTGAATCAAATTATTTGATATTTTTAATTAAGATGAGAGAGACTCAATCATCATATCATATATGAAAGTTTTGGGCTAAATTTATATTTAATTTACATGTTAATTGCACGAATGAAAATTTTAATATTTTAAGCCTTAATTTAGACAAAGCTCATGTCAACATCCACAATGAGCTAACAAGGGCTAAAAAGTCCTCACAAATCCAATTTATTCTAGTGAACCACACCAAGAAACCTTGACTATTGTAGTAGGGTTAAATATTCACAATCTTTGGTTTCAACATTATATTTGTTCACAAGAGCACAGTAACTTAGAGAAGTTCAATTTAATTCGTGTGGATCCTTATGGTATTATTAAATTCAAATTTCTTATGAGACAAGTATGAAGCAACTATCACGGCCTTCAATGGGATGTCACTTCTATTTCATCCATTAAAGCAACATTTTAAATGTGAATTGGCACCAATTGGATGTGACTTGAAAGTTACTTAACTTCTTCTATCTAATCTATCTATCCATGTTTAATTAAAGATCTAAGTAAAATAGTAATAATAATATTAAAATATTGTTTGCACACCCAAGGCTCACCAAATTTACCTTGATATTAGGAAGACTTTTTGGACATGTTAGTTAATTACCAATCAGTACAAGGTGAATTTGGCCATGGCTTATATTATATTTATGTTGATAAAGTATATAATCAGTTCCTATTCCTTTTCTTAAATTTTCATTTTATTTAATTTATGTCAAATATTTTTGTGTTTTTAAAACGTTCAAAATTAGTAATTGGTTGTAGTGTTAATATTTTTCTCATTTATCTGAATTTTAACTCACATCCTCTAATTTTAGTGTGTTTGATTTCGCACAAACTATATTATAATTTATTTTGTTTTCTCTAAAACATTATTTTAGTGAAAATTAGTAGTAACTCACATTGATAAATCTTGTGTAAGATGATGATAAACTCAGCAAAAACATTGACTCCGTGTAAGAACTAAAGAAAGCAAATTATCCATCACAAAAACAAACTCAGCAAGAAGAATTTGTGTAAAGAGCAAGTGTGTGCTAAGAGAGAGCATCACATGTTAAATAATTAAATAAAACAGGGGATGAACACATGATGCATCATAGCACATCTTTCTAATTAGTTATAAATACAAAAGTTATTTTTAGTGGAAAGTATGTATCACAATCATTTATAATTATTATTTTAAACGTAATTATTATATAAATCAAATACTTTTGAATATCGAATTATTGTGATTTAGAATCAGTATAAAAATTATTTATACCGATAATATAAATAAATTAAAGTATAAATACAAATGTTTGATTTTTAACTATTTAAATTGGTTTCCTATCCAAAAACAAAACAATTGATTTGGTTTGTTTACCTAAAATGTTCATCTACCTTTTATTTACTATATGTTAATTTAGCTTCAGAACTTTGATTTGACTATGAATGATAAAATCAATTTAAGTAGGGCTATATATACAATTTACACTATTCTTTTACTCTTTCACACTATTCTTTTACATTAAACTTACATAAATTACTTTATTTTCATTCATAAGTGCAGCTTCGTGGTAAAGACAAATTAGATAGTAAAAGGTTGAAGTACATTTGATAAGCTTGAGCCATAAATTCCATTTTATAATACCCCTCTTCAATGTACTTGGTGTGTGTGAGAGTTATGTAGCTAAAATCTTTGAAAACAAAAATAAATTACTTTGTTTTAAAATTCAGTAAATTTGAAGATTTATTTGGTGCTATTTCATAAATTTGAGGAACTAATCTGACTAACTATTACAATTTAAATGACTAAAATTTGTGAGTTTTTATTTACCTTTTCAGTTTTTGTGTGAGTATATTTCGCTTGTGTAGAGATTTCATGAGGAAAAGAAATATTGCATTGTGTCATTCTTTTGAAAATAGGTTAGTTCTCATCTTGTTTGTATTTTTTGAGATACATATTATGGATACATTGAAGTGATATGACTACATTGAAATTGAATGTTTATTACTTTGATAGGAGGATGGATTTCTTCTTATGACAATATGCACGGTCTAAGATTATTTGATCTAATAGAGTCTTGATTGTGCTTTAGTAAAATAAAAATAAAGTGAGATGAAATATTCATAGTGTAGTATAATATAAAAAGGTCGTGAGCATAATTTAATCAACATTTGTTCCACAAATTAAAGTCACCATGTTGAAAGAAACATCTCAAAAAAAAATATGAGATTTGTTGGAATGCATGTTTTTGTCAACCTCATAACCAATTGATTGACTACAAAAATAAACTTGTACTCATTGAATATGAAAGATAAATGTAATATATTTAATCATATTAGAAAGTCCAATGAATTGGCATCTAGACTTATGAATGCATAAGTAAATACAAAAAATGAAGAGCAAGTGTTACTTATGTTGGGCATGTTGATCAATTTGGTAGAAAATTTCAATAAAGAGATATTAGTAATGTCAAGTGTTATTATTTAGAAGAACTTAGTCACACACAAATTAAATATCCAAAATTCAAAGAAAATTTGCAAAATCTGAAATAGGAGACAAAATGTTGGAAGACAACTCCTTAGATAAACGTAGTTAACAGAAAACATGAAGTATCAAATTAAGCACAATAAATTTATGAATTATCTTTTATTATTTTTTACCTCTTGTGTCAAATTTTTTTTCTACTCTTTTACCTTAACCCCACATAAATTACCTTGTTTTTTTCTTCCCATAAATGCATCTTAGACGTTAAAAAGTTGTGATTTTGAGTTTTAATTTGTAATATTCTATTTGTATATCCTAAGTGAGTGTAAATTTTGTCCAATAAAATTACTTTAATTTAAAATTGAGTTATATATTACCAAAACAAATTTATTAAAAAATAATATCCTGAAATGAAACGTTTACCCAATAGAGAGTCATACTCAAAGTCGTCGTCTATGAAGCGTACAGAGTTGTAATTGTCTGAAGAAAAGGAAGGACAAATGAATAATAATAATAATAATAATAATAATAATAATAATAATAATAATAATAATAATAATAATAATAATAATAATAATAATAATAATAATAATAATAATAATAATAATAATAATAATAATAATAATAATAATAATAATAATAATAATAGATAAAGTATCTTCCAAATAAAAGAGTAAAAACAATGGTGTTTCCACTTTCCACATCCAAGACCATGACGGTAAGCTACATTTTTGGATCTTCCAAATAATAGTAATTTTTATTTTAACATCTTTGTGTGAAATTGATTTTATTTCTCCGACCAAAAATAAAAGATGTTACTTCTTGAATAAATAAATATAAACTTGGTGTGTGTTTAGTTATTTTCATGACTAAAATTAATTTTGAATAAATTCATTTTATAAAATTGACTTTCATTAAAAATAAATCAAATTTTAAAATGATTTAAATTTAAATATATTAAAGTAAATTGATTTGAACAATAAATTTTAGTATAATATGTTTGAAGATAAAATTTACAAAATTTAGTTGCACGCTAGAAATAACTTTAGAAGTAAAATCAATTCTATTTAATAGCATCAAAAATATCAAAATTAATTTTATATTTCTAAAATTAATTTTTGCATCTTCAAAAATGAAACCAACCCTATATTATGTGGTTTCGATTTTGCCAATATCACCCGAAAGCTTCTTGTACTTTTGTAGGAGGCAATATTAATTTGATATGTTTGGCTATTATTTAGTAGGATTGATTTTGTTTCTAGAACTGATTTTACTTTCTATTTAGAATTTGAAGCATTTGTCTATTGAGTTGATTTTTAGTTTCGAAGTAATTATTCAAATAATTTTTATATCAATATATTTAAATATAAATTATTTTATTTTTAAATCATTTTTAACTAAAATTAATTTTAGAAAATTAATACCATAAAGTAACCCTTTTGGTTTTATTCCTTAGTAGAATAGAAATAGTGATACCAATTTTATTCCTTCTAATACAGAGTTACATCTACAAGGTAATAATAATTCAGTAAGGCCAGAAACAGAAGGTTTGATCTTCAACTGGGAACCCAAAATTACAAGAATTTTCATGTGGGTCATCATAACAAACATCTTCAACTTTTGGTAAACATGGAAGTGTTAAAAGATTATCACTCAAGTTATCATTAATATCCTCATCATCTTGTGAGAAATCTGAGTTTTCATGTTCAAAAGCATGTGAAGAATATGTTGGCTCCATGAATGAAGAAGGATAATGTGGGCTATCAGAATCAACCACATCACTTTTAGCTGAATTTGCATCTTCTTGTTTGCATTTTACCATATTTGAGAGTGAAACCTTTGACCCTTTTTCAGAATTTGCAATTGAGATTAAGTCCATTGGATCATTGTTGTTGTGTGGTGAATTTACACCCTTTGGTGATGACTTGTCATCTGAATTCTCTTTCTCTTGGTCTCTTGGATTCATTTTGTTCTTTAGAGAATTCACCTATTGTTACACCAAATTAAAAATAAATAAATTTTAAAAAACTACCCCTTGTTCAATCATTAACTCATTAGTGGGATAAATATCAAACTTTATTAAAGTAAAAAATAAAGCTCATAGCAGCATAAAGCAGAAAAAGTTGAATTAGTATGTTTTTGGGTATGTGTATATAAAGTAATGATATAGACACAAACATAACCAACACAGATACAGACATAAGACATAACATCGACACTCTGACACATAAAGATCGATAATAATTTAAAAAAATAGAAGTAATTGAATCGAATAAAATCACATATTTGTGTGTCAATTTTTCTACTTTTTTTTACCTCTTCTTTTAACTTGTCATTCTCTTGAACAAGATGTTCATAGTCATCTTTGAGTTTATCAAAGCTAGCTTTCAATGTGCCATAGTCTTTTTCAAGCTGTTTTGTTTTGAACCTTGCTCTTCTGTTTTGGAACCATATAGCAACTTGTCTTGGTTGTAAACCGAGTTCTTTTGCAAGTTGAACTTTCCTTTCAGGTTCAAGCTTGTTTTCTACCTCAAAGTTTCTTTCAAGAAACTGAACTTGTTCACTTGAGAGTCTCCTTTTTTTCCCTTGTTGATGAAAGCATGCTTCATAATCCTCATCACCACAATTCTCTTCTTTTTCAATTTGTTGAAAGAAGGGTCTATCTGTTACCACTCTGCTTCCACTACCAACATTCTCAAAATCAACCACTGACTTTGAACCTGAATTTAGGACAAAAACACCAACCATGTTATAATTCAATCATATTCACACTTTTTACTATAGGGAAGGAAAAAAATGTAATGAAAATATTATTTTTTTATGGAAAATTCGTCCACACATGTCAATATCTAATACCAGTGTAATACTAATACATGAAGTTCTATTCAATTATTTTATTTTATTTTAAAATTGACATAAATTTCATTTTTTTTCCAAATTGTCATCAATATCTACTTATGGTTTTTCAAATTGTCATCAGCATCTATATATTTGTGTTTGTGTCGTATTTGATATTTGTATTGGTGCTTCATAAGTGTCTTACAAAAAGAAACCCACTTTCATGTTTTCAAAAAAATCCAATTAATTTCTTATACTCCCCGAGTTCAAAATTATTGAGTCAATGAAAATTAATATATTTAATTCAAAATTTAGAGTAAAAATTTCAACTTTTTGTTAGACCCATCTTTCAGGATATATTTAGAGCTGGAAGGAGTATATATATATATAATTGTATAGGGACATGTGTGTGTGTGATATGGTCTATGATGTTGATAAAACATGAAATTGTAAAATTTTATGACCAATTGAAGTAAGAGGGTGCAAAAACAAGTAAAAAAAATTGATGGCAAGTAAAAAAGAGAAGTGAGAAGAATTCAGAAGCAAAAGCTCAGACCTTGAAAAGAAGCAGAATTAGAGGTATGAACCCAAAGAGATTCAAGGACTTCAGAGGAACAAGGGAGTCTTTCATTTTGAAGCAAAAGTGACATATTAGAACCACCAAAAAGCTTACCACTTGCCATAACAACAAGCTATAATGAAACACAGCCTTATGTGGAAAAAACTTTTTAGTTTGAATTTGTGGAGCCTTACAAGGGAGTTTTTTAGATTAAAGGGTCACAATCATATACACAGTCCATAAGAAGTAAAAAAAAAAAAAGTGATTTTGATTCAAAGGGTTGATTTTGATCTAGAATTTATGACGAAAGAAACGGGTTATAAGGATTACTATAATGTGGGAATTGTGGGAGTTAGTAGAGATCATAGACATCATTGAAGAACTATGAGAAAAATTAAAGGGGGGGTGTCAGAAGTAAATAAATTGAAGGGCAGAGAGGGTGGTGTGTGTAGTTGTGAGTTTTCAAAGGGGGACAGAAGGCAAGAGAGAAGAGGGTAGAGAGGGGTTGGGGAGAGTTGAGAGTTGGAAATATTTGTTTTTGTGAGAGAGAGAGAGAGAGAGAGAGATTCTTTCTTCTGTGTGGTGGGGAACTTTGATGTGGTTATATTGGGAGCCTTGGTCTGATTTTGGGATAGAGAAAGCCTAAAAAAATGGGTTGCAAATTACAACATTGCCCTCTTTTCCATCCATTCCTCTTTCTATTTAACCTTCTTATTTTGAGCACAAAATAGTGTTACATTTTATTCGACACCCTATAAAATATAGCATTAATAAATGTTTATATCGGATCCAAAGAGATCAAACAAATTATATAAAAAGTAAAAACTGTATAGATAAACTACGATGTTAAATAATATGTCAACAAAATATGTTTTTTCTATGTTCTTGATTTTTTTTATATGAATTACATTTTATACTACAATCAAGAGAATCAACATTTTCATTTAAAATTTGTAATAAGATATACGTAGAGTTTACTAATCGCATAATTATAATTTTAAACTTCAATTCAAGTTACAATTATGTGAACGGAAGAAATAACTATATATGTTATCTACGATTGATATTTTAATTAAGATATTCATTTGTGAAGTGTCGTATTTTTTCTCAATGAAATAATGTATTCTCGTGTATGACTAATAAACTCTCGATAATAATCATTATAGGTAATTAAAAACTATTTAAAGATTGATCTTTTACAACAATTTTTTTTTCATACATATCAATTTATGATCAAATTTCCTAAAAAATAGTAAAGAAACCTATATTATATATTTAATTGTAGTTTTGATCCTTCTATCTTTGTTAATTCATCAAATTGGTTCCTTATTTTAAAAGTCAATAA
>JBBPBR010000008.1:7977275-8006353 GCA_037974775.1 Cicer pinnatifidum
TTAGTAGTGTATTTTTTGAATGTCATCAAAATAAAATTTGAAGAAAATTATAATATATAAATTATAATTTTTAATATAAATCGTTCACGGAATAATTGTTTTTACATCAGTGTCAATTTGTTAAGAAAATGTCTTTAACGAATCAATCAATCAGTTAAAAGATAATTGTTTAAATATGTTTTTTATCCCTACAATTATAACTTTTTTTTTATTTTGGTTCTCATAAATTTCTTTGTTTGGTTCATATCCATATAAGTATAGTTTCATGTTAAAATAGTCATTTTATTTAACCTCTATTACAAAAATGGTAACACCGTTTAACATAAATATAATTAAAACAACTTTTTTTAACCTAAAATTAACCTCCAAACGTTTCATTTTTCTTCCCTAAAAAACCAAAAATAAACATAAAATATTTTAATTTTCTTCCCCCAAATGTTTCATTGTTTTTTCCTAAAAGAATACACTCATGTGTAACTTAGTGTTAGAGTTCCAAATACAATAGTAGTGCAAAATGGTGAATATTTTCTTTGCGTCGATGGATGAAAAAAGTGAAATTGAAGCTAGCGATTGTGATTTGGTTCAAACCGGTGAACCGATTGTTTCCGTTATTAATGAATTAAATTTGACAAATCTGGTCAACCAAGAAATCCACAAAATGGAATTGACCTTGAAACGATTATTATAGAAGACAAAAACTAAAAAAAATGCTGAACCAACACTTTTGAAAAGGAAACCCACCGTCATTATCTTTGATAATATAATACAAATTTCTATCTTGCAATTAACATGTCAATGCTCATGCTCTAAACTTGAACCAACAATTTCAAAAGACTTACGAGGATCAAAATTAAAAAAAGATTATAATTGCAATGACTAAATATATGTTTAAATCAAAGAGAAATATGTACCCATTAGGTTGTGTGTCTCTTGAATGGTTTCTCGATAAAAAATTGAAGAATATTGTTGAACCAGAAAACACTAAACCAACCTTTTATAAAACAATCTTAATTCGATTTCATAAGCAAGATTCATCTTCACACACATTAACATGTAATTGAGAAGATAAGAACAAGAAGAACACATGAGTTTGACGACGAAGTTCAACCACAATGAAACCTATGTTTCCGGGACTTAGCACCGCCTTGTCTACTTTATTCCAATATCAATCAATATGAGAAAATTAGTCTAAGTTTTCAGCTCTCACCATCCTCACTAAGTGTTGTACTTGTATCGCTTAGTGCTCCGATGTTTGATCCTAACTCTCCCCAAAAGTTACACATTCTTCCTCTATTAGCTGAGTCAATCAACTTATATTGAAGATAACGAGAAGGGATGGTCTATAACAGGAAGAAAAAAAAAAAAAAGACAATTAGCATAACTAACTAACTGTCAATTTCAAATATATCAGGAAAGAAGCAACACAAAAATAACTAACTTCATATGCTACATGTTGAACCATTATAATACACTGTAATTATAATTTTGTATATAAATCTATTGGATTCAAGTATGAATGGTTAAGTCACACATTGACGATAAATGATCTAAATATTATTTATATAAGAATAGTGTCTCATATATCCAAATATTTTAAAATTGTGAATAAAAATATACTATTAAAGCCTCTTATAGTCCTAAAATATTTGATATATTATGACTCTCCTGTCCCGAATTCACCAACAACTATGCGGCTCAAACTAATTTAAATATTATTTCAAAGTATAACTGTCTTCCAAGCAAATGATTAAATTGTACAAACCTAAAACAAACAATAGTCAAAATGTTGGCAAAAGTCAAAGAACTTACTTGTAACTGTATTAAAAAAAAAATGTCTCACTAATTTATTAGTGACCTTGTACAGAAAATTAATATAGATATGGTTGTTAGGATTTAGGAATTAGTTTGCTTATGCCGAATTGACTTCTCAACACCGTCGATTATGCCTTTATAGCCATAACTTGTAAAAAGTGACATTTTTACATAAAATTACGTTGGTTTTTCCTTAATTTTTTTACCTCAATTTAATGTTACATCAACAGTATAAAAGCCTTTTCTTGCTTGATGTATGAAGCTTTTCTGATCACTAATTAGTTCTTATATTGAATTTAAGATAGAAGAGCATATTCATTTATAGGCCATAATGTCAAAGATATCATTAATTATGAAAAGACAATTAATGTAGTTTTGCTTATATCCCTTATCTTTTTTAGTCAAGGCTAAGGATGCCACATGCACACAAATGAGAAAAGATACGTTGGAAAAAAGAAAAAAATGCCGACGCTTAATGGATGCTACAGAAACGCTCTAAAATTCATTGAAAAAGTGTGTCGCCATTCACAATTACAACAACAGTTGTTGGACAATAATTCTGTCTTTAGTATATAGCTTATTAAATATGTTGAATTCATAATTTTGTGAAATTTGTTTCTGTTCAAAAATAATTATATTATTGTGTGAATTTAATAATTTGTTGAAGTCCCACATTAGAAAGAATTTTTTTTAATAAATTTAAGTGGAAAAAAACTTGTTAAGTCCCACATTGGAAAGAAATAATTTTGAAATCCCACATTGGAAAACTCTAGTATTTTGAGTAGTTTCAAATCTATACATACTAAAGTCCCACATTGCTTAGAAAACAAATGTGAGTTTCCTTCCATCACTATATAATGAGCTTCAAACTATTGTGAGAAGTACACCAAAGTTGGTTGCTTTTCCCAACTTTCTCTTTTCTCCCTCTTATATTCTGTTGGTCAAATTTCGAGCCACTTCTCCCCTTTCTTTCTGTCCCTTTCGGTTTAGATCGGTAATTATATCGTAGTCCCTTTCGGTTTAGAGCGGTAATTATATCGTAGTGCCTTCGGTTATGCCGTAGTCCTTTTGTTTTTTTGAGCGGTCCTTATGAGTGGTTGTAGTACCATATTGTGAATGACTTTAATCGTCATATTGAGAGTGACTTTAACTGTCATATTAAGAGTGACTTTAAGCGCCATATTGAGGGTGTAATTCTAGAACGGTTTTCTACAGTGCAGTAGAACTCTGATACCAGTAATATCTTCGGTGTCATAAATTGTGAATTTTAAATAGTTTTTAAAACTCAAAATCCAACAATTTCTCAATGATTAGTGATAATTATTTGATTAGATTTTGCTTGATGAACTCTAAATTTATATTAGAGTTCTTATTTTTTTTTATAAATGAGAAGTCTAGGATACATAAAAATTTTATATTAGAGTTCTTCTTTTTTTTTATAAATGAGAAGTCAATAGGATACATAAAAATTTTATATTTTGTTCGACTTATTTTCATTATTACAAAAAATTATTAAGTTTTTATTCATATTATATATTCTCCTATATTCCTTTATCTTAAAATAACTATTAAATTATTTGATTATTTTACACTGTTTTAACTATTTAAAGTAAATAAATAAATAAATAAAATAAATTAAAAAATAATTAATTTTATTAAAAATAATCAAATTTATTAGTTTTTTATATACATTAATAAACTTAAAACATCACCTAATTAAGAATGAACTTGGAGAGTAATATGAAAAATATGGTAAAGGCAATACTTTCGAATTAGTTCTTCATTTAATTTTTTTATCCTTTTAGAAGGGTTATATACCTTCCATTCGTTACATGATGTGATAGATACAATAGTCATAAGACATAACACACATGTATTAATTATAGTTGTCTTTTCTTTTAGAGTTAGAAAATCCCACGTTCTTTCAATCTGTCCACAATGTGGCTAGTTTGCTTTGTCAAAAGAGATAAGGTAGTACCATATTTCTGGTTACAAAACACTTCACAATTCCAATTAAAATAAATAAATTTTCAATTTCTTAATCAAACATTCGGATACGAAGGATTTTGTTCTCCATTAAACATATGTATAATATTTTAAAAATTAATGCGTGATTCATTTCATCGTTTGAAACTCGTCATTGTAAATTACACATAATTTCTCATACCTAGATTGGTTGACCAAAGCACTCAAATAATAAATTAAAAACAATGGTTTAATTAATTAGAGAATTGGACCACACACTTGAGCATGTGTATACCTATCATCTCATGGGAAAAAAAGAGAGTGGTCAAAGTTCATTGAACTCTTTGACTCTAATATTGAATGTAGGTAATTTTATATCAGAAAAAAAAAAACTTGCGATCTATTCAATTATAAAAACAAAAAATAAATAAATAAAATTGATATATTTACTTTAAAATTTGAATAAAATACATTAATTTTTATTTATAACTCATGATAAATGAAATGCTTTACAAAATTATCCTTCATTAATAGAATGATAAAAAAGAAATTAAAAGAATTAAAAAAGAAAGCAATAAGTAGTAAGGAATTAATAGAATACACAATGACTTAGGGCTTGAGTAAAAAAAATGACTTCAAATTTGTTTGTTATAGATTTTTAAAATGTAATTTTAACATTCAATAATTTAAAAACTATTTTAGATTATTTTTTAAAATCATAAGTTGTTGTGTTTGTCTATCACAGTAAAAATTAATTTTTTTAAACATCAATTATATAAAATTTTTTTTCTTAGAAGTTACTTAGACGTCTTCTTGTTTCAATTAGTTTTTAAATTATAATGCACAAATTAAAACTTTTAAAATTATTAATTTTCTTTACCGAAAAACCAATAAAAATAGCATTAAGGGAATACTTATTTGTCTTTTCAGCTATGCAAGATACCCTGAAGGGAAAGTTACTAAAGTATATATTTCCATTTTGTTATATATGCTATCTCTTGATAAAATAATATGTTGCCGTTAAATTCGTTCCGAAATGGAAAGTCAAACATTCTCTTATTTGTTTAGGGGTCACAACACAAAGTTTGATCAATTGTACACTAATTAGTTTAATTAATTAATGAACTAAAATTTTAAACCAAACTTTTAGCGATAAGGCTAAATGCATTTTAGTGATCTTATGGTTGGGGAAAGTCATTCTTACATAGATTTGGATATGGACTTTGTGGTATCAAGTACACCATTAGTGGTAATGTATGTAGGTCTAGGTGTCTGTTAGGTATGTCCTAAAAAATGAAATTTTGACTACTTTTTGTGGTGATACATATGATACGTCACTTGATATATATACCTATCCTATTCCTACGTACACACCGATTATTTTAGTTGTTACATTTATTATTTTTAATAAATATGTTTCTCTTTGAAGTATAAGTGCATTGGTAGTTCATTATAGAGTGTAAAAGAAAATTAAGATATTAGAAGGAGAAAAATATGGAATAATATATGAAACAATCTTATTATACATCAATTTTTTTATTGAATATTTTAAGATGAAAATCTATTTATAAATATTTATTTAGTCCTAAAGTCATCTGTATCTTAGACTCGAGCAATTTTTTAATTAAATAAAAGTACAATTAGTTGATTAAAATTGATAAACAAAATACATAAAATACAACAACAAAAAATATAACTAATTACTTCTTTATTTTAATTATAATAAAAAAATATCAAAATCAATGAAAAAAATAATTCAAATAAAAAATAAAAATTAAAAGTTATAATTTTTCTTATAAATAGTATTGAAAAAAACCAGATATAACTATCTGCATAATGCTAAATATTTTCTCCCCACTCGTGTAGATAAATGACCAAACAAAAAATACAATTTCACATAACAATAATAATTGATAGAAAAATTTAATATGAGACAAACACAATTTTTAACTTAAAAAATTTTCCTCAAATTGAGAGAATAAAAACTACGGGACCTAGTAAAATTTTCTACTATAATAATTAATGGATACATCAGAGTCTTCCTAATAATATTAGAGAAAATAATCAACAATAACCTAACAACCTTCCACTAAACTGAGTAATTCAAAACAACTCTCAGATAAGGTGAAACTATTCACTGTATATTAAAATAATAAATTCAACGATAGAAATAACATATTAAAATTGTAGATCAAACGAAGTAAGTTTGCTACACACATGTTAACACCATCCAATTTTTTTTTATTTTCCCTGTTTTGTTAATGCTGACGTACTTTTCCTCACGACACCTTTTTGTTTTCTAATAATTCTTAAGAATTTCTAAATCTCTTTTATTTTTCTTCACATTAGTGTATCCCAAAAATATTTTTTATTTTTTTTATTTCAACAATAACAAAATTAATACTAATAATAATAATACTAGTAACATTGGTGGGTTTCACTTGGAGAGTGAGTCTATCCAACAAATATCCCCCTCGCGACTCAAGAGGAAGATATTGCTCAACCATGTCAGGATTCTTTCTCCAGCATATCATATTCAACAAAGACAAGATATTCGTCATCATATCTGAACCATTCTCATCAGTATGAATCTTTTCAATTTAAAATAATTTCATTTCCAGTGCATCTCGTATCCTATGAAACTGCACCTTAATATATTTCGACTTTGCATAAAAAGTCAGATTCTTACTAAGATGGATCGCACTCTGACTATCGTAAAACAACACAAACCTATTTTGCTTAAGACTTAACTCATGTAGGAATTTCTTTAACCAGAAGAGTTCTTTGGAAGCTTCAATTGTTGCAATGCAGTCAACTTCAGTAGTGGATAAAGCAACACACTTTTCTAACCTTGATTGTCAAGACACAACTCCCCATGTAAACATCATCATATAACCAAAAGTAGATTTTCTAGAATCAAGATCACTTGCCATATTTACATATGTGTAGTCATCCAACACATGCTCACCACTTCCATAGCATAAATACACTTAGAAAGTGTCTTTAATGTATTTGAGAATCCATTTCACTATTTGTCAATGATCTTTACTAGGATTAGAGAGAAACCGACTGATAACTCCAACCGCATGAGAAATATATGGTCTTGTACATAACATAGCATACATCAAACTACCAATTGCGGATGCATAAGGAACCTTCTCCATCTCTTATTTGTCTTTCTCACTTATAGGACATTGATCATAATTCAAATTGAAATGAGTAGCAAGTGGAGTACCAACAAATTTACAATTGTTCATGTTAAACCTCTCTAACACCTTCTCAATATAATTGTGTTAAGGCAACCACAATTTATTATTCTTCTTGTCATGGGTGATTTTCATGCCCTGAATTTGTTTTGTAGGACCAAGTCTTTCATTGCAAAAGACTTGTTCAAATCTTTCTTTACATATTGAATCATCTTAGTGTCATGGCCAATAATCAACATGTCATCCACATATAACAAAAGAATAATATAATAACCATTAGAAAATTTCTTGACAAACATACAATGGTCGAAAGTAGTTTTACCATACCCATGTTTCTCCATGAAAAAAATCAAATTTCTTGTACTATTATCGACGTGTTTGCTTGATCTCATACAAGTTTTTCTTCAATTTACACACAAGTTGTTATTTACCATTGACTTTGAAACCCTCTAGTAGCTCCATATAGATCTCGGATAGATGATATCTTCATCACATATGAAAAATTTCCATCAAAGTCAATACCTTTTTTCTGATTAAACCTTTCACAATGAATCTTGTTTTGTATCTTTGTTGAGAACTATTATCTTCTACCTTTATTTTGTATACTCATTTGTTCTTGAGTGTTTTCCTTTCATGTCCTTAGGCAACTTTATCAAATCAAATGTGTGATTCTCATGCAAGGAATTTATCTCTTCTTGCATGGTCTTCAACCACTTTTCTTTATCAATATTTGTAACAGTTTTTTTGATAGAACCCTAATCCAAATTAATGTAGCAACAATAACAATAACCTAACAACCTTCCACTAAAGTTGATATTCCAAACTAACTCTCAGAGAAGATAAAACTACTCAAACTGTATATTAAAATAACAAATTCAGTGATATAAATAATATACTAAAATTGTAGATCAAATGGAGCAAGTTTGCTACACATCTATTACCACCACCGAAAACCAATCTTTTTCTTCTCCTTGTTTTGTTATTGCTGTCGTGGAGTCTCAATTTTTCCTAACGAAGCCTTTTTGTTTTCTTATAATTAATTCTCAGGGATTTCTAAATCCCATTTAATTTTCTTCACATGGGCATAGCCCAAAAATGTTCCTTTTTTTTCTCTTTTATTTTAATAGTAATTATAATAATAATAGTAATAATAACAGTAATAATATAATAATAATATTAGTAAAATTGATGGGTTTCACTTTGTAGACAATGTGTTCAATCTCACATGGAGGAGGGAGTAGTTTGCAACGTCTAGCTGATCGACAACAAACGAGTTTTTTTTTTTTTTGTTCTTTGTCATTAACACTTGGTTGTACTTAAGATTTTACAGGAGCAGTGTTAGTTAGACACTACAATATTTTTGTCTCTAATGACACTTTTTTAAGTAACATGTATAAAGTGTTATTTAAAAGTGGGTACGATAATATTTTATGTTTTTTTTGTCAATATTATTTTTGTAACATTATATAATTGTTCCCTAAAACCTTTTTTCCAACAATTTTTGGAAACTAATTCACTACTAAGTTATGTTTCTATCTATGGTCTTGTTTTGTGTGCAATTGTATTTGGGTATTTGTTTGTTGTATTGTGCGGATCTGTTTTGCTTGTTTGCAGTTGTGTTTTTATTTCTGTTGAGTTATGTATTGACTATGTTTTTCATTTCTACTTGTGGTTTTATTTTCTATTGAGTTATGTTTTTTATTTGGATTTTTGAGTGATTCTATTTTACATGTGTTTTGCTTGCATTATTTTATTTATAATTCGAGTTTGTGTTTCGGTTCTGTTTCTGCTTGAGTTGTGTTTCATCATTTGTTTTCTTCGTATGTAGCAAATTATCAATGAAGATAATGAAAATAAGGATGAAAATTATTAATAATTTTAAGAGGACGATATAGATAATGAATTTCAAATGGACGATATAGATGATGAATCTAAAGAAGACATGCTTGAATGATTTGGATGATGGTTTTTGTTAGATATGTACTTAATTGAAGCGTCAAAACTTCAAGAAACTATATATTATCATTTTGCTATACCCGTACTTTAAAGTACTAAACTTTAGTAAGTTATGTCAAGCGACATTTTATTTACTATTATGTATTTGACCTCAAATTTGTTAACAACTTTTATGTTAAAGTTATATTATGCTTTCGTTGGTTCAATTCTTGTTTGGGTTATAATTGTTGTTATAAGTAAAATAAAAGAGATGATAAGTAAAATAGAAGAGATGGTTTAAAATTGAATGAGTTGTGTATATAATGAATTGATTATATTTACAAAATAACTTATTATTAAACAATAGCAAAATGTCTAGTTTATGATTTATCTAGAAATGATAGAAAAATGAAAAATTTATTCAACATGATATAAATACACTTAAAAATTGTTGCTTATAAGCTATAATAATATTTTATCAATGTTATCATTTTATCAATTTAAAGCAAAAATTATCAATTATTGAAAACTAAGGCAAGAGTTACAAAATACCACCTTAGCTGCGCTGTAAAACTGTTTCTTTTTGTATAGTTTATGCGTCATTTAAGGTTCTTTTAAATATTTTAGAGACCATGTTCCAATATTAATAGTTGAACTCTAATAAAAATAAAGTATAGTTTTAAAAATTAAAAAAATTATTAAATATATTTTTAGTCCTTATAAAATTTTATTTTTAGTCCCTACAAAAAATACTCTCAACTTTTTAGTCTCTAATTATTTTTTAGTCCGTATTTTAAAAATTTATTGTAAAAAATGGATCCATTTAGTCTCTAAAAATGAATAATTTTTTTAGAGGAATAAACATGAAAGCTCATGATTTTGTAAGACTAAAATATATTTAACCATAAAAAGAAATAAATAAATAAAAAAGAGACTACCATTTTGTTATATTATAAAAAAAAAAAAATTAGGGCCTTATCATTGATGAGACCTTGTGTAGTTGGTAGGCATGGCAATAGGGCGGGGGAGAATTTTGCCTACTCCACCCCCGCCTCCAACTAATTAGAAAAAATCTGTCACCGCACCCGTGTAATAGCAGATGTAAAATTTAAGCTTCATCCCCCGATTTCTCCGCCTATACTCGCACTCATTCATATATATAAAATTATAAATTTAAAAATTATATTTATTATAATTAATGTAATAAAATAATTATTATTAAAAAATAATAAAATTTAAAAAATATTTTCTATAGAGTTAAGATTATAAATTTTAATATTTAAAAAAAATTAAGTATACTCAATTTTTAGATGTTGTTAACAAACAAAAATATTATAGTTAATTTTTGAACTTTAACACTCAAGAAATGTAGACTAATTTTGTTTATATTTTATTTTAGAATTTATGTTTTCTTAAAATATTATGTTCAATGAATTGGGTATTTTATTTAGTACTAACAATAAAATAATTATAAATAAGTGATGTACATCTTTAGGATTCATTAAGGCACTCTATAAATTAGAGCTTCGAAGAACCTTATTCTAGACGGTGGATCACGATTCTGTTATTATCAATAATAACTTAACAAATACTATTAAAATTCCTTCAAATTGAATGTCTTTTCACTATTTTATATTCTTTTTCTATATATTCAAATTCATGTCGCAATGTGAATAGAATTAGGACTAAATTATTTTAGTCAAATTTTATGAAATATTTCTATCAATAATAAAAATTTAACAACATATTATCTATTTTGAAGTTAAACAATAGTGTTAGGCGAAAATGAAAACAAGACCCAATAAAAAAGAAGGGAGTAAGAGTGAAAGGAAAGATAGATTAGAAAGTCAATTTAATTGTTAAATGGTTTTAATTTGTGTGATGACCATTTTACCCAATTTGAAGCCTTCTTAGCTCCACCTCTTTAAATCTCTCACAATCTCCCCTTAACTTTCGATACATCACTACAAGAAAAAAGCAAGCAACCATAGTGATGGTTAGTTGAGTTCTCTTGTTTCTTGTTCTCTTTTTCTCTCTTTCCACACACCCTTTTCTCTTCTTTTTTTTCCTTTTCATTTTCTCACAAGTATATATATCATATATGTTTTCAATATTAACAAAAAATATATATATTAAATACTACAATTTTTTGTAGGAACTAGAAGTACACCAAATGACAACATGGGAAGGCTATGTTGACTGGAGGAACAAGCCTGCCCGTAGAGGTCGCCATGGAGGCATGCTTGCAGCCTCCTTTGTTCTTGGTTAGTTTCAAATTTCTCTTTTTTAACTCAAAAATGAAAAAATAAAACACATTTTTATTCATATTTTTCACTGGGTTGGTTAAAACTAAAGTTATTTGTATGAAAAATCTCAACACCCCCCGCTCACGCTTGTTAGCGAACATCTAGAAGGTGATCTAAGTGATCTGATAGAGAGTGATTAATCTTATTTTTAATCAATTTAAATATCGCTTTTAGTTTTTTATATTTGTATGACGCATATTCTTACAAAATAAT
Organism: Cicer pinnatifidum; assembly: GCA_037974775.1. Lineage (NCBI taxonomy): Eukaryota > Viridiplantae > Streptophyta > Magnoliopsida > Fabales > Fabaceae > Cicer > Cicer pinnatifidum. The sequence goes on from JBBPBR010000008.1 coordinate 7,988,713, forward strand.
ATTGTACGACGAAAGATATCTCTCATTTATAAACATATTTTTAAGTCATATGTTATCTAATGCGATGAATCATTTGAGTAAATTTGAATTTAAATTTAAATTTTAGTTAGAACAACTTCGTTTTATATTTAGTGTCGGACATACCTCAAAGAAAAATTACCTATGATTGAGGATATCTATTGAGAAAAAAATTAGATGGTTATTAAAGTAGGATGTAAAAAAAGAAAAAGCAAGGTGTTTGTTTATATGATACACACAAAAAAGTGAGAGCATATATATATGTGTGGTTGTAAATATTTATAACTAATAAGAAAATAATATTTTGCTCACTCTTTTATTTACTTAATACGTGAAACACTCTCTTTTTTGTAGTTGTGGAGATATTGGAGAATCTAGCATTTTTGGCCAATGCAAGCAATTTGGTTTTGTATCTAAGGGAGTATATGCATATGTCTCCTTCAAAATCAGCTAACAATGTAACCAATTTTATGGGAACAGCCTTTCTCCTTGCTCTCCTTGGTGGTTTTTTGTCGGATGCATTTTTCACCACTTATCATGTCTACTTGATAAGTGCAGTTATTGAGCTCTTGGTAAGTTTCCTCATTATTGTTATTTATTATTATTATTATTATTTACACAACCCTTCATTTCTCTTCATGTCATCATCACTTTTTGCAATATTTCGTGACTTTCTCTCTCTCGTTACACATGCCTACCTAGATATATCTTTTTGTTACCATTTGCCTCTCTTTTTAATTTTTTGTTTTTCTATTGGATTATGACTTGCATAATTGTGATTATTTGCATTTACTCACTTTAAGGCTATTTTTTCAAGCCTCATGTAAAACTCGTTAATTATTATTATGAAATGGACCTCATATAAAATGATACTATGATAAAGTTTAACTAATAAAAAAAAGTGTTCAATAGAGAATCTTAGAGTTAATACTATTGGTATTTATATTTTTATTTACATATTTCATGTATTTATGTGATTAGTAATTTAAAACTATTTGATTAAAGTTCAATTTTATCCTTGATAAACAAATTTTAAAAATAATCTAGTAATAGGAGCATCCAATTTTTTTACTAAAGACTATTATAGTCTAGAAACTCACACGCACTAATGTTTGATATTAAGTTGTAGTTATGGGATTGAAGCATTTAATTTTGATCTAACTATATTGAATTGTTGAGTGCATGAAATCTATAATGAGAATTCAAATTTAATCCAAGAGAAAGAGAATAAATATAAAAGGGGTTGTTTAATTACTTAATTAATTTTTGCAGAGGAATAATTAATTAATTTTTTATATATTGGGTTACATAGAGGACACGCGTGCAGTTTCAATTGGAAAAGAAGATATGATTTGTGAATAGTGATATCTAGAGTAGAATCGGATGTTTGCAAAATTTTGCAACTTGTGGGGTAGGGTTGAATTGAATCAAATGCTGCAAGCAAATCCAAAACAAAAGAATTGATAAAATGTGAATGATGTTTAAAATACTTATCCATTTCTTGATTCCCATTCTTTTGCCCCATTTTCTCTGCCACTTGTGCTCGAACAAAACCTTGTGGATTGTGCGAAAAGTGTTTTTGATATGTTTTATCTCTAAATTAATAAATTAATTATTATTTTATAAATTAAAAAATTATTTGTTGAATTTTGTGTAATAATAAATAACATTTTATATAAAAAAATATCATTTCATTATTTATAAACATCATATTAATTTTTTATATACAAAATATTTAATATTCACTATTATAAATAATAAAAAAAATAAAAAAAATAAAAACATATTCCGTTAAGTGGCGGAGCTTAGTAAGGACAAGGGGGGCCGCGGCCACCCAAGCCTTCCTCTCTCTTCCAAGCCTTCCTCTCTCCCTCCTCCAGAAATCACAACAACCGCGCTGCCGCCTCATATCACGATTAAATCGCTCCTCTATTCGCTGTGGGCCTGCGGCCGCCTCTGCCTGACTGCCTCCATGGTTGTTCGCTATCGCCTCTCTGTTCACCGCAACTTCATCTATTCCCAAATCGCGTTGCTGCTTTGTTCAAAAGATTTGGATTTCTATTTTATTAGTACTGATTTTTATTAGTTAATTTTGATTTGGAACTCTAGTAGTTCGAATTTCTCCTGGGTTAGTTAGTTCGTTTTGATTTCAATTTTTCTTAGATCGTCGCTGTTAGTTTTGAGTTCTCCATGAGTTTTACCTATCCTAAAAATTTAACTTATATGGCAGTACCACATATTTGTGTGTAATTCTACTTTTTGCTTATGTTGTTCAGTTAGCATGAAATTTAAAGCTTATTTTGTTAGTGTTGAGTTTGCAGCTTTGATTTGGAGTTTGAAATTTTGATTTGGAGTTTCAATTAGACGTTAGTGCTGATTTTTGTTTAGAGTTTTTGTGTTGCACATAAGGTGTTTGATTTTATGTCCATATAAAGTGTTTTAGTTTTTTTGTTGCACATAAGGTGTTTGATTTTATGTCTGTTTGAGTTTTTTTTTCTTCTGAATATAAGGTGTTTGAGTTTTTTTTGCTGAATATGAGGTGTTTGAGTTTTGTTGCATTTTTATTTGAGTTTTTTTCTTGTCCATGTAAAGTGTTTTAGTTTTGTTGTTGCATATAAGATGTTTTATGTTTTCTAAATTATTTGATACTTCACCTTATATGTCGGCCACCTCAAATTTTTTTATCAAGCTCCACCACTGATTTCGTTAATACTTTTTGTAGATGATATGTAGTTATTACAATTATTTAAATGATAAAAAATAATTTAAGACAAAAAAAAACTTATTTAATTATTAATTTAAAGATCAAATGTATTGGTATATGTCGGATTGATGCATGTACGGTAGAATTCATCATTTATTAAGTCAAAATTGTTTATTTAATTTATTTTATATGATTTTCCTTTTTACTTTTAGTATACACATCAAATAAAAATAAAACATATACAACATGTCAATATTGAGAGTCAACATATTTTTGAATGTGAAATGTTAAAAAAAATTATAATTTTATTTAACTAAACATTAATGCAAAAGTTTGTGTCATTAGTTATTTCTGAAAGAAAAAAAAAGTTTGATTAGAATTTTTTTGTTAATCTTGAAATCGAAATTTTAGTTGTAGCGAAAGAAGAAAACTAACACATGATACACATAATTTTAATTATCGGTGTCATATTATTTCACACAAATTTAAAATAATAAATGAAAAAATAAATAACATAAAATAGTACTATATTGAAAAGATCACTAGGCTTCAAAATGATTACCAAAGTTCTTTTATTATAAAGAAAATATTACATTAAAAAGATAAAATAATACTTTTTTGAAGTTTTTTCCTTTGCAAATATTGCACTTGTTATCCATACGAGAAGAAGAGATTAATATATATTTTTCTTGTGGTCAGCATCTAGCAACATCCCATAAATATGAAGGGCACATAACATGGCTCATAATGTCTGGCGCGTTTTACTTTAGCTTAATGAAGTGGGGAGATAAATTCATAAAATATTGGGATTTTTTAGGGAAAGATAAAATATTGTTGTGGGAGGATATTTTGTCGTAAAATAAATGAGGATTGAAATTGTACCAAAAATAATTGAGGTATTTTAAAAAGTGAAAACAAATAATACCAAAATAAAATGAAGATTGAAATACATATAGAATTATAAGGTATAAACGAGTGTATGTTAGTATAAAAAAACGGTGCCTAATTCATAAAAAATAAAAAAAATAAAAAAATAAAAAATAAAAAAAAGGAGTATGTCTGTTTGTTAGAATTTTAACATATAAATTGTAAATGTTTTCAACAAAAAAAAGTGGTCAAAGTTTAGATCTATTTTAATATTATAGTTTAGTATATAGTATTGTAAGCATAAGGTTGTGTTGTGTGGCAATCCTTCAGTGGTCAAAGTTTAGATCTATTTTAATATTATAGTTTAGTATATAGTATTGTAAGCATATGGTTGTGTTGTGTGGCAATCCTTCATAAAACATAGACAGTGGGTGATTGACTCTTATGATATTGAGTTTGATATATTTTAGATGGATTAGTATTCTTATACTCGATCAAATTTTTTATTAAAAAAAAATCTTTAAAACATGCACGAGCATTAATTTATCTCGGGAAGATAAAAATGTTAAATTTATTAGATATAAGGGGACCCCACGTATTCTTTTCATGCGACGTGTATATTTTTAAATATCAGAGGACCCCTCTGTTTTATTTTATTTTTTACAAAAGGCTTTATTTTAGTGCATTATCTTTTGTCGTTTTTGCTCCTCAAATATCGCTCCTACTTGCTTTATTTTTTTTTTTACTAAATAATCAATATTAGTCATACTTTTTTTCTAAAAGCACACAGTATTCATACATTTATACACCTCAAAATTATAAGATCAACTTCGGCTCAATTTATGCCACGTCTACTTTTGGACCTAGATAATGCATGGCCTTCGTTATCTTGTGGTAAAAGAATTTGTTAATAAACTATTATTTGAGTTTTATCCTATAAATGGTTTTATTCATACTTTTTCAATACATCTATTTCTAGAAGATTCTGTATAGTTTTGTAAATAAATAATATATGGTGTAGTAATTTTGGCAAAAGCAATTCATGCACCACGTGTGTGGTTGTTGTTTTGATGATCATTAATTATCGCCACCCTTTGCACAAAGGCACTTAGCACGTACATAAATATATGAAAACGCCAAAATACATCATACTATAGTGACTTTACATAAATCATAACTAACTGTTAATAGTGGATTATAATAAGTCATTTTCTATGCTACGGTCCATATTATAAACTAAGATGTGGGATCAAGTGAGTAAACACGTGGCATAGACTCTTGACTCTAACTTTACACTTGTTTTTTTTAGAACAAGACTAGTTATATTATTGGTCAATAAATATTTGAGGTAGGGTTGGCAATTTGTCTCTTCTTATTTATGTGTAGTTGTCCAAATTTGAGGTATTTTATTGGTTTACTTTCATTTTCTAAGCAAATTTAGAGTGATTAAGGAGGAGAAAAAGATGGGTAGGTGTCACTTGTGTAATCAATGCAAGTCCATGTCCTTTGCCATTCACCCATTGGTTCTAACTAATTGATATTTTCTTTAGGGATATAATTAACATGGACAATGAGACTTGATGGTATAATTTATGTGGATAAATAATTTTAGCTATTAAATTTATTTATGACATCGTGAATCTTCAATATTTTGTCCTCACTTTCACTTTCTTTATTCTTGACCACAATTTTAATGCGATCATTATTGAAGTCTAATATATATATATGTTTAAATCTCATATTGAATATAAATAAGTTAAATATTGAATATATAAAAGAAATATTATACACAAATCTACTATGATTGGAGAACCGTTACAAGTGTTTGTTTGCGGTAGTTACAACTATTGTAAGCAGTCTTTTGAACAATCGCAAACAGTCTATTTTCTTGTAATGTGATCCATATATCTATTGTCTTATCATTGTTCCCATATTAATGCGTAGATATATAGCGTCAAATTTTCTTGTGGGACAATATGTTAAGAATTCACCAAATTAATGTGTGAATAAATAAATTTAAAAGTTAAAATTATTTAAACATCATGAATATATTCATTATTTGTCGATCATTGCCATAACATTCCTTTTGTTTTTTAGAAGAAAAAAAAATAGCAAATGTTTAATTATTAATTGTTATATTTTAGTGGAGGATTTTGAATCTATAATATTATCCTCACTTCAAATTATACCATCAAGTCACCTAATAATTAACTTTCATATATAATGAAATGGAACAAATTATGGACCCAGGTGTTACATACTTTTTTATAAAGCCCTTTTCACCTATATATACCATCAATGCAATGTCTTAGGTGTTACCATCCTATTGGTGCTCAAAGTGTTGTTATTATTGCAATTCTTATTGGTAAACTTTTCATCAGATTGGTATTGGAAAAAACTTGAGACTTGGTAGGTTGAGTGCTGGACCCAAAGTTAATAAGGCCTTCTATGTGGCCCATTTCAGAACAATGTACTGCTCTAGACACAAAATTTAAACAAAAAGCAAATTGATTGTTCACTAGAATTGTAGAAAACCATAAAGCCAAAAAAGATTCTAAGTGATAAAAACAGAAGAAAAAAAAAGTGCAATTAGATATATTGGCTATTGCAGTAAAATTGAAAATTTTAAATTGATTGTGACTTCATTAAATCAAATTTAAATTCATATATAAAATATCATATCCTAATCGAACGGTCAAAATAATTTCATCAACAAATATAATATTTTATTAAAATTCATTAAATTGTAGATTTTGCACGTAAGAAAGAAAATATGTGACATGACTAGAATGAATTTGGAATTGTTTGTGCAGGGTCTAATTGTACTAACCATACAAGCTCATGTACCTTCACTAAAGCCAACAAAATGTCAAGGAGAAACTCCATGTGAAGAAGTTAATGGTGGAAAAGCAACAATGTTGTTCGCCGGTCTCTATCTCGTCGCTCTCGGAGTTGGAGGAATTAAAGGATCGCTTCCGGTGCACGGCGGCGAACAATTTGATGAATCAACACCAAATGGAAGAAAACATAGATCAACATTCTTCAACTACTTTGTGTTCTGCCTATCATGTGGTGCACTTATTGCTGTTACTTTTGTTGTTTGGGTTGAAGATAATAAAGGCTGGGAATGGGGTTTTGCAATATCTACTATTAGCATATTTTTGTCTATTCCTGTTTTCTTGGCTGGCTCTACAACTTACAGGAATAAGGTTCCTTCAGGAAGTCCACTTACAACCATTCTAAAGGTAACATTTACATTTCATAACCAAAATAATATAACTTTTTTTTTAATTATAATTTTAGTCTTCCTATTTTATCTGAATCACAAAAACAGTTTTTTTATTTTATTTATCTCCAGTTTTGGCCTCCAAACAGAATTTTAATCCAAAACATGATGAAATGTCATTGTTTTGTGTTTATTTAAACCACACTATGCTTCAAGATCTCGTAGTACAACAATCGTACCTGAAATCTATTATCATAAATGGTGTGGTGTGACTTAAAAAAAATGATATTTTATCAAGTTTTGGACTAAAGTTCAGTTTGGGGACCAAAACTGACGAGAAATAAAATAGGAAGACTACTTTCGTGATTCAACTAAAATAGCATAATCAAAACTGCAATTAAGCCTTTTTTTTTTTAATAACAAAAGCAAATATTGTCATATTTTGAAGCCTTACAGATAATATAAAAGCATCCTTAATTTAATTTTCTCCTTCTAATTTTAACTAATTCAACATGGTTTATATTTCCTGTTTTGAATTGATCAGGTTCTTGTAGCAGCATCACTAAACATCTGCACCAACAGAAACTCTAGCAGTTCTGTTATGAACATGTCATCTAGTTCTTTTTATCCAAACTCACAAATAGACCCATCAACCTTAAAAACATCAACTGAAACAAACCAAACACAATCCTTCAAATTCCTCAACAATGCAATCACAAACAAACCAATCCATCCATCACTCCAATGCACAATCCAACAAGTAGAAGATGTCAAAACAGTACTCAAAATACTACCAATATTTGCTTGCACAATCATGCTCAACTGTTGCTTAGCTCAACTATCAACATTCTCAATTGAACAAGCTTCCACAATGAACACAAAACTTGGTTCCCTTAATGTTCCACCAGCTTCTTTACCAATTTTTCCTGTCCTGTTTTTAATGATCCTAGCACCAATTTATGATCACATCATAATACCTTATGCTAGAAAATTAACCAAATCAGAAATGGGAATAACATATCTACAAAGAATTGGATTTGGATTAATATTATCTATAATAGCAATGGCAGTGGCTGCACTTGTTGAAATTAAAAGACAAAGGGGGGTGCAAATAGCAAATATCTCAAAACCATTACAAATTTCAATTTTTTGGATAGCTTTTCAGTACTTGTTTCTTGGTTCAGCTGATCTTTTCACTTTAGCTGGATTGTTGGAGTTTTTCTTCTCAGAAGCACCTTCAAGTATGAGATCTTTGGCTACATCACTTTCTTGGGCTTCTTTGGCATTAGGATATTATCTTAGTTCAGTGATTGTGTCTTTGGTTAATGGTGTTACTGGTAATAATGGTCATAAACCATGGTTATCTGGTGCTAATCTTAATTACTATCATTTGGAGAGATTCTATTGGCTTATGTGTTTGCTAAGTGGATTGAATTTTCTGCATTATTTGTATTGGGCTGTCAGGTACAAATATAGAGGGAGAGGGAGTGGTAATGAATGAAAGGTAATGGAAAATTTTCAAAAGTTGTATATGAAGTTATCAACACTTTGGTTTAAATGTTCATTTATCGAATTTTTGCCAAGTCAATCTTAGGAAGCTGTTGTGTATAATTGACTGCAATATATATATATTGGCACACACTTGTAATCATTTGTAACTCTTTTGTTTACTATTAGAAGTGAAAACAAATGGTTTCTATAGATCTTGTGGTGTTTTTTACTATTAACATGATTTGTGTTATTGCAATCAATGAAAAGAAGAGGAACTTGAATGCATTTTAATGCAATCAAGCAATATATACACTGTAATATTTGTCCTTTTTTATACCCTCTAATTAATACTATGTATATCATTTGAATCAACTAATTGTTGAGAAAGATAATTTAGTAAAATTATTCTTCTTTATCTTTTATTTAATTTTAAATTTGTTTATCTTTAATTTTACATATTTTTTATAAAATAATTAAATACAACTTATTTTTAGACGCATAACTAAAACTACAATAATAAATATTAATCAAATTGTTGGATGAAGTAATACAATGTTGTAACAAGAGAAATTATGTATCTTTTGATTTGATGGATACAAGAGTACCGTACAACTATAAATAATCTAATCTTTAAGATTATCTTTAAATAGTAATATTATGCATAAACCTGAATTGAGGAAATAATATCAAAGATATATTTAATAATAGATTGGTTATATATATATATATATATATATATATATATATATAATAGATTGGTTATATATATATATATATATATAGGAGGGATCAAGTTACATCCATTCAATAACTCTCAGTTGAATAAATATTTTTCAAAGTCAGTCGTTGGATTGAAATATATTATCATATATATCATATTTATATGTAGCAGTTTAAAATTTCGAGAGTTAGTTCGAATACAATGGAATCGCCTTCAAAATTTATTTTAACAGGAGAAATATTGAAAAACTATTAAAGAAAAATGATTTTTGAAACCAGATTTAATGTTCGAGGGTTGGTTACGCGTAGGAAATATATTAACATCATACGATATTCGTTAAAAAATAGTTATTTATAATTACTTGTGCAAAAATTTATGTCAACTTTACAATAATTATATCTCCATATTAGTTAAAAACAAATATAATTTTTATAAATAAGATGTTGAAATAAAAGAGTACTCAGAATAGAGAGAGCAAGAAAAAAATCTTTTTTTATTATTGTGTTTAACAAGAATGAGATATTGCTCCTACATCTCTAGGTGCATTGGAGAAATCAAAGCAACATAAACTTTAGATAGAAAATGAAGATATGTCGATTCATTTTAACGAAAATGTCTTTTGTTGTTGATAAAAAAGTTAGGTAAAAAAAAAAGTTATATTGTGAAAGATAATGAGTTGGTTTGATTTGAATAAAAATTTATCAAGTTGTATAATTTGTGTCTCAAAAATTCAAGGATTAAAAAGATATTACATTTATTTAACTCATATAAGAATATTTTTACTATTTTGGTTATAGAATATTTAATTAAAGAAAGAGAAGAGTAAAAAAAGAGAAAATGGTGTTCAGAGAAAAAAGAGAAAAAAGTTGCAAGATAAAGAAAGAGAAGAAATGAGGGAAAAAAAAAAGGAAAGGAAAAGGCAAATAAGGGAAATGAGATCGGGGATGTTGGTCGTGCAGTGGCCACAACAGGAGGGATGGTCGTTGCTTTGACGAATGCAGCGGCTCACGCTTTTTCTTCCTCTTTTTGATTTGTTTTGCTTTTTTTTTTCTTAATTTTTCTACGATACTTTCAAAACTAATAAATTTCCGCTCATGAATTCTCTCCTAGACCAACTAAAAACTCATCAACTTTATGAACAAATTGAAAGAAATGTTTCAAATTAATGTTAACTCGATCTCACACAATAAACGATTCAAATCCACATTAAGGTTTAAAGGAGAAGTTAAAAGCCCTAACACTCTTATATAAACAACAAAACCTTTCACCTCCCAAGAACCCTTCTTCCAATAACCGTGTTGTGGCTTGGAAGCTCTCGTTTTCGGAAACGGAGAAAATAGGGAACAAGGAAACGATATTTGTGAAAGTGAGACCATTTTCGAATGAGGAAAATGAAGCAGGTTTGAGGTGTTGTGTGAGGATCATGAGTCCCCTTGATGTTTATTGGACTAAATTTTAATCCTAAAGATTACTTGAGGTTGAAGAGAATTCATAAACGTCATTTCACCTTTGATGTTTTCATTCCTGATTCAGCTACTCAACAGGAAGTTAAAAGCGTTATTAAAAGGTATCATATAACAACACTTTTTACAAAAGTGTTGTTATAGGTCAATATTAAACAATGTTTTTAGTTAAAAATGCTATTATAAACCTACATGTGGCAATATTTTTCATGTTTTAAAAGCGGTGTAGTAAATTATAATAGCACTAACTTTTACAACACATAAAAGTGATGTCTAAAGCACACAAAAAAAAAACATTATAATAGATTTTTTTTAGTGTAATATTTTATGGGTCAATCCAAGTCGATTTTACGCAATACACTAACACTTCTATATTTATTTATATATGAACACCTAGAATAAAATTTGGCAATTCTAAATATCATTTATAGATAATATGATGGAATAAATTAGAACATTGCATCATTTGTTTTGCTTTTTAATTTTATTTCTCCCTATTTTTCTACGATACTTTCAAAACCAAGAAATATCCACTCATGGATTCTCTCCTAGACCAACCAAAAACTCGTCAACTTTATGAACAAAATGCAAGAAACGTTTCAATATCAGTGTCAACTCGTTCTCACACAATGAACGATTCAAATCCACATTAAGGTTTAAAGGAGAAGTTGAAAACCCCAACACTCTTATACGAACAACAAAACCTTTCACCTCTCAATAACCCTTCTTCCAAGAATCGTGTTGTGGCTTGGAAGCTATCATTACCGGAAACGGAGAACACAGGGAACAGAGTAACAATGTTTGTGAGAGTGAGACCAATTTCAAAGAAGGAAAAGGAAACGGGTTCGAGGTGTTGTGTGAGGATCATGAATCTCTGTGACGTTTATTTGACCGAATTCTTTAATCCAAAAGATTACTTGAGGTTTAAGAGAATTTGTGAACGTCATTTCACCTTTGATGCTTGTTTTCATAATTCAGCTACTCAACAACAAGTTGAAAGCGTGATTTAAAAGGTATCATATAACAGCGCTTTTTACAAAAGTTTCGTTATACTATTTAACAATGTTTTTTGTTAAAAATATTATTATAACCTACATATGACAATAATTTTCATGTTTTAAAAGCATTGTAGTAACTTATAATAGCACTAGATTTTACAACACATAAAGTGATGTCTAAAGCACACACAAAAAAACATTATAATAGATTTTTTTTTAGTGTAATAATTTATGGGTCGATCCAAATTGATTTTACGCAATCCATTAACACTTCTATATATATATATATATATATATATATATATATATATAACCAAGAAATCTCCACTCATGTATTCTCTCCTAGGCCAACTAAAAAATCGTCAACATTATGAATAAATTGCAAGAAACGCTTCAATGTCAGTGTCAACTTGATCTGACACAATGAACGATTCAAATCCACATTAAGGTTTAAAGGAGAAGTTGAAAGTCCTAACACTCTTTTACAAACAACAAAATATTTCACCTCCCAAGAACCCTTTCAAGAACCGTGTCGTAGCTTGGAAGCTATCGTTAACGGAAATGGAGAAAACGGAGAATAGTGTAACGGTGTTTCTGATAGTGAGACCGATTTCGAAGAAGGAAAAAGAACCGAGTTCGAGGTGTTGTGTGAGGATCATGAATCTTCGTGACATTTATTTGACCGAATTCTTTAATCCTATAGATTACTTAAGGTTGAAGAGAATTCATGGACATCATTTCACCTTTAATGCTTGCTTTCCTGATTTAGCTACTCAACAGGAAGTTGAAAACGCTATTAAAAGGTATCATATAACAACGCTTTTTATAAAAGTGTTGTTATAGGTCACTATTTGACAATGTTTTTAGTTAAAAAGGCTATTATAAACCTATATATGACAACATCTTTCATGTTTTAAAAGTTTTGTAGTAACTTATAATAGCACTAGCTTGTACAACACATAAAATTGATGTCTAAAACACACAAAAAAACATTATAATAGATTTGGAAATTCTAAACATCATTTATTGATAATACGATAGAATACATTGAAACATTGCATCATTTGTTTTGCTTTTTTTTTTATATATATATATTCCTCCTAATTTTTCTACGATACTTTCAAACCAAAGAAATTTTCACTCAAGGATTCTCTCCTAGACCAACCAAAAACTCATCAACTTTATAAACAAATTGCAAGAAACATTTCAATGTCAGTGTCAAATCGATCTCACACAATGAATAATTCAAATCCACATTAAGGTTTAAACGAGAAGTTTAAAGCTCTAACACTCTTATACAAACTACAAAACATTTCACCTCCTAAGAACCATTCTTCCAAGAACCGTGTCTTGGCTTAGAAGCTATCGTTACCGGAAACAGATAAAACAAGGAATAGGGTAACGGTGTTTGTGAAAGTGAGACCAATTTCGAAGAAGGAAAAGGAAGCGTGTTCGAGGTGTTGTGTGAGGATCATGAATCCTCATGCTGTTTATTTGACCGAGTTCTTTAATCCTAAAAATTACTTGAGGTTGAAAGAATTCGTAGACGTCGTTTCATATAACAGCGCTTTTTACAAAAATCCTAAAGATTACTTGAGGTTGAAAGAATTCGTAGACGTCACTATTTAACAATTTTTTTAGTTAAAAATGCTATTATAAACTTACCTATGACAATATTTTTCATGTTTTAAAAGCGTTGTAGTAACTTTTAATTGCACTAATATTTACGACACATAAAAGTGATGTCTAAAGTACACAAAAAAAATATTATAATAGATATTTTTGTGTAATATTTTATGGGTCAATCCAAGTCGATTTTACTCAATACATTAACACTTCTATATATATATATATATGAACAACTAGAATAAAATTTGGCAATTCTAAACATCATTTATTCCTAATATGATGGAATAAATTGAAACATTGCATCATTTGTTTTCTTTTTTTTTTTTTTTATTTCTCCTAATTTTTCTACGATTCTTTCAAAAAATACTCATACCCGTACCCATACCCGTAAGGATAAAATCAAAATAAGGATAAATTTTTTTGCATTTTTTGCGATTTTTTGAAATTTTGCATAAAATAAGGATAAAATTGTTGACATTTTAAAACATAAAAGATCAAATTGTCACTTAAAATCAAAATAAAGGACCAGATCGGGGGAAAGAAAAAGATAAAAGACTATAACGTTAACTGAAATTAAGTTAAGGGACTATATGTGGTATTTATCCATTTAAAAATTATCCATATATCATAAATTAAATCATAAAATATTATAAACCAAAATATTTTCTAACTCAAAATATTTCAAGTGAACACTCGTTACAATACACATTCAAATATCCATAATAATATTTTATGAAGTTGCAAGTCTTACGACAATATTATTTGAGATCAGTAAAAATAATTTATAAGTTGCAAGTATAATTATAAAGACACAATTAATAAGATATAATTCTTAGTTATAAAGTCACAATTATTTAACTATTAATCATAATCAAATTCTTAAAAAGTTTACAAATGTTTATCTTTTGATTTGATTATAAATATTGTAATGGTCCAATGATATTAATATATATTAAAATATAAAGGAAAACAATTAATTAAACTAAATATTAATATAATAAATAAATAATATATTTATATAAGTGCGGGTGCGGGGCAGGTATTATAGTACCCGTACCCGTACCCATAGCCGCTTAATTTTGCGGGTAATTACCCATCCCCGTACCCATACCCATTATACGGGTTTTACCCTACCCATTGTGGGTTTTTTTTGTGGGTACCCACTGGGTTTAGGTCTAATTGTCATCCCTAATTGCAAGAAACGTTTCAATATCAGCGATCTCACACAATGAACGATTCAAATCCACATTAAGGTTTAAAGGAGAAGTTGAAAGCCCTGACACTCTTATACGAACAACAAAACCTTTAACCTCCCAGGAACTCTTCTTCCAAGAATCGTGTCGTGGCTTGGAACCTAACATTACCGGAAACTGAGTAAACAGGGAACAGGGTAACGGTGTTTGTGCGAGTGAGACCAATTTTAAAGAAGGAAAAGGAAGCGTGTTCAAGGTGTTGTGTGAGGATCACGAATCTTCGTGACGTATATTTGATTGAATTCTTTATACCTAAAGATTACTTAAGATTGAAGAGAATTTGTGGACATCATTTCAGCTTTGATGCTTGCTTTCCTAATTCAGCTACTAAACAAAAAGTTGAAAGTGTTATTAAAATGTAACATAAAGCAGCGTTTTTTTATAAAAGTGTTGTTATAAGTCACTATTTAATAATGTTTTTAGTTAAAAAATACTATTATAAACCTACACATGACAACATTATTCATGTTTTTAATAGTGTTGTAGCAACTTATAGTAGCATTAACTTGTACAACACATAAAAGTATGTCAAAAGCACATAAAAGAACATTATAATAGATTTTTTTTAGTGTAACATTTTATAGGTCGATCCAAGTCGATTTTATGCAATCCATTAACTCTTCTATATATATGAATAACTAGAATAAAATTTGGCAATGCTAATCATCATTTATTGATAATATGATGGAATAAATTGAAACGTTGCATCATTTGTTTGCTTTTTTTTTATTTCTTAAAATTTTTCTACGATACTTTCAAAATCAAGAAATTCCACTCGTGGATTCTCTCTTGGACCAACCAAAAACTCGTTAACTTTATGAACAAATTGCAATTAACATTTCAATGTCAGTGTCAATTCGATTTCACACAATGAACTATTGAAATCCATATTAAGGTTTAAAGGAAAAGTTGAAAGCGCTAACATTCCTACACAAACAACAAAACATTTCACCTCTCAAGAACCCTTTTTCGAAGAATCGTGTCATGGCTTGAAAGCTATTTTTACCGGAAACGGAGAAAACAGGGAATACGGTAACGATGTTTGTGAGAGTGAGACCAATTTCGAAGAAGGAAAACAAAGCAGGTTTGGGGTGTTGTGTGAGGATCATGAATCCCAGTGACGTCTATTTAACCGAATTCTTTAATCCTAAAGATTACTTAAGGTTGAAGAGAACACGTGGCATCATTTCATCTTTAATGCTTGATTTCCTGATTCAGCTACTCAACAGAAAGTTGAAAGTGTTATTAAAAGGTATCATATAATAGCACTTTTTACAAAAGTGTTGTTATAGGTCACTATTTAACAATGTTTTTAGTGTAAAATGATATTATAAACTTACACATGACAACATTTTCATGTTTTAAAAGTGTTGTAGTAACTTATAATAACACTAGCTCGTACAACATATAAAAGTGATGTCTAAAGCACAAAAAAAACATTATAATAGATTTTTTTTAGTGTAACATTTTATGGGTCGATCCAAGTCAATTTTACATAATACATTGACACTTCTATATATAAATATGAACAACTAGCATAAAATTTGACAATTCTAAACATCATTTGTTGATAATATGATGGAATAAATTGAAACATTGCATCATTTATTTTGCTTTTTTTTTATTTCTCCTACTTTTTCTACGATACTTTCAAAACCAAGAAATTTCCACTCATGGATTCTCTCCTAGACCAACCAAAAACTACTCAACTTTATGAATAAATTAAAAGAAACATTTCAATGTCATTGTCAATTCAATCTAACACAATGAACGATTCAAATCCATATTACGGTTGAAATTAGAAGTTGAAATCCCTAACACTCTTATACAAACAACAAAACATTTCACCTCCCCAGAACCCTTCTTCCAAGAACCGTGTCATGGCTTCGAAGCAATCTCTACCAGAAACGGAGAAAAAAGGGAACAGGGTAACAGTGTTTGAGAGAGTTAGACCAATTTCGAATAAGGAAAAGGAAGCATGTTTTAGCAGTTGTGTGAAGATCATGAATCCCCGTACATTTATTTGACAGAATTTTTTAATCCTAAAGATTACTTGAGGTTGAAGATAATTCGTGGACATCATTTCACATTTGATATTTGTTTTCCTGATTCAGCTACTCAACAGGAAGTTGAAATGTTATTAAAAGGGTATCATATAACAGCGCTTTCTACAAAAGTGTTGTTATATGTCACTTTTTAACAATATTTTTAGTTAAAAATGTTATTATAAACCTACATATGACAATATTTTTCATGTTTAAAAGTGTTGTAGTAATTTATAAAAGCACTAGTTTGTACAACACATAAAAGGGATATTTAAAGCACACAAAAAAAACATTATAATAGATTTTTTTTAATTTAATATTTTATTGGTCAATCCAAGTCGATTTTACGCAATTCATTAATACTTATATATATATATATATATATATATATATATATAAACAACTAAAATAAAATTTGGCAATTATAAACATCATTTATTGATAATATGATGGAATAAATTGAAACTGTGGATCATTTGTGTTGCTTTTTTTTTTATTTCTCCTAATTTTTCTACGATACTTTCAAAACCAAGAAATTTCCACTCATGTATTCTTTACTAGACCAACCAAAAATTCATCAACTTTACGAACAAATTGTCATAAACGTTTCAATGTCAATGTCAACTCGATCTCACACAATGAACAATTCAAATCCATATTAAGGTTTAAAGGAGAAGTTGAAAGCCATAACACTTTTATACAAACAACAAAAATTTTCACCTCTCAAGAACCATTCTTCCAAGAACCGTGTCACGGCTTGGAAGCTATCGTTATCGAAAATGTAGAAAACAGGAAATAGGATAACGGTGTTTGTGAGAGTGAGGCCTATTCCGAAGAAGGAAAAGAAAGCAGGATTGAGGTCTTGTGTGAGGATCATGAATCCCCATGACGTTTATTTGATCGAATTCTTTAATCTTAAAGATTACTTGTGGTTTAAGAGAATACTTGGACGTTATTTCACCTTTAATGCTTGTTTTCCTGATTCAGCTATACAACAGGAAGTTGAAAGCGTTATTAAAAGGTATCATATAACATCGTTTTTTACAAAAGTATTGTTATAGGTCACTATTTAACAATGTTTTTAGTTAAAATTACATTAGCTTGTACAACACATAAAAGTGATGTCTAAAGCACACACAAAAAACATTATAATATTGTTTTTTAGAGTAATATTTTATTGCTCGATCCAAGTCGATTTAACGCAATACATTAACACTTTTATATAT
>JBBPBR010000008.1:8010243-8020891 GCA_037974775.1 Cicer pinnatifidum
TTTATAAAAAAAAAAAAGTGTTAATTTTATCTTTTAATGAATAAGTAAATAAATAAAAAATTGAATTTGTATTTTTAGAAGTATAAAGAAATAATAAAAAAAATTAGTATTTTTAAAAATATATTTTCATTAATTAAATTTCATTTTCTCTAATTCCAATATGGAAAGGGTGTTTCTTGTAACCATATTTTATGTTGCACTTTTAGAGCCACACGTGCCAAAGAATGCAGTCTTATATGCTTTACGGGCTCTACATAGAACAAATTACAACTAAATTGGGCTGACATGCTAAGATGTCGTGAGTATGCTGCTTTTGGCACCTCCCTTGCTAAAAACCAACCAATATACTAAAAATATACCAAAAGAGTGTGTTGAAATAGACATTAAACATTTTGTTAAATATATATCCACCATGCTTGAAGAGATATAAGCTTGCATTTGTAATTAATTCTAAGGTTGTATGAAGCTAGGGCGATAAATGTATTAAAAATTGGAAAAAAAATACTGAACTGGTCCAGGGTATGGGTAGTCATAAATTAATTTGACTGCAACCATGCATTACCCACCCCACCACCGTCAATGTTACCAATTGAAGTTTGTTAATCGCTGCAAATGCCCCCATTCATTCAATTTCACCACATAGACTCATAGTAATTACAGTAACGTTGACACGACCAACTCATTAACATGCATAAGCACTCTGTCTGTTCTCCAACCCCACTCTCATTCACTACTCTCACTATATCATAATAACTCCCAACTTCACTTTCAATCTCCTAATAATTACTACTAGTATTATTGTACATACTACTCATTTAATATTGCATCTCATAACTCATCTAAAATCTCCATTCATATCTATCCCAACCCACTCTTCTCAATGTCATCCAAACAAAATCACCTAACCTCTTTTTTTTTTCTATCAAAAGAATAACCTCTTTTTTTATACATTTTCTATCTCCAATCACGGTTGATACCTCGTAACTTCTTTAATCATCTTTCTATCTCTCTACACATATAGATGAAATTTATTACTATTACTATTAGTAATAAAGTTTAATAAACTGTACACATGGTCCACTAACATTTAATCAGACAGCTCAAGTTTTCATATGCTACCATTAATCTCATTTATTTATATATATATATATATATATATATATATAATTACGGGGAAAAATGTAAATTTTCATTGCATATCTTTTTAATCCTTAATAATATATATCGGAAATTACCTTCATTTTAGAATGCAACCCTATTAAAAGTTAGAACCCACTTGTTGTCACAAAGCTTCACATCCCTCGTGTATACTTAATTTTTTTCCAAACTAAGTGCCACCCTTCCTCTTTATTACTACCTATGTCTTGCATATATAAAGTGTCATTTGAAATATTTGTGTCTCATTTATTTCTCACCTTAGATTATACTAAAAAATTATTAACTGACTTTTTTCACTTATATACATTTATTATCTCAATATACAACTATTTTACAAATTATTATGAGTTTTTCGGTAAAAAAATTTACTACAACGAATATTAATAATTAATATTATTTATATGTTGCTGAAGATAAAGATTAAACTCACAATACCTTCTTTATTATTTCATTTATTAATTCTTCTGTCTTAACCATAAAACCAACTTTACATCCATAGAATATTTCAGTCGTTGAAATTAGTAGCCAAATGTTTTTATAAGAAGTGTGTATAAGCCAAATGAATTACATAATAATATGAGAAGTTTACAATACATTATAAATCCACTTTTCATATTTGGAGGGAATATATATATAACACCTTCATGTTTACCACTGGTGAGGCAGCATACAGTAAATAATCCTGTGTTGCCAAAACAAACTAAAACAATGGCGTTCAAGATCAAGAATGCACAATCTTTCCTCCTCCACCTAATAACAACAACAATCATCATAACCACCACAAATTCACAAACCACCACAACCAGAACCACAACTACAAGCAACACATTGTTAGGCCGCTGGGTTCAACTCCAAACAAGCATAGGTATCTCAGCCATGCACATGCAAGTAATGAAAGACAACAAAGTTATCATCTTCGACAGAACTGATTTCGGCCCATCCAACATTTCTCTCTCCAACGGCCATTGCCGTTACAACCCACGTGACATGTCACTCAAACTTGACTGCACAGCTCACTCTATTCTCTACGACATTTCATCAAACACCCTACGTCCTTTAACTCTTCAAACCGACGCTTGGTGTTCCTCCGGTGCTCTCAACGTTAACGGTACGTTAATCCAAACCGGTGGTTTCAACGACGGTTACACCAAACTCAGAACCTTCACTCCTTGTCCTCAAACCAATAACTGCGATTGGAACGAACTTTCTCAGAATTTAACTTCAAGTCGTTGGTATGCTTCCAATCAGATTCTCCCAAACGGTAGAATCATCGTCGTTGGTGGTCGTTCGTCTTTTTCTTACGAATTCGTACCGAAGAGTTTAAACGACGTGTCGTTTTTTTATCTCAGATTCTTGCAAATAACGCGTGATTCTAACCCTGGTGAAGAAAACAATCTTTACCCTTTCTTGCATCTTTTA
Organism: Cicer pinnatifidum; assembly: GCA_037974775.1. NCBI lineage: Eukaryota > Viridiplantae > Streptophyta > Magnoliopsida > Fabales > Fabaceae > Cicer > Cicer pinnatifidum. Next base: position 8,012,821 of record JBBPBR010000008.1, read on the forward strand.
CCCGACGGTAATCTTTTTATTTTCGCTAACCGTCGTTCGATTTTATTTGATTATAACCATAATAGGGTGATAAAGGAATTTCCAATTATACCTGGAGAAGAAAAGAGAAATTATCCAAGTACTGGCTCTTCCGTTATGTTACCGTTAAATTTAACGGGGTTAGGAAATGGAAGTTTACTGGAGGTTGAAATTATGGTGTGCGGTGGCGCGTTTCCCGGAGCGTTTGATTTGGCTAATAAACATAAAGTGTTTGTGGAAGCTTCTAGAACGTGTGGGAGGTTGAAGGTTAGTGATTTGAAACCTGAATGGGTTATGGAGGTTATGCCGATGCCACGTGTCATGCCAGATATGATTTTGTTACCGACGGGGAATTTAATTATTTTGAACGGTGCAGGGAATGGTACTGCAGGTTGGGAGAACGCAGCGAACCCGGTTTTCTATCCAGTTTTATATCGACCCGGTTTGGCTGACCCGCTGCCGAGGTTTCAGTTATTAGCTCCAGCGAGCACTCCAAGGATGTATCATTCTTCGGCTGTGTTGTTGCCAGATGGCAGGATTTTAGTGGGTGGGAGTAACCCGCATAGGTTTTATGATTTTCGGGCGTATCCGTACCCGACTGAGTTGAGTTTGGACGCGTATTATCCGGATTATCTTGGGCCTGAATTTGGTGGGCTGAGGCCCGTGATTATGTCGGTGGAGACAGTTTATAATACGGCGTCTTATGGGGGTTTGTTTTCGGTGACGTTTGCGTTGAGGGAGGTTAGGGAGGTTAATGGGATTAAGGTTACGATGGTGGCGCCATCATTTACTACTCACTCGTTTGCGATGAATCAACGGGTCTTGGTTTTAGAAATGACGGCTATGGAGGAGATTGAGAATTTGGTTTATAAGGCTACAGTTCGTGGACCCACTTCGCTTACGGTGGCGCCACCTGGATACTATATGCTTTATGTTGTCCACGCTGGAATTCCGAGTGTTGCTGTTTGGGTTCATGTTACTTGAGTGGACTGATGATAAGTATGGTTCGGTTTTATGTTTTTTATTGCAAACCTGTGGTTTGGGTTGAGCCCAAATGAGAAGGGGAAAAACCAAGTAGATAAAAGGGTTTTTGAAAATAAAAAATAAAGCATGGGAAAATAGTCATTCCTTCGTTAATTCATGACTATTATTAAAACGTGTTGATGTGTATAGAGAGGAGTGGTATTGAGTTTTTGACACTATTCTTTTTGGGCTGATGTACAATTTGTAATTCCCTTTTTTTATTTTATCATGGGAATTTTTCAATTCTATTTAAGTTATCAAGTAATTTTGGTGAATTTCATATATGGCTGAGTTTATTGTTTTTCCTCATTTACATATGTATGCGTAATTCAGATATGTACCTGCAATAATTAAAGAAAAAACAACCATGTACTTGCAATATGGTGGTTATTTTATGCTTCAGTTTTTCTCAAAATAATGAACTAAGCACAGACTGAATGAGTAGTAATTCTACCAAGTTTGCATGTACTAGTAAATTTTTTTAGATTTTCTCCTCTTTGAATTTTTAAATTTGAATTTATTTTAATTTTATCAATAATTTCCTTATATAAAAATCTAACAAATAGTAAAAACAAACTTAAATAGTCACTTCAACTATATAAAGATGCGGGGAAGATATTAGTAGTAGTACAAGTTTGAGTTATTTTGCTAGGAAATGGCATATTTTATAAGACTTCCAACACATAATGTTTAGTTAATTACAATTGACAATATGGAATTTCTTTCACAAAATCAATCTTTCACCCCTTTATCTTCTCAACGGTAACTAGTTGAGATTGATAATTTTTCTAAAATGGAGTAACATTTTCTTTGGAAGCAAGCATAATATATGAAAATCATATAATAAACCAGCCAAAGACAAAAATATCCACCACGAGTTATCCTATGACTATGTATTTGACGACCCAGCAGACATGGATAAACTCCTCACAGCAACCTTGACTACGCCAACCACACTGAGCTGTCTCATGTCTGGTCTCCAACACTGCCTATATTCGTCGTTGTTATAGTCATCTTCTATTTGAACCCCCACAAAGTATGCTACCTGAACAAACAGAATATGGCGACTGGTGAGTACCAAATTTTTCCACACAGTTACCAAAATTTCATCCATAAAATGTGGAAGACAGTCACATGATGTATGCCTGTGTGAAGTATCTTCCCAAAATGTATGCAATGGACCAGTGACAAAATTGAATCAGTGCATATCCATACGGACATAAAAGCATGAACTAACGATGTGATTGAACTATAATCATAAGGAGACTAACCAAGTGATTAGACTCAAGTAATTAACAAACTTTAGCTAAAAACAATCAGGAGTACCTGAGTTCGGAACAATCCTTGGCATACTTTACTTACCTCCCGACCAAATTTCAAATTATCAAAGTCTCTTTCTCTTAAGAACTAGAGGGTTAAGACCCAAAAATTATTTCCGTATGGAAGCTAATTCAGCCAATTAGCTTGTAGTAGTTAAGGATTCAAACTACAGAGCCAGACTAGTTAGTATCTTATGAGTAAAAGTAATAGGGTGGTGAAAGGCAAGACTATGAATTTTTTATACTTATTATTAACTACAAATAGAAAAGGAGTGCAAGGGAAAATCCAGGGATCCAATAGATAATGAAACGACCAAAAGCTTAAGTGTAAAATTATGAGTAGACAGCACAATGGAACATGGAAACCAAAATAATTAATCAGGACGAAACTATTGAGGTGTTATCTATAATTTAAGCAACTACTCTTCACCAAAACACTTGCTTTAGCAATTATTCTTCAAACCATGTGTTACAAAAAATTCAAAAACAACATCCAAATAGCTGCCAATCTTGAATAGTTAGAACCTCTTGCAAATCTGTTAACTAACTTTGAAAAAGATTAATTTTTTTATCACCTTCTTAATAACCACGCATAGAAATAATAGTTAGGCTTAACTGTCCTTTTAGTCTCCAAGTATTGTGATTGAGCGATTTTAATCCTCCACTTTTCAATTGCATGATTTTTGTCCCTAATGTTTTTCCTAGTGCAATAAAGAGGTTCCCCTGATTTTACCCCACTTTTAGTCCCTTCACTATCAGTAATCTTTTAATCTAATCCTCACTTTTCAATAGGAGACAATCACAATACTGGGACTAACATCGCACAATTTTTATAATAAGAAGACTAAAATTTCTGAGAAAACTGAGAAAATCACCGGGATCCCTTTATTGCACAAGGGAAATTAAGCCTAATAGTTGTGCTGCCCTAGTAAAATGGACACCAAGCATGGCACATCAGCTACAAAAATTTTGGCCAGTTTGATTTGAATAAATACTTTCTATGTTCATTTCTTGTTTTCACTTTTAATAACACAATTGTCACGTTCTTCACATTTTGTTTCCTATCTTCAGGGTTTAGTATAAGAAACTTCAACAACTAAACAAACATTTTTTATCTTCACACTTTTTTGTACATATCATTGGTAAAAGTCAAAACAAAAAATATCTTCTCAAATCAAAAGGACCATTAGACCTCTGTTTACTATTTGAAAACATTTTTGGTTTTCATTTTCTAAAATTTATGTTCATTTTAAATCGCTACAAGGAGATTAAAGACTCTTGCGATAAACAATTGTAATAGAGAGAAGATGGAAGACAAATTAGGAAGAACATATTTTGGGAAACAAAACAGTTTTGACGAAACAATGAAAACGATTTGACATTTTCAAAATTTCTAAAACTGCTAGACATGTTTTCAAAAATTGTATGAGAAAAATATTGAATCTATATTCTCTTATGCTTATTAGTTGAAGTGAAAATGAAAACACAAAACATGAAAAGTAAAGTGGCCCTTTGCTTTCCCAGTCCTTATACCAGTAAATTATTTGCCCAGGCCAAAAAAACACTATTGTGCACAAGTTATATAACCATAAAAGCAGAAACGTCAACAATTAGAATAGACTGATGCCTAAAGAAAATAAATCATAGACATTTGAGATTAGTTCAGCTAAGAATTAGCTCAACAAAATTACCTTTCCAGAAGCATTCCGAACAGGTGAGATGTGAAGAAGATTCCAAAATGAGCTTTTATCCTTCCTGTTAGTGTTGTGTAAATTGATTTAGCATATCCAGTAAAGAAAGTTCAAAGCTTTGGCCGCACAGATAAAAATGAATGAAAGTATTAACCTGTAATTCAAAATACGTACTGTGCATGGTTGTTCAAATTTGATGCTTTCCCTTATCTATAAGCAGTGAGGCAAAAATGTAACTACATAGTCCATTTTTCATTTATCTAAGTTGTTAATTACAAGGCAAATATTGGAGAGCTATGTCTAGAAAGAAAATGTATTACCAGATGTAGAGCCGAGTCATCAGTATTTCTTCCTCCTAAAAATCTACAGTTGCTTCCCAATACCTCGTCTCTCGCATAACCTATTCAGACAACAAGGTAATTAAAACATACACTGAAATTTTAAGTGAACATATTATCAACTTTCTTGAATTGATTGATTTGAATTTGTCTGACGATGACCTTGCTTGGAAAGTCGAATGGGGATTGTTGTTCAACTGAGATGACTCACTCCAAAGACTGGAGATGAGAGAACTGAGAACCATTTTCATCAACTTTAACTTATTTAAATCTGGACGACGATGAACCAAACTTGGAGACAATGTAGTAGTGCAGACAATGGAAGGCAGACAAAAATAGTAGAGACTGTGTGACTCATAACTAGTGCCAATCGTCTGTTATACCTTTTCCAAGTCAAGGTCACCGTCATGCAGATTCAAATCAAATCATTCAAGAGGGTATATACAAGAGCAATCAAAGGAAAATAATTATTAGTTAAAGCGACTAACGGCTAGAAAATTTGCAAGGCTATTATTAACTTTTACAAGGTAGAGTTTTAGGACCTGTCAATTTCGTGAAGGCATCACTGGCATAAACAATAGGCATATCTGGCAAATGTGGATTAGTTCTGCAAGGAAACTCAAAAACAAACAACAAATAAACAAATTAAGGGTCTGCAAAAATTGTAAAGCTTGTGCTTAAGTAAGAAAACTAGACTTTTTCCAATAACTCACAATACAAAGCTTTGTTTGATTCTACCAAGAGAAATAATCAAGGAAGAGCTAAGAAGACCCACGTCAGGAATACCGCATCTCTTTCTACACACCAATCTTCCAGTCAACTCGCTATAGTGGGTTAGCACAGAAAAGATGCTGTCCATGGCAGTCACAGCACTTCTCCTCTCAACATCACTTGCCTCACGTGGTTCTTCACTCTCGAATTCTGCATGTAATTATGTAGCTAACATATCAGCAAATACCAGATAGAACCATACCACTTGGACAAATGCATAATCACTCGGCAAGAGATCAAAAGGGGCTATAGAAACTAACATAATAAAATTTGAATAGGAAATGTTTCATCTATAGCTAAAATTGTATACATCTTATTGGTTAAGAACATGCATAGATTATCAACCAACTAATAACTTATTATTTTCTACTTAAAAAAAGGTTATCAAGAAGACATATAATCAATTACTCAAATAACCAATCAATTCACATTGTAATTAATAATCACCAAGTTAATATACAACGCAGCCCCTCAAAGTGATAACTAGTGTTGCTTTGGTGAAAGTGTCCCTGTGCATAAATCAATTCCCAAATGTGTAAACTTCTTTAGAAATCCATCTTTTGTCTTTCATAATTTAATCCTTTTACCAATTATTAATCTCTCATCTCATATTAAGTGTCTTCAAGGTTATTGACGCACATTTCTTAATAAAATCATTGAGTATACTAATTTCTATGGTAAAATGAGCTTCAATTACCAGAGTACCCTTATTAATATAGTAGTTAGGTAAGGTGAGGTAAAGTAAATAAGGGTATATTCGTGGAAAAAAAATTATTAATTTTTATTAGTAATTTGAAGTAACAAATATTTCAGACGTGACACTTAATATGAGACAGGGAACATTAACGATCAAAATGTGCAGCAGAACAGCTAAGTAGCATTAACTATCAAAATTATATATTCTTTTTTTGTCCTAAGCTTGTTAGGGAAATAAGGCACTAATAATCCGTAGTTCAACTGAAGTTAAATAAAATCTAGCCAAATATTGTTCTAACCAAGATTCAAACTCGAAATCAAAATTATATATTAGCCCAATAATGATCACCTATTAAGTGTAGCTATGCAAGTGTACTTAAGAGATTAACTTGAGTAATAACAAAGACAAAAAGCACCAACCAACTATAGAACACCAAATGAGTTTTATGCATGTAAATGTTACTAAGTTAGTTGTTATGTTAGTCTGCTATTCTCATCAGAGTTTTAACTGCTAACTCAAGAGGTTCAAAGTTTAAATCCTAAAAACTAACATAGCCACTTTTTTTTTGTCAACTCTCCGGTTCCCAAGGAAAATGAACCCTGATAATTCGAAGTTCGGTCGAAAGTAAGTAAAGTCTAGACAATGATAGTTTCAGCCAATATTGAAACTTGGATTCTTTCAAACCATTCACCCGAATTTCATTAACCCCTTGAGCTGAAACATTTGATTAAAACTATGGGGAAACACAAAAAACAAAAGGAAGCAAAAGCAAACAAAGAAACAAACCAACCAGTGACATCATGTTCCAACACTTGATTCCCGGAAGAAGAAACGCGACCAAGTTCAGCCAACGAATCAGCACAAACTTCTTTCCGACAACAACGAAACACAAAGTCGTGATGAACCTGATGAGAAAACCCATCACTATAAAAAACCCTTGCTCTTCTCCTATGCAACGGAACCTGAACAGCAACAAAGTGAACAACAGCACCACCACGTTTACTAAAAACAGGACAAACACTAATCAAAACCCAAAACGGCGTGCCGTCTTTACGATAATTAACCAAAACGACATCACACTCTCTCTCTTCCCTAACAGCTTCACGAATTTCCATCACCGACCTACGACAAGTCGCCGGACCTTGAAACATGCCACCGCTTCTCCCAACAACTTCGTCGCGCGTGAACCCAGTCATCTTAAGAAACGCGTGGCTGGCGAAAACAATAGGGTGGCCTGAAATGGAAGGGTCGGTGATTGTAAAGTAGTCAGACAATTCGTCGAGCGATTCGCGGGCGTGGTGTGAGTAGAATTCGTCGAAGGATTGGCTTATTATTGTAGCTGAGTTTGATGATGATGATGATTCCATTTAGTGATAAGAGTGCGTAACAACCTTGGATTTTGAAACTTCTTGGTAAGGTTGTTCGCAATCCCATGTGAACTTGAGATGATTACTATGAAGATGGTAGTTGGGGAAATTCAAAAGTGTTATTCACACCACAAGGATGAGTTTTTTGTTTTTTTGGAAGTGTTAAGTTGGCATGGTTTTTATGTGTGTGGAAGTTGTGATTGTGGTGATGAAGAATGGTGTATTAATGAAGGATTTGGATAGAGGAAAATGAAAGGGGAAAATTGGGATTGTGTAGAAGGGAGAGAAGACGACAACGAGAACACAGTGTGACTACCAAAATGGAGAAAAAAGGTGAGGGAGGAAGCTGTTCCAAACTGAGGCAGATCACTTGAGTCACACAAAATTCAAGATATTTTTATATAAATTTTTTGTTGATAAATTATTTACTTTTTTATCTTTCTTAAAAATTTAATTCTTATCGAAATTACTAGTTGCTTTTTGGTTCATGGATTATTATTAATTTTTTTTTAAGATTAAACTTAAGTACGGCGTTTGTCTCTGATTACGAGATTATTATTATTGTTATTCATTTTTTCTCTCTCTTAATAAAAGATATTTATAAAAGTCAACAACCATTAATAATTTTGTTTTTAAACATATCTCTAATTAATTTATCATTATCTAATGTAATTTCATTTTCTCTTTAATGATATTAAATATGGAAAATGTTAAAGCATTCAAACAATAAAATAAAACTTAAAGATGTATGTATTTAATGACTTCAAATTTTAAATAGTCATTTTTTATATAAATTTTTTTCTTTTTTTAATTTTTAAATAATTTTGAGAAACTTATTAAAATTACT
>JBBPBR010000008.1:8027729-8038395 GCA_037974775.1 Cicer pinnatifidum
TAATTTAAAATTTAGATTGTTACCCTATGTCGGCTGTAGGTGAGGTTGTAGAGTTGGTCGGTCAAAAAAACTTATTGTACACACTATAAAAATAATTGCAACATCAACCTAACAATTATAATCCTTTACAAATAGTGATGACTTAGTATGACCAATAAAAAACTATTTCTACTTGCAATCATTGAATGACAAATTAAAAATGTAAATGATATTAACAATATAATAATACATGAAATCGGTTGAACATCTCAAAAGTTTCTCTACCTAAAGTTTTGTGGTGCATTAGCCACTCTCAAATCTTAATAAATTTTTCATTACTTTTAGATAATTTCTCTCCTAAGACAATTTTAAGTCATCGCCTCATTTTTCAACCAATAATAAATAAGGTATACCAGTCTAAACGATTAAGTTAAAAAGTCAACTTAAATTTTTATATGGAAAATTAAATACATCGATCTAATAAACTTGATCTATTTTACTATATTTAAATATGTTCATGTAATTTTTATAATTTAAAAACTATTGTAACATTATCTTACACAATTAAGAACCAAAACAAAGGAATAAACATTAGTCAAATCCATATCAAAAGAGTATGATAAAATATTAGAGTGAGATAGCGGTTATTATCCATTTAAATTCATATTAACAATTTTTTAAGATTAATTTAACTATATTTTTTAGTCCGTAATTTTCCTACCAAAAAATAATAATAATAATAATAATTTTGGAAAACATGCAATTCAGGAGAACCAGTACAAAATCAATAGAACGTCCTCATTGATCGCAACTCTAACTTTTTGATATCCACCTTCTAAGTCTAATCAATTGCATTCATTCATCAGGTAACCTTATAATAATCAATTATCACATTCACTTTCCCTTTCTTTCAATTTCACATTTCCGCATTTTCACTATCATTCCCACGTTTTCCTCACACTTCCACAAAAATCTCTTTCACTGAAATCAAATAATTCAATTTTGCAGACAAATTTCAATTTCCTCCATAAATCTTTTGGTTTCTATCACAATGAATTTTTTGATGCGTTCTACTACGAGCGTTTACTCAGAACGAACGCCGATTCCGGAACCTCGCGTTGAGGTTCATCACAGATCATCATCTGCTGGATCTGCTTTTGAGTCTCGTAAACCTGATGTTCCTTATGCGCGTTACGATTCCAAGGTCGATCGTGGTGGCCTCAATGATCTGAATTCTAAGCATCGCGATTTGCCGATTGTAATTGTTGATAAACATATTGATGTTTCTGAAGAAGAAGGATGGATCACCATTCCATGTAGTATGTATTTCGGTTCATCAATCATTTTTCTTTGTTGCAATTTTAATTCATGAATAAATCGTTGATTGATAGTTTGATACCTTTGCTTTATTATGCATGTGCATGTGCATGTACGTGAGCTTATTGTAATGCATAATTTTAAATTGCAATTTAGTGGTTGGTAAGGTTTGCAACTTGCTAGTACTACACAAATGATGTCATCTTTAGTGAAAAGCTTATGTGTGTGAACTAGTGGTGGTTATGTCTAGTGAATGAGGCTAGCTCTCCATAAGGTGGGGAACTATTTTGGATTGCCATTGGGTTAAACGCCTATGTTCCATTGTGGGTTCATCCATAAAAGGCTTACATATTAGGATGTTATCACCACTTTGTGCTGCTCATCAATGTCAAATATTACATGTTGAATTACTTCTAGGTTGGTTCTTATGTAAGTAGAAGAAGAAAAAAATTTGTAATATACTTTTTCGTGAAGTTAAGCATAAAGTGAAAGGATCACTGAGTAGGCCCCCTCCCATGTTGGATGAGTCTTTGTGGTGCAAGTGCAATATTTAAAAATGGGGAGTGAAATTGATATCCAGATGGGGTATATGTTGAGTTTTTAATAGTAATGGTTAAGGAAAGATGGATTGTTTCAATTGTCTCTTCTCATCTAGTACTACAGACACTTTTTAATATTTATTGTTATGTGTTACATAGAGGAATGACATGATTTTTGTTGTCATTTACTTCAATGGTAGAATTAAGAACAATGTTTTCTTTTAAGAGAACTCTTTTATCCAATGTTTTGTTATGCGTCTGGTTGCTCTGCCTATATAATATAATGTGATACATCTAATTCTATTTTGTAGAGGAACTTCCGGAAAACTGGGATCATGTGCCAGATATCCAGTCTCTGCGTCGTCTTGACCGTTCCTTTCTTTTTCCGGGTATAGATTGTTTCATTCTTTAAATATCTAATCTCAGTTTTGGTGTATGTGATTTGGTCAGCTGGCTTCCACAAAAAAGTTGAGCAGACCTAATTTATACCCATAATTCAGGTGAACAAGTTCATATGTTGGCATGCTTGTCTGCATGTAAGCAGGATACACAGATTACTGCTCCATTTAAAGTATCTGCTATGACAAGTAACAATGGCACAAGTTACATCCCTGAGAAGGAAATTGGAAGCATTGAAAACAAAAATAATTTAATATCTGGAGAAGGGGAACTGAGTACCAGCGGTGAAGAGCAGACGCTAGATGTTTCTGATGGTGACTCTCTTCACATGGAGGCTCACAAAAGACAAGCTGCACTGTTGTTGCAAAAATGTGAAAATTCTCACTTCTTTGTGAGGATAGCTGAGTCCAATGAGCCTCTTTGGTCCAAAAGAAGCTCTCTAGAGAAAAATTCCAATTCTTTTGATAGTCAAAAAGCCTCAACAATTAAAACTAAAGAGACTGCGTTCCCTTCTACTGGTACAGTTATTGATAGAGGAAATTTTAATGCAACTGTTTCTGGTGGAATGGCGAGAAATTCTGTCAAGTGTTTTGCTTTACCTAATGGTGACATAGTGGTATGTACCACAAAACTTTTGAAAAGTAAACTCCTTAATTTAATTGCTTTGAAGTTGGTAGAGAAACATAAATTTTGTTTGATCGAACATTAAAATTCAGTCAGATGGCATTCTCTTTGCAGTGAAATTTGAGATAGAGATGATGTCCTTTTGAGGAGGGATCTGTATTTAGGGCCCCACATTTTACTTCCAAACCCAAAGACATTATCTTCCTCTGTCTTGTTAGTCTCTGATTAGAAGATCCAAATATTTAGATTGAGATGCTGCCAAACTGGTTGTTGGATATTATTAGGTTTTCAACCTCTCTTTGGTGTTCAACTCATAATTTTTACAATGGGTTTACCCTTACTAACACAGAGAGACTGCACAACATTGTTTTTGTAGATGTTTTTCTTGTATATGCTATGTAGTTTTTCTCTTGGAAGATATCTTGTCCTCATACTAGTTGTATTTCTCCTCTTCTTTGTAATGAAATTTCCTTTTTCCATAAAAAAATTATTTCAGATTCATACTTTGTCTTTGTGTAGAAATAGCATTTAGTGAATCAAGACTTGGGATTTTACAATTCATTCACTCGTTCATCTTGTTAATGTTCGTGAAACTCGTGAAAAATCTCTTAGTAAAATTGTAAAAGTTTAGTGCATCTAGATGAGGTTTTGTAATATGCTCTGCTTTGATTCACTGTGAAACAGCATTATCAACATTATAACAATTTCATGTGGTGCATTTGGAGCATGAAATTTCTGTATGGATATGATAAGTGGGCCTGCAATTGGGTAGTATATTGGTTAACATAATTACATATCAATGGCTTTTCTAGACCATATCTTTTACAACGAGGAAGGAATTCATTGCTTCAGACTTCTATTTTGCTCGCTAACACCTTGGCATCTTCATTTTATTGAACTTGTGTATTTATTTGTAAAATTTTAAACTTCTAGTGGTGTTTACATTGATTCTTAATGCTTTGTTAGCATTCATGAAATTTTGCTGGGAAATCTTAGTTGTTCAAGAAATGCTTATGTATAACTACGTTTCGGCTCTTGTGGTGTTTTTAGCATTCAATATGCAGAATCCTTCTACTTATGATTGAGTAATCCCAATAACGCTGATCTAATTATATTTTCCTGTTTGCAAGGATGCAGGTTCTTTTACAAGCAAATGTTAGTGTAAGTTTTCTTAAAGACCCTTGTATAGAAATTCTCCAATTTGAAAAGGGTCAGGAGAGAATGCTGTCTCCTGACAATCAGGTGGATGCGGTTTGTACAAACCAAGATCCATATGCAGAGCTGTTAAACTGGATGCTCCCATTGGAAAATGGGAGGCCTCCTTCTCGCCCACAATCTCCTCATCATTTAACTTCAAATTCAGGAATTGGTAGCACTTCTCAAAGGTCCAACTTTTCAGCATCAACTGGCACTCAGTTATTCTCTTTTGGCAATTTCAGAAGTTACTCCATGTCATCATTACCCCAAACTACAAGTACACCTAGTGCTCCTGTTAAAGCAGCTAGTTCTAAGCCAAACTTTGATGTTGAGGAGTGGGATCAAATTTCATCTCAAAATTTTTTTTGGAAAAAAGTTGGTGTGGAAGAACTTCTATCTTTTCGAGGTGTCTCACTGGAGCGAGACAGGTTTTCTGTTTGCTGTGGATTAGAAGGGGTCTATACACCTGGTAGAAGGTGGAGAAGGAAACTAGAAATAATTCAACCTGTAGAGATTCGTTCTTTTGCTGCTAACTTTAATTCAGAGGATCTTCTTTGTGTTCAAATAAAGGTTTGAACTATGATTTCACAGATCAAATTATTATGCATCTCTTTTGTGCCTTTCTACTATTATTACTTGTTTCTCTGCTATGCTTTATCAATAGCTCTGAATTTATTCTCCAGAACGTTGCTCCTGCACTTGCTCCAGATATTGTGATATTTATAGATGCCATAAATATTATATTCGAGGAGTCTACAAAAAATGGAGCAGTATCATCACTGCCAATTTCATGTGTTGAAGCTGGAAATGACCATTCTTTACCAAATCTAGCCATCAGGTAATTTTTCTGAATAAATACATTATCAGATGACTAATGATGTTTTATGATTTTTCTGTACGTAACTGATTTCATGCTATGTCGTTACAAACCTGCCTAGTTAGTTGCATATGCACATGCCTGTGGTGAGGGACACTCCTTCGAATACCAAAAATAAACTCAGCAAAAGAGGGTAAAGGGTTTTTCATGATGACATTTGATCTACATATATGACCGCATGAGTTCAATATGCTCTTGAGGGAACCAAAAATATTGATGTGGCAATATATAGGTCTACTCAAAGAGGCTTATTTAATCATAAGTTTTCTTACATTTTTAAGGATGAAAAGATGATTTTTTATATTAATACACAGCCATTTGGTGGAAAATTGTAAAATGATTTCTACCAATTTTTAAATTTGAAGAGTTAGACTGCTTATTAGTCAGTTATTTGCCAATATGACTGGAATGGAATCAGAGATCCTGGATAGTTTTACTTGTAGAATCTATAGCATCAAACTAAACAAAAGACAATATAACAACATTCCCTAACCCCTAACCCGTGCCCCCTTAACAAATTAGCCACTAAAATTTGTCTAAAAAAAAAGTCAAAGTACAGATATGGCCCACATTATAGGCCTTGCATTTTGTTAGACGGTATTTTCCAGTTATCTACTCTCATTGGCTTGTGGTTTAAAGCTAAAACTGTACTACTCTATTATAGTTGTAATGATAGCTGAGATTGTTTTACTTGGTATTCCTATGTAAACATTTAATTGAATTGGCCAACCATATTTTTATGATTTTTTGACAAATAATTATCAATTATCAGCTCGTATACTGTGAAGGCAATGTTTGTATCTTTTTGTATTGAAATCAGTCTGATTAGCTGCTAGGAAAATAAGGGGAGAAATAAATATGCTTAATAAAGTAATAATTGCGTTTATGTAATTAACTCTAATTATCTTCTTTATCTTATTAGATGTTTCTGCTTACAGGAGAGATGAAGAACATTCTTTTATCCTTAAACCAGAAACTTCTACATTGAAGAGTCTCAAGGCTCAGGATGATAGAAGTTCTCGTTGGTCAAAGATACCATATGGAAATAAAACAACAAAATTAAGTCTTGATCAGTATGCAATTATGGTGTCATGTCGTTGCAATTATACATGTAAGCTTTTCACCTTATTTCTTTGTTGTTGAGCTATCTATGAAGTTAAGGGGTTAATTAGTTGTTTTCCTCTGGTTTTTTCACTTAATCTAGCTTCAAGATTGTTCTTTAAACAACCAACTAGCTGGCGGCCACGAATCTCGAGGGATATCATGATCTCTATTGCATCAGAGATGTCAGGAAAACCTCATGGAGCTTATGAAAAAACTTACCGACTTCCTGTGCAGGTTAATATATGTTTAAGTATTGTCTGTTGGAACTTCACATAGGAGCTCATTTATTTTGGTTTGATTATGTTCCATCTGAAATTACAGTTGCTTTTATACTTCTACCAACAACCATAATTAATTTAGTTTCATTGATTTAATTGAATCAGATCTTAACTCTTCAAGCTTCAAATTTGACATCTGAAGATCTAACTTTGACAGTGCTAGCTCCAGCTTCATTTACTTCACCCCCTTCAGTGGTTTCCCTAAATTCACCGACTACTCCGAAGAGTCCTTTCATTGGTTTTGCAGAGTTTTTAGCTAGAGTAAATGGTGAAAGAAGTATTGGTGCCAACCGGAAAAAAAGAAGCTGTGATTCTATTGTAAAAGAAAATGAGGAAAAAAGTTATGATGGCAAAGCTCAGGAAGTTTCTTCGAGTGATGATGTCATTCCCAATTCCGGTATTAGTTGTACACATTTATGGATGCAGAGCAGAGTTCCACTTGGGTAATATATAAGATCTCATTTTTATTTCTGTGAATTGTTTAACTAGTCTGATTAATTCAAAACCATTTGTTTCCCACCTTAGATGTATTCCATCAAAATCCGTAGTCACTGTCAAGCTTGAACTACTTCCATTGACTAATGGCATAATTACATTGGATTCTTTGCAAATTGATGTCAAGGAAAAAGGTAATGATCACTGTTCGGTTTTATGTAATTTTTCTTCTGAACTGCTTGCTTGAGCATCTACCCAAATAAATACTTGGTCAATACAAATTTATAAGAAGATGTACTTCTGCCTAAAGATCAGTTACCTCTATGATTGCATATTTATTTAAGTATTACTCTTCAACAGAAGAATTAAGTGTGCTGAAATATAGCACTTTTATCATTTCTCTTTTCTGTCATACTCATTAAAATTAGATTGTTTCTCCTACTAAAAATAGATTCTAATTGTTTTAAAAAAATTAAGCACAGTCAAAATCCTTAAAAATAATTCGTTAGTTAAAATAATTAAATTAATTTTGTCAAATAATCTATAACAAACAGACTTCTAGTCATTTTTGACGCCACTCCAACAAGTGCCAATTTTGAATCCACTTTATATTATTAGTCATGCGTATGGTCATTTATTTCCACCTTCATCCCTTTAGGTATACACTCATGAGAACGTACATGTGTACCACATCACTGATAAATGAGAAGCATATACTCAATATGTTGTGCATCCTGTTTTATTTGTCATTGGAATGGGTTTTTCTTTTCTGCAAATCGGGATGCAAAATGTCAATTAGCTCAGGTCGGGTCCTTACATTTTCACATCCTGGTGTTACAGGTGTTGCCTATTTCCCTGAATGCTCCATGAAGATAAATTCAACTTCCAGCATTTGCAAGGGGCTTATATAGAACATACGTTTAGCTGTTTGCATTTTCACTGGTGCAGTGTAAACAAAAATGGGTGCTTTGGTTCAACTACATTTCAGAATTGTTTTTGCAACTTACCCTTGGTGGATTTTCTTGGAACAACTTATAAGTGCTCTTGATACTTACTGTCATTGATTGGCAAACCGTGAATCACTTGGTATGGAATTGTGATGAAGTTGGCATTATCAATTTGTGTTGAATTGCATTGTAAATTACTAGCTTAAACAGTGGCTTCTTCTTTTTCTTATTAAAATGTAATAGTGGCCTGTTACAAACCCCCTTTAAGGGGAAAATGTATTCTTGTATATATGATTTTTTGTACTCTTCTTAGTGGAAGAGAGTGCCTCTTGATACATTGCAATGGACTTAGCAGCAACCTAGTGCTTGCCATTGGCTAAGTTTTCAGATTTTTATACTTTATTTTTGGACGAAGGGAAATGAAAAGGACGAGAAGGTTGGTTAAATACATCAAATTCGAATGAAAGGCAAAATTAACATTCTCCTTGAGAAAATGTTGGATAGGACATAAAGCACTAATTTTACCTTCTGTGCAAAAACTATAATTGTAAGTGAGATCTTTTTTTGTGTTTTCTTTTTCTTTCATGATGTCTTGTTATATTTTCTTTCACACATGTTATCTTTCTTATATCACTATTTTGTAGTAACTATTTGTGATTTTTTTTAAATGAAAAGAATAACATTCTATGCAAACTTTCAATTATTCAAATTTTGTACACCTCATAATTTAGACGACTAAATTATTCCCTTTCTTTTTCGTTGACGCCTCTCCATCTAAAGATATCGTGTTCCATTTATGTGCAATGTGATTTCCAACGTTTTCATCTTTAAGCAAATACACTTCGTCAAAAGAAAAATAAATCTTCAAAGCAAATACGGAACTAAAGTGTTTTTTTTTTTTTATAAAAAGCAACTTGAGCTGCACATGACAACCCCCATGTCATTATTCATTGGAACTATGTTTTTAATTCCTCTCACCTAATCAAATCAATAAATCTCTTCTTATCGGAATGGCTTTGAGCCATACATTGAATGATTGAATACTAACAAGTTTTGAAACTAAATATACAAATAATGTCTTCAAATTTATATATTTAATTTCTCAAAAATAAAAATGGCTATTTTTAACACAGTTTTCATTTTTAATTATTTAACATTGTTCAGAAAACCATGGGAAAGCAACATACAAAACATCCTTACCTTACTTCATGTAAAGCATGATACATGCATCTTAGACCCAATTTGTTGCGAAAGTAATTACACTCCTACGCCCAAGTAAATGTGTGAGTTGAGAAGAATGATAGGTAATTGTGGTGAAAGCGTATGAGATACTACTAGCTGTACTCCTTATATAGGAAGGTAGTGGGCAATTTTGGTAGGAAAGGCCGTTATGCAGCTGCACTAAGTTCGACGATAAAAGTGGATATTTGTTGGTTTGTCTTACGGATCTGATCATCCAAATTCCTAAAGACACGCATGGCTGTTTCAATGGAATTTGCCATTTTTTGGGCTATGTGGATAGTGGGCCATGTCAAACAGTTGTATTTATTTGCAATATTACACTATTAATTATTGTGACAACATTTAATTTGAATTGGTAAAAGATTTTCTACATTTAAAAGTCTTTCAATCTAGATCAAATAATTTAAATTTAAATTCGTTATTTTAAATTATAAAATTAAAATTTACATTTTTTTATATTCTGATCTCAAATGACAAATCAATATTCTTACTTTTAAATTCAGAAAATACAAAGTCATTTATTTTAATGTATTATTAATGAGATATAACTTCAGACACATGCTTTACTAGAATGAAATTGGTGGTACTTACTTGTTTGGATATGTGATTGTGACATACTTTTCTACTATTTTGTATGGTTTAAACATAATTGATACTTGTTAAATTTTGATAATAATATTAGTATATTAAATATTACATATATGTGATGTTATCTAATTTGTAATATATATTATTACCATCTGACATTACTTTCTTTTATACATAAATATTTCTTCCATTAATTGAATTTTTTGGATCTATTATTATAACTATCAAGTCAATCTTAAATTCTCTAGTAAATCGATTTCTGATTTTAAAAATTGTTTAAAACTTTAATAATAATTAATATTATCTTTTATAAATAGAATCTCATAATTATTATTCATCATAATGACTAAGACAATGAACCCAATTAATATTAGTTCAATAAGAAAACTAAAAAATCAAATATAATTCCTCGTAACTCAAATTAGATGTGTTTTTATCTAATTTTCGTTTAAATATAAATTTTCCAATGACATTATAATTTTAGTAAAACTATAAAGTGTAATTGCGTCCAAAATGTGATACACCACAATTTTTTTAATTTCGCTGCCAATACAAACATTCATTCAAACAATTATCATATTTTATAAAAGCCGACTTTACTTTGTCTTTTCTGGCGGCTACATCTTACTATTTTGTTTTTATGTTATAACCCTTATAATAGTTAATCCTATACTTATATATCTAAACATGTGATTAACATTATTAATTTAAATAATTTAGTATAACAACAAATTATTAAACAATGACAGTTTGTATTGCAAGGGTTTATATTATATCATATATTTTTGGAATAAGGGGTAATATTTAATTGCTGTATTATAAAAATATAAACGTACTAAGATTTTATATTTTATTAATAATATTTTATTCAATTTATTATTCCCACCAATGTTTTTGTCTTGCAGCATAGTGTTTGGGTTTGTGTTGCAGACGAGGAGGACCCCATCTCCGATATTTCATTTTTCTCGAGCGGAGATTTCTTAGTTCACTTCACTTTCTTCTCTTACCACTTCTTCACTCTCCACTTCCCAACCCTTTTCATCAAAATCCACCCTTTCAAGGTTTCCCATTTTACCCCCTTTCTGTTTTTGCTATTTTGAATTACTTATTCTGATCTGTTTTTTTTTTTTTTTTTTTTTT